>VSMD01012207.1:0-386955 GCA_008750895.1 Mirza zaza | reverse complement strand
ACATCAGAAGAGGAGTTTGAATATTGCTGGACAGTTCAGCGGAGGAGGGGTTTGCATCAATTGCCAGCAGAACACCATGGGAATCAACTGTGAAACCTGTATCGATGGATATTACAGACCACACAAAGTAAGAGTATTTCTTCGCCATAGCTGAGTTTTGTTGTCTTCCCAAGGTGGAAAAGAGACTTGGCTAAATCTCAACCTCTGTATTGGAGACTCATTTCCTTTTGTAATGTTTCATTTGTATCCTTGCTATTCTAGTAGTGTTCTTCAGAACACTATCTATTTCCTGCTCTATGTGTCTTTCTTCTTGCTCAAAGTAGGATGTTCACTCATCGTTATTCAACTTGAATTTGAGGGCCCATTAGCTTTGTTATGTTGAGTAATAATACTAACTGTAGACATGAAAAATCAGCCAATAACTAAAGCAACTCTCTCCTGTCTATAGGAGGCATTCAGCCAACTTTTAATTGACTTGGTAGGTAGTTGTTTCATGGGTGCTCATGGTGGTCTGGTTATAATGTGTCTCTGAGAGAAAGCAGAATGGTGGGTGGGGGTAACCATACTGGGGAAGGGTGACACTTTGCTAATGATGCTAACTGCTGTCACCATCAAAAAGATGTTTGCAGCTTCCTAGCTTGAGATCACTTTTCTTCCTGAGACCTATACCCCCTTGGAACTCCAAATCATTGTAATGATCTCATCTGCAATAAAAAGCTGGTAACTTGTCACTGGTGTTATTGCTAATATTGCTGTTATTTCTAGTCCAATAATCCAGGACAACCTCTGCCTTTCAGGTGTCTCCTTACGAGAATGAGCCTTGCCGTCCCTGTGACTGTGACCCTGTGGGGTCCTTTGGTTCTGTCTGTATTAAGGATGACCTCCATGCTGACTTACACAATGGTAAGTACTTGACTTCTTTTTAGTGCTTGTAATTAATTTTTTTGTGTGCATGGAAGATTTATAGTTGGTGGAACTACTATATTACCGTTGGGTAGCAATTTGGTGATGTGATTCTTTGTTGGATTCTTCTGTTCACCACTTATTTATCAAGTCCCTATTAGGTGTCAGGCAGTTTTCTAGGACCTAGGAATATATATTTGAACAGGATGGCCAAGGTCCCTGCTCACAGGCAGACACTAAACACACAAGTACGTGGGTAGTATAATGCCAGGTAGGGATAGTGCTGTGAGCATCGAGTAAGATTAGAATTAGCAATTGACAGAGATGGGGTAAGAAGGGGACAATGTTGGGGTGATGAAATGGCATTTGAGCAGATAATTGAGCATTTGACAAAAGAAGAAATAAGGCTCAGTTTAACCACTTCAGTACCAGTGTCGACTATAGTCAATAGCCACAGATGAACGCACACAGCCCAGAGTCGACTATAGTTGACAGCCACAGATGAACACGCACATCGACTTTAGCTGACAGCCATGATATGACTTTTCTAATTTTTCATTTATCAAAATAAAATTGTGAACATTTAAAAATAACGTAATGAAAACATATATGTATATGTTACCTATTCTGATTTACATTACAAGTAAAGCTGCCTGTAAAGTAAAACAAGCTTTCAGTGCTTTCAAGCTTTCTTCATCACACAAGAGCAAAATGGATTTGTCGTCAATACACAGCACAAACTGTTGTGCAGACTATGAGTGCCGGCTGTGGGCAAGGTTTCACAGCTGGTGAGTGCCATACCAAAGTGGCTAAAGCCACATGTGGAAGACAGTAAACAGCATTTGCTCTATTTAGCTCTTAGAAGACACTCAGAGAGCTGTTGCATACATCATCTCACAAAGCAAGCAAATCCTCTAGTTATCTTGGCAAATGTCAGGGTTCTTTCCCTTTCAAAAACTGGCAAATGGACTTGCAAATACCAGAGTCTCCTAAATAGGTTGCATCTGTTCAAACACTTCTGTGGCCCCATCAAATTTTCAGCCACTGGCAGTTAAAATGGATATTGACCAGCAGGGATGGGTGTGCACCTGTGGGGCCCACCAGGCACGTGCAGGGTAAATTACACAACTGAATCAATTCTTGCATGTGACTGGGGATGGGGTGGTGATGATGTTGACGAAGATGGTGATGATGGTGTTCGTGACATTTACCCTTGATTGGGTTCATTTAAAAAGTACATCATTTAAACTTTCCAACACTGATGTGTAGAAATGGTCGAACCCATTTTACAGGCAAGGAAACTATAGCTGAGAGCAGTTAGGAAACTTGGCCAAGGTTACACAGCTAGAAAGTCTCAGAGCTGGTATTAAAGGCAAAGATGGTACTTGTTACCCTCTGCCATTTGCCTCTGTGCTGTTGTTATAAAACTGTTTTATAATTTATTACTATACAGCTCTCCCATTTGAAGTATACAATTCGATGTTTGGGGTATATTTATGGGTACAACCATTACCACAATCTAATGGCAGAACATTTTCATCACCCCATAAAGAAACTGCTTGCCAATTAGCTGCCACTCAACATTTCCCTCCAAACCCCTCCGCCCCAGCCCTTGGCAACCACTTACCTACTGTCTTTCTATAAGTTTACCTATTCTAGACATTTCATATAAATGAAACCGTATGATATTATCGGTTGGTTTCTTGTGACTGGCTTCTTTCCTTTAGTATAATGTTTTCCAGAGTCACCCATGTTGTAGAATGTGTCAGTATTTCATTCCTTTTTATTGCCAAATGATATTTCATAATATGGACATAGGACCTTTAATATATACATTCATCAGTTGAACATTTGGGTTTTTTTCTACTTTTTGGCTATTATGGATAATGCATCTATGAACATTCATGTACAAGCTTTTTGTGGACATGTGTTTTCACTTTTCTTGGGTATTTACTGAGGAGTGGGGTTGCTGGATCAAAAGTTAACTCTGTGCTTAACATTTGGAAGAATTGTGAAATGGTTTTCCAAAGTCACTGTACCATTTTATATTTCCAGCTTCTTCATCTCTGTTTTCTTTCTTTAAACTAGGAGTTGGCAAACTATGGCCCAAGGGCCAAATCTGGCACACTGCCTATTCTTGTGAATAAAGCTTTAGTGGAACAGAGCTATAGCCATTTGCGTGTGTATTCCCGGTGGCTGTGTTTGAGCAATAATGGCTGAGTTGAGTAGTCGAAGCAGAGACTCTATGGCCAAAAAGCCTAAAATATGCACTGTCTGGCCCTTAACAGAAAACGTTCCCTGACCCTGCTTTAAACTTCTTTTACCTTCTTGTTGGATCATGGCCATTGTTCTCTCTCCAGGGAAGTGGCCTGGGCAGTGTCCATGTAAGGAAGGTTATGCAGGAGAAAAATGTGATCGTTGCCAACTCGGTTATAAGAATTACCCAAGCTGCGTCCGCTGTGACTGCAGTCCAGCTGGCAGTGTGAATGACGATCCGTGCACAGAGCCCTGTCTTTGTAAGGTAAGCAAGGGTGGAAGTCAAAGACACCCCCAAGTTTCCTTCAGGGTTTTCTGAAAAAGAAATAAGTTCTGTTGGCTCTGACAGTCAGTTCTTGAGCAAAGCAGTAAAGTTTAAGAGAACTGCCCCTTGCCCCACCTCCTGGGAAGCATGACCTGTCACACTGAGTTGGCCGTACTGTGTGTCCTTGGATGGGCACTTGGTTTTCTTGCTTTGGAACCTCTGGCAATGGCCATATATTCCAGTGGCATTTCTGTGCCTTCCTAGATGAAACCAAACACCGCATACCTTTTCTTGGGCCTTGGCTTAATTCTTCTGTGACATTCTTTTCCAGCTTTGTGTTTGGAGGAGAACCAGGTACATGCTAAATTTCTAAGAACACTAATTAAAGGCAGATAGGTTATTTTGGATTTCTCTTAAAAAGGAATTGAGCAGTCATAAGAACTACATTAATATAGTACAGTGAGGGGTTTTGTTTGTCCATATGATATTAATAAATAAGTTCCCAGTAATTCATAGGATTTTCCTTTGTACCTTATGTACTTATTCCCACATAAGCAGAATCTTAGGCACATGTTATATGTGACTGACAATAACCTTGAGTATTTATGAATAGGACAATTAAATAGCCCTCTTCAGATTTTAAAGTGCTCGAAAGATCAGCAAAAATGGAAGATTTAAAACAAAACCAAACAAAAAATCCATTTAAATGTAATGACTAAGCTCTAAGGTCTCCAGCCTTGTTCTTGACTACAAAATCAAATATTTATTTCAAAATATCTATTCTGGAAACATTACTTTGGACTTTTAGTTATTTACCTGTTTCTGTTGTGGATCACTGAACACCTGTTTTGTTAATGTCATTTTAGTCAATCTAGACACATTGGTTGCAAAAGCTGACCTTTACTCTAACCTACAGGAAAACGTCGAGGGGAAAGACTGTGATCGCTGCAAGCCGGGATTCTACAACTTGCAGGAGAGGAACCCGCAGGGCTGCTCTGAGTGCTTCTGCTTCGGCGTTTCGGACGTCTGTGACAGCGTCTCTTGGCCCATTAGTCAGGTGGGAGGTGGTCGGGATTTAATGTCTACCTCTGTCAGGGCTGTGTTAGGAAGCGATGAAGATGACTTCCCCTGTGACACCTCTGTCATTACTTTGGAACGACAGTGGCAGGGTCAAAGGCAGCCCACCACTTGAAGTACCCCTAAAGTTCCCTTCTAGGCCATGTGTTTATTGCGACGTACATTCCCCTATGGAAACAACAGGATGAGATGGCACTGCAGAGCACACGTGTTCAGATTTTTGCTGTGGGAAATGCATTGAGTGGGGAGGTCTGCTCTCAGCCCACCTGCCCCTGCTGGCCTCAGGCCAGGAAGACACCAGGACATGGGGTTGTGAGAATGTTCCAGCTCAGAGAGGCCTGTGGGTAGGAGCACTCCTGGGGGCAGGGTGGGAACAACAGCAGGTGGCACAAGGCTTATGAGCACAGGCAAGTTGTTTTTGGAACATGGAGTTCTGGGGGCGGTGGGATTGAGGGGGGTGCCAGTGGTATCTAGTGGCAGAAATAGAGTATGATAGCTGGAAGAAAGGAGGAGTTGCCAGGCACGATGCTGATCCATCGGTGATTCCTGTGTCCCCATGCTGCAAGAGTACTGTTGTCTCTATGTAAATGACAGATTGGGAGTACAGGATCTGGAGGTTATGTTTGTACATTTTTTAGTCCTTGGGGCAACAAAGAAAGGGGAGTGAATTAGCAAGGGACATTTTACTCAGTGCATTTATTATTGATAATTTCTTTGCTCTTTTAAAATCTAAAATATATGTCTTTAGTCTTTATGGTTTTGCTCATTTACTTGCTCACCATCGATTTGGATTTGGGGTACATGAGACTTGTTCTCAGGTTTTCCTGGTCCTCTGACAAGTGGGAGAGTCAGGGGTGGTGAGGTTCAGTAGCCACGCTGTGTTAGCAGAGCCCGAGTGGAGCCTCCTGGGTCTGTCTCTTCCTTGTGACAATGTTAGTACTGGATGGGGTGAAATCTAAGGTGACATCTATTTCATCTTCTAAAATTCTTGTATTTTTTTTAAGGTGAACAACATGTCTGGGTGGCTGGTCACCGACTTGATCGGCTCCAGGAAGATCCCGCCCCAGCAGGGCGCACCGGGCGGGCGTCAGGGGGTCAGCGTCAACACCACGGTGCTGGCGGGGCCGCCGGCTGGGCGGTACTACTGGGCCGCGCCCGCCGCCTACCTGGGGAATAAGGTGCGTGCGCTGTTGTGCTGCAGGCCTGGACGAGGACCTCCGAGCAGGAAGGAGGGCCGTCTGCCGTCTGCATTTAAGCAGTCTTGTTGGCCGCTCCAGTGCTGGCAGAGCCCCTTAGGCCTTTGCGTCTGTGACACGGGAGCTCTTCTGTCCTCTTTTGGCTCTTCGTCCCATCGCTGGCACACAGTCTGTCATCCTTCCCGGCCCTGTTCCCACGCGGGCTGTCCGGGGAAGTCTTCCCCCGTCCCCAACCGACTCCCCGCTTGCCCCTGGGTCGCCCCGGCCTTTATGAAATGTTGATCCCAATCCTTGCGTCCAGTTCGCCGCGGACCGGCCTGGGAAGCGGGGTCCCCACCCCGGACTGCCGCGCGGCCCCCCAGCGCCGGACAGGGTCGCACGTGAAGCTCACACTTAGGGAGAGGCAGAGCACTTTCTTTTTGATTTTAAGAAAATGTAAAATAGTGATTCTGCAACATGTAAATTCGCGTATAAGATTGAGTCTTCCCTTCAGCGATGTGTTTTCATCCCCTCCCCAGTGACGCCCCCCTCCATTTCCGAGTGAACCAAAGATACACTCGGGAATCTGTCTCGGTGTAGCTCTCCACTCCCCTTCCCGGAGTTCGGTTTGTTTTAAATTAATGGTACGCTTTCATAGTGTAGCCTTGTAGCTTGGTAAGTTCTTAGTTAATTTGATGGTTATATTTTAATTTATAGCTTGTTTTATATATTTTTATATATAATATAAAGATATATATATAATATATCTTTATATTATATATTAACATATAATTATATATTTTTAAGGAGTTTTGAAAATGATTGTTTTTTTCCATCAAATTATAGAGCATGTGTTCTATTTATAATATGATCTTATCAACAAAGTTCAATGATTTTTTTTTTTCCCTTGAGATCACTTCTCCAGTTTTATGGACCAAAACTGGTTTTGAACATTATATTGTTGTCACATATCCATCAGAAAGAAAATCTCTGTTTTGCATTAAAGGGTATCTGATCAGTAAGAAGTACCTTTGGTCCTTTCTTTAACTAGCAGATCAAACATGTTCTTATTGTTCTGCAAGTAGGACAATGAAATCAAAATGTGGAGATTATAGTCAGGGGTCAAACTCCCCACCCCTAAATTATTTTAGTGAAATAATGCCTATTGTATGATGAACATAAGTTTATAGTAATTTATCTGGAGGTCTCTAAGAGGAATACATTTTCTTCTGTGCATTCAAACAATATCTTGCATTTTTGTAATATGGATCAAACAAAATACTCACACATGTGCTTTCCTTTCACTGCCTTTAATGCTAATCTCCTCACCCCTCATGGCCACTAGGACAACGTTGTGTGTGGTTGTGTCCAGGTGGCTCCCAGTGGCTACTTCCTCTTACTTAAGGGCTGGGGTTGTTTTCCCCTTCCGTGCTCATTCTTGCTTAAATGTTTTAGCTGACTGCATTTGGTGGATTGCTGAAGTACACAGTGTCTTATGATCTTCTAGTGGAGACAGTGGACAGCGACCTCATGTCACACGCGGACGTCATAATTAAGGTCCTTACTTTTGCATTGCTTTGCTTTAGAGCTAAGGGCTTAGAGGGGTGATAGTTTATGACTGAAAATGGCTGGTGAGGCCCTCTGAGTGAGGAGGTGGTAGCCAGGTGGCCATGCAGCAGGGCTTGGCCTCGCATGGGCACTGCTGAGATGGTGAGTGTGAGAAGGGTCCTTGGGCACTTCTAGAGTCGCCTCATAACAGCACCTACCACTCTTCCCTTTATCCCCAGAGTGTGCCCTTCTTTTCACATTTATAAAGGAGACGGGTTTTTGCTCTGAAAAACTACCCTTTTAAGTCCCTTTTTTCTCTTCTGCCACTTTGCCTCCCAAATGAACCCATAAGGCAGTGCTTGGTGATGTGGGGACAGCAGGTACGTTCCCATGTTGTCCTTGATCACTGTCCTGTCCCTGAATCCTCACTTCCCGAAAAGAGACCCAGCTCAGCCTCGGCCAGGAGGACTCCCAAGCGGGAACTCCACGGGTCTGGGGCACGTCTGGGCAGAGATGGCTCTAGGTTTTGCCTCCAGTGCCCTTTTACCTGGAGCGGTCCCCTCCTCCAGCCCGAGCCACTGGAAACCGCAGAAGGTAAACAGCAATTATTAACAGCAATCTTGTGAAAAGCTGGGGGTATATTTACATACTTTTTCTCCTTCTGTAATTTTGTTAAAGTTTAGGGGTGTCAGATGAGTTGCTCTGATAAAAGCTGGGGCAAATGCATGACTTTGTTTCTTTCCCAAGATCCCAGCAACATACATGGTCTTGGTTTATTACCCGAGTCCGTCTAAGAGCAACACAGTGAAGCACCTTTCCTCTGAAGTTTCTGGGCCAAGAGTTTTATACACACCGTTACATGTTTGCCACAAGAAGCCAAGCACGGTTGAAAAACCATGTTGCTGAATACAAAATTGGATTTTATTTTTCATCAATAAATTGAGTTACATATATATTATCTCTTGTTTTTAAATGTTAGGGAAATGGACTCACTCTAATCACACAAGCTGAGGGCCTGTCATTGCATCCCTACGAAGAGTACTTCAATGCGGTTAGACTTGTGCCTGAGAACTTCAGAGATTTTTATAACAAAAGGGAGATCGATCGTGACCAGCTGATGACTGTCTTTGCCAATGTGACCCATCTTTTGATCAGAGCCAACTACAATTCTGCACAAACAGCTCTCTACAGGTATGTATTGAAAAGGCAGGAAAAACTTATCGTGACAATATTTCAATCTAGTCTTTATTATTATACACTTTGAACTTATTTGTTATTTTAAGGACAAAGCTAAAGGAACTGGCTGTCCAAAAAGATATACATTTTATAAATAGATTAATAATTTTATTGAGGATATAAGAATTGTTGTCCACGACAGGTGTATCTAGTGGTGACACACTTGACATTAGGATCAGAAGATTTCAAGGGGGATTTCCCAGAAATGCCTGATGAGTGAGCAGCTGTCTGGACCATGTCACATCTGCTTCTCACTCTCTTGATGTTAATGGTTTTTGGTTTTAGACAGTCTATTTAAGCAGATGTGTCCATCCATGGACATCTTGTTACTTTGAGAAGGACAGTTTCTGGCAGTGCCTTGCCAAGCATCAGAGTTGGATGCAGCTAACACAAACACAATATGACGCATTTAAGGATAATCTCTATATTAGTGTTAAGATAATCAAATGGATCAATATGAAGGGCTTTCCAAATAGGCAACATCAGACCCTTCCCACGGTAATCTGTGGGCAATAGAACACCTTTGCACCAAAAGTCAAAGGCATTTCTAGGGAATAATGATGGCTCCCAGAGAGTATATTGCTACGAAAATCTTTAGTTACATAAAAAAATCACATCACCATTTTGTTTGAGTTAATCTTTCGTGAACCCATCTTCATTGAGGTGTAGGATATCATTTATGAGAGTGTAAGTCACTTAACGACCCCTGCCTGTTTACAGGTTAGAGTCTGTCTCTCTGGACGTGGCTAGCCCTAATGCTATAGACCTGGCAGTTGCTGTGGACGTGGAGCACTGTGAATGTCCCCAAGGCTACACGGGGACCTCCTGCGAGGTGACGCTTGTCCTCTCTTCCTGTCTTCTTCCTTTCTTCCTTTCCTAAGGGGAAAACAGTGCACTGGAGGTGATGTAGTCATAAACATTTGGATTTTAAATTTAGAAACTCGAGGTTTACCTTTGGCTCAGACTTTTTTGGGCTATGGGAACATTAGAAGTCACATTGTTAAGAGAAATCTGACCCCTCTGCCAGGGGTAGGCTTGGGCACCTGGAAATCCCGAGTTAGTGCTGCATTCTTGCCGCAATCAACAGGAAACTTGCAGGACCTGTGCCATAGTCTGCATTTCTAAGGAGAGTTGAACTTAATTGTATTTGAATGTTTACAAATCACCTGCAGAAGGTCAGGGTGGCTTTAGACAAGCCAGGTGCATTTTGAGACCTTTTATGGCCCTCGCTATTTTACTTTGGTGGGCTACACCTCACCGGTGAGGTATATAAAAATGCACTTGCAATCATCAATAACAGTAATCTGTTGCTAAAGTAATTTTGAAATATATTTTGAAATTATTTGGACATAAGTATTAATAACAGCTCTTTTTTACTAGGAACTTTCCATGTATTTGGCACTATTCTAAGCTATTCCTGTATGTTACCTCTTTTAATGTTGTCAACAACCATATTTGGTAGGTACTCCAGGCGCTTTCTATTCTATAGATTAGGAAATGGAGGCACCATGAAATTAAATAGCTTGACCAAGGCCATACAGCTAGGAAGCGGTCGTATTGAGGTTTAAACATCATCTGAGCTGTTAGCCACCATATAAAACCGCCTCCCACATGTTTATCACTGACTCTGATTACGTACATGCATCATTGGATAGGATTTCTTGGCAATCATTTTTACAAAGTGAGAAAATTTCACTAAATTTTTGTTTATGAATCTTTATCAATCATAAATTTTGCAGTTAATAAATTTGGTGACCTTAATATTTCATAATATAGATATGTAAGTAAATATTTTTATTTATATTTAATTTATCTATTTTTTTATATTTTGGAACCTGTGGATTTTTTTTAGGTCCCAAACATTTATTTTGAGGCCCAGCAAATGTTGGTAGGTCCTCAGCCCTGCATGCATGGTGCTTCATGGATAAAGGCCTAAGTGTGCACAGCCCTAAGGCCACCTCAGCAGGTGGGATGTGGGACTATGAGAGCAGGCTTGTAGAGGCAGGGGGACCCTGGAGGTAGAAGCCACTGCCCACTTGACCAAGAGGCAGTGAGCGGTGGGCAGAGGCTTCTGAGTATGCCACATCACCCAGGCTTTGGAGGAAATGGGGCTGACAGGCACAGAATGGCAGATCGAGCACCACCAGAAGCTTAATATACGTTTTCAAGTTTTTCTGTTAAGCAGAATAATTCATTCTTTTTCAATTCATTCTAATTCAATCAAACTCTTCTTCAGAGGCTGACCTAGAGAATCAGGCAGCCACCAGCAGAGAATGGAGATCTCTGCAGCACCGTAAGCCACCACGCACACCTCTGGGCCGATGCCTGCTCCATGTCCACCCGCAGACTGGCTCCCGCCCCCCAGGGGAGCACAGCTGGGTGGAGGTGTTAGGGGACTTTCACAATGTCTGTGTGAATGAATGCCTTTGTGCATTATTTGTATAATGAAAATGCTATTTAAGACTTCTTTTAAAACACGAATCTAAGCCCCCTCCTCCCATGCGCCCATGAGAGTGTGCTGGCTTCCAAGTGAATCATTCCCAAGTCTCCACTCAAAGGCGTTTAGTGTCTGCTGGAGCCCTTGGCAGCTTATGGTGGACGTGGCCTTGGGGGTGTGCACACCTGACCTCGACTCATTCCATGGCACACTGGGCACACCGTCTACCTGCTCTGTGTTCCACATGCCATATCTACAAAGTAGAGTTACTATTTCTCAGGGTCGTTATGAGAGTAAAATGAATTTGTAGGTCTGGAGTAGTTCCCGCTCCCCATGGGCAGGGTGTGGCATCCTTGAATGAATGCCCACCTGCCTGTCCAGGCCGAGCCCTCAGAAGGCATATCTGTAATGTTTGCTCAGTTAAATGTATGCAGTTTGTCACAGACCTGTACTTGATGGCAACCTTTAAAGAATCATAAGCAAATGGAGAAAAAATTAAGTTTAAAGGAACGAAATCCTCTTGATTGAAACATTGGTTAGGTGGCTAAATGTTCCACAGTTTCTAGTTTAAGAATATTGCAGTGGAATACCACCAGTAGAAAATGTTCTCCACTAATTAAATGCAAATGATTGGATCATTTTAATGAAAGTGCCACTATTTTTAACATTATATTATGTAATATACCATAAGACAACTATACGATAAGACTCATTGCATAACTATTAAGTTTTTACGTGTATGATGCTACCTTTAAAAAGAAGTAAGGAAAAAAAAAAAGTAAGAAACTGAATTATGGTGATGGTTGCACAGCTCAGTAAGTTTACTAAAAATCATTCAATTGTACACTTAAAATGGATGAATTTTATAGCATGTAAATGATATCTCAATAAAGATGTTTAACAAAAAAGAAATGCGTTTCTCTACTCATGGGCAATTGAGCAGTTTATTTTTCCAGTGTATTAGAGGGGAGATGATTTGCCTTTTTTTTTTTTATTTGCAGTCGTGCCTCCCCGGCTATTATCGTGTGGATGGAATACTCTTTGGAGGAATTTGTCAACCTTGTGAGTGCCACGGCCACGCAGCTGAGTGTGACGTTCATGGGGTTTGCATTGTGAGTCTACTGCTGAAATCTCGAGTCCTCTCCTACCCATTCCACAGCCATTTACTGTGCAGAAGTGAATTTTTAAAATGCTTCCTCCACAGAGTAGCCCTGACCTCATAGACCCCAAAGGAAATTCACAGATTTAAGTTGATGTCATGAAATGTTTCCTGGCATCCACCCCCCTGCTTTGTTTTTTTTTTTTTTTGCAAAAAGTTACATTAGTAGTAGTGGAAAAGGTATATCTAATTTCATTACAGTTTATTCAATTAGAACAATGAAAAGTAATTATTATTATTTTCATTTTCTAAGGTTATAAAGCAATATAAAGGTAGAAAATGGCGTCCAGTTATTAAATATAAAGGATGGGGACTTTGCAATGAAAGTGCTAGTATTTTTAACATAAAATACCATAAAATACCAGATGAATATTAATAAACGTCTAATAATCACACCCACTTGTACATTATATAATGGCTTACAGTTAGTTCAGGTAAACTTTTCAAACAATACCTCTTTCATGCAGTGTGTGTTGAAATAGGCCTTAACAAATATGTGGCTAATCTTGCGAATAAACTTTGAGGCAGGTACAGGGCAAGAGACTTGTTTTTTAACTTCCACTAGGAATTCTTTTAGCACCTATGGTTGAAGCCAAGCCACACTCTGGGTTCCAGTGGGTACACTTCTCATAGATGGGGTGAATGTATATGCTAATCAACTATACCCTCTTCACGCTACTTGCAAAAGAGATTGATTGAGTCACAGAGCTAGGGAAATTCATTGTCAGATCCATGGAGAAGATCTCAGCATGACGCCCTGGATTGCTTATTGTCTCTAGAGCCTAATTTTTCTTTATTCTGTGAGTAAAGCATCTGTAAAAGTGCATGAGTTTGCAGGCCGACTCTGTGTCCCTCAGGTGCACAACTTCCAACAGCATGACGGGGTGGTTGCATTTCTCATGTCTCCCCTTGCTGTCTGGGTTTGCAAGGCCAGCCTCTCACAGGCCTCTGCCAGCGTTTGTGGTGGGGGCGGTCAGCATGCCATGGTTGTGCCACCTGTGGCTTGTGTTACAGCTCAGCTGAAAGCCTGGATTTCTCATGATTCTCTTAATATATATTTACAAAAGTATATACTCGTATTAAAGTGAAAATGCTAAATAGCAACTGGCCTTAAAGCTAATTACAATAATAATTACAATAATAATTTTTATGTTTTTAAGTGTTCTTTGGAAGTAATTTTAGATTTACAGAAGAGTTATGGAAGTCCAGATAGTTCCTGGGTAGCCTTGGCTCGACCTTGGCCCAGTGCCACAGCCTCCCTCCTCTCCCTGCACACCCTCTATCCACGTGGGGCAGCACAACTGTTCTTTCTTAAGAGACGTTTTAAACAAGTGAAAAAGGTTTTTGTATCTTTTCATGTATTTACCATTTCCAGTGCTCTTCATTCCTTGGTGTAAATCCACAAGTTCATCAGGAACCACCTTTCCGCAGACTAAAGAACTGCTTTTGTCATTTCTCTAGGGCAAGTCTACTGGCTGACAAATTCTCTCATCTTTTGTGTATCTGAAAAAGGCTTTGCTTCGCCTTCAATTTTGAAATCTGTTTTTGCAGATTCCTCTTT
Organism: Mirza zaza; assembly: GCA_008750895.1. Lineage (NCBI taxonomy): Eukaryota > Metazoa > Chordata > Mammalia > Primates > Cheirogaleidae > Mirza > Mirza zaza. Next base: position 373,338 of record VSMD01012207.1, on the reverse strand, counting down.
CAGGACTTTAAAGTTGTTCTGTTGGCTTTGGACTATGTTGATTCTACCTGTGCAATTTTGTGCTGTTCTGTCTCGTTTCTCTGCCTACCTTTAAGATCTCTTTGTACCCAGTTTTGAACAATTTGACTACATGCCTTGGTATGGGTTTCTTTATGTGTATCCTGCGTGGGGTTGATTGAGCTTCTAGAATTTGTGAGTTTGTTGTTATCAAATCATGAAAATTTTTGACCCAAAATCTTTTTCTGCTCCCCCCGCTCCTTAGTCCCAATCTGATTGCATGTGATATTGATCCATGGAAGACTGATGCTGGGTTCTTTTAAGTTGCTCTTTTCTATTGCTATCTTCAAATTCCCTGTTTTTTTTTCTCCTGCAAAGTCTAATCCAATGTTATGCCCACCCAGTCAATGTTTCATTTTGGATATGATATTTTTTTAGCTCTAGAAGTTCCATTTGGTTCTATTTTATATCTTGCATTTCTGTCTTCACTGTTTATTTTTCCTTTAAATCTTTGAATGTGTTTATGATAGCTTGTTAAATGTCTGCTAAATCCTTCATCTGTGTGATTTCTGACATGTTTCTAATGACTGATTTTTCTCTTGATTATGGATCACATTTTTTTCCTGCTTCTTCTCATGTCTAACTTCTCCTCTAATGGGAGTAGTTTTCATCTCTCATTTTGAAAAATACTTTACTTGGAAATAATTTTAAATGTATCCCAAAGTTGTAGGAATAAGAATAGTGCTTAGAACACCTGCCATTTACCCAGATTCCCCTATTGCTAATGTTTTCTCCCACTAGCCTTTGTAGTCTCATTGTCTGTCCACCTGTCTAATCATGATATCTTTTTCTAAACTACTTGAGAATAAGTTGCACACACTATGGCCATTTATCCCTAAATACTTTGGTGTGTGTATGCTGAGTATAGGATGTTTCTTCTATAACCATAGCTCAGTTATCAACTTAAGTAAATTTAACATCCATACTCTCCTTTTTCTGTCTACCTCCCGTTTTTCAGTTTTGTCAGTTGACCCAATTGTCCTGTAGCATTTTCCCCTCTAGTACCAGCCCCCATCTGGGATCAGGTATTACATTTTATTGTCAAGTTTCTTCGGGCTCCTTTGATCTGAAGTATTTTCACTGATTTTCTTTGTCTTTCATGAAATTCATGTGTTGAATAATACAATCTTATTTATTTATTTTTTGAGACAGTGTCTCACTCTGTCGCCCGCACTAGAGTGCCGTGGCGTCAGCCTAGCTCACAGCAACCTCAAACTCCTGAGCTTAAGCGATCCTCCTGCCACAGCCTCCCTAGTAGCTGGGACTACAGGCATGTGCCACCATGCCCGGCTAATTTTTTCTATATATTTTTAGTTGGCCAATTAATTTCTTTCTATTTTTAGTAGAGGGTTTTACTTTTGCTCATGCTGGTTTCAAACTCCTGAGCCTGAGCGATCCGCCCGCCTCGGCCTCCCAGAGTGCTAGGATTACAGGCATAAGCCACTGCGCCTGGCCATACAATCTTTTTTAAAAAAATAAATGTCCCTTATTCTGGGTTCTTCTGCTGTTTTCTCATGGGCAGAATCAGTTTATGCATTTCAGGCTGGAATCTTCCTCAGTGACGCGTCTCTCTCAAGGCACCACCTGTGGGAGCCCCAGTGTCCATCTGTCCTCACTGGTGGGATTAATTCTGATTTTACAGGCAAGGTGTTGGTCAGTTTTCCCACTGTATATTATAATAACTCTTCTTTCCTTTTGCAATTAATAAGCAGTCTGAGGAAGACACTCCTATTCTTCATCAGAATTTCCCCTTAGATTTAACAGTCTGATGATTCTTGCCTTAGCACTGCTTACTATCACTATGTTTCCAAAAGGATGAGCCTTTACTTCCAGCACTTGCTCATGCATATCAGTGGCATGCAGGGCCCTGGTGTGGTAGGAACTCTCCCTTCTCCACCTATGTGTATTTATTTACCTTGTTTTCTCTCGTACTCAGGGAATCCAAAGATGCCTACCTGTGCCCAGGGAGAGCGTATCAAGTACTTTTTGATTGCATGATGAATATTATTGAATGCAATATTGTTGCATTGTTGAGTTTCTGGATTTTGTTGCTTTCCTTTAAAGAATGTGAAAGTGTGTTTTGGCAGGCAGTTAAACCATTGCAGGTCAGCTTGATTGTTTCAAGGGTGGTTTGTAAGCTTTGTTAGGGTGAGTCTAGTATAGCCTCTACTCTATAGCAGGGTTAGCCCTACTGTTAAGGGGTTTCCTAGGGTCTCTACAAACTGCTAAGTGTTTCTCAGGGTTTCCCCTCACCGACTGGTGAGAATTCTAATGTCCTTTAGCTCTGTGTGAGTTCTGAATTTTTCAGCTTACAGCTCACCTGTATTTCTTTGTGTAGCCTCCTAGAGTTTCACTATATACTTTAGAAGCTTAATATTCAGTAGCTGCATTCAAAGGGGTCTCTGTGCAGATTTCTGGTGCTCCTACTCTGTGAAGCTCCAGTACTCTGCCCCAAATCCCACCTGGTCCAGCCCCCCAAACTCTGAGCTCTGTGTCCTCCACGCAGCAAAACCACCATGCTGACTTGGGAGCCCCCACCCCACCTCCTGGCAAGTGTCTCCTGAAAGGAAAACATGCGATCATGAGACTCATCTCGATCACTTCCCTTGGCCCTGGTGCCACAGCCCTGCACCAGCTGCTGTCCAGTCCCTGAAAGCAGTTGTTTGACATATTTTGCTCCAGTTAACTAGTAGCTTTCTACAGGTGGGCAAGGCTAGTACTTGTTACTTCAACATGGTCAAAGTGAAAGTTCTCATGTTTCTCATTTATACAAATTACATTTTTAAAAATTAGTTAATCTGAAAATATAACTTAGAGTTTGGTGACTGGTTTTAGCATTTTGTCTTTTTTTTTCACTTGGACTTAAACTTGTCTATAGATGAACCTGAAAATCCTGTAAGGAAACCCAAACTGATTCTTTTTTCACGCATGTGCCTTAGGCGTGCGCGCACAATACCACCGGGGACCACTGTGAGCAGTGCTTGCCCGGCTTCTACGGGGAGCCCTCCCGAGGGACCCTTGGGGACTGCCAGCCCTGCGCCTGCCCTCTCGCCACAGCCTCCAACAAGTAAGCCCTGAAGCTCCGAGATGCTACTGATGTCTCCAGAGCGAGACTCTGCATGTGTAATTAGAGTGTGAAGTTTGCCCAGTGGTGGTTGATTTCAGTTAGAGACAGAGGGGTGCATTATCTTCTGTAAAAAAGTTTGGCATATTAAAGTATGCAAGAAAATCTGTGTGGTGGCAAGGACGTATGCACACTATCTAGCTCTCTTGGTCTAATGTTGGTCATCGGTTCTTCCGCAGGTGTGTATTGTTCACCTGCCACTGGGCCAGGAGGCAGAGGGGATACAGAGAGGAATAAAACATTGTCCCTGGACTTAGGGAGCTTTTGTTCTAATGACCAAAATATGTAAATATGAGGCTACATGGGAATGGTCTGAGTTCACTCAGTGATTCAACAAATATTTATTGAGTACCTAACTGTATAGGGTGTCACAGCAGGTACGCTGAGTGTCACACTGTTCACACCTGCCTGCTGGCCCCAGGGGACTCATAGGTGGCCATGACTTTAGTGGAGAGCCATCCCCCAGATGGTGGGGCAGAGGGAGGGCACTGTCTGGTGTACCTGGGTGGGCGCAGAAATGACCCTGAGGAAGCCCTTCTCTCAGACTTGGAGGATGAGGGGAAGGAATTCCACTGCGGCATAGATGGGCTTTCCAGCCAGGAGGAGCTGGGTGCGCCAAGGGGGCATCGGGAAGGGGCACGTTCCATTGGAGGAACTGCGCTGGCCTTGGAGCAGAAGGCCTGGGGGCGTGGAGGGATGTCATGCCAGGGTGTGTGTTTCTGGTTTCTGGTTTCTCCTGGTTTCTCTCTCACTGGTTTAACCATTAGAACTCTTTCTCCACCCACTCCCACTGGGATCTTTTATTTGAGACTCCAGGATATAAAAAGGATGCAATCCTGGTGACTTGAGATACAATCAGGGAGTACCATCAGTCACCCCAGGCAGGCCTCCCGAAGACACAGGAATAAGATTATAAGGGACCTCAGCCAGCACTGGGGGGGCCTTGGGAGCCACAGGAGCCTCCTGACCGTGCTGGTTGGGGAGCTCACTCTTGCTCCAGCGTGGGAAGGGCTCTGAGGCGGGACGACAGTGCCAGGGAACTCGCGGAGAAGAACCCTATTCCCAGGGGCGTCCGAGCAGGCCTCCTGGGGAAGTGGCAGCTGACTGGGGCGTTGGGCTGAGCTGGGTTAACCCAGGCAGGAGGGGAGGAAGCAAGGGCCTTTAAGGCTGGGGAACAGAGGAGCAGGGAGCAGTGAGAGTCCAGTGCCCAGGAATGTGGGTGAAAGACAGATGAGTCTCGGGGTGGGGGGTGGGTGCTGGGTGGCCTGAAGCCTTGAGCTTCCAGCTAAGGAGCGAGGACTCATTGAAAGTTTGTAAGCACAAGAGTGGTAGAAATTAAGCATTTAAAATATTTAGAAGTTCTGCACCATCCATTGGAAAATTGCATTCATTTCTGCTTTGTCAGTTTCAGCCCCACCTGCCACCTTGATGAAGGAGCTGAAGTGGTCTGTGACCAGTGTGCTGTGGGCTATTCAGGAGCTTGGTGCGAGAGGTACTCTGTGTTGCCCTACTGGTTTCAGAAAGCTGCATTGCCATTTTTAAAAAATTAAATATAAATTCTATGTGCTTATTTTTAAATGTGTAGTTAAGTGTGGTTTTGGAGTTTTGAGGCATAATGATCATTTCATAGAATCATAGAGAAAAACTGATATATCAGTTAAAAACTGAATGTTAGAACTTGCTGGGACTTTTTAAAGAATGGTGTCTCTCCTGGAGCTAATCTGAGTTCCCATCAATAACAATAGGAGCAGCAAGGAGTCAGAATTTGTGGTTCCACACGTTGGAGGATTCCATTGCTCTGGGCGACTTGCAGGTGGCAGGTGGTTTGATTTAATAGCTGTCTTCCTGGAAGACAGCTGGAAGCCACTGTTGTCTTTCCCCACATGTACGTCAGAGCCCAGCTCTGGCCAAGCCACAGGAGAGCTGTGTGGCCTGCCGAGTGTCAGGGTGGGTCGAGTTGGTCCTGGACACGGGTGCACATCCGCGAGATTTATGCCTCGTTTTGGACGCTCTCCCCGTTTGTCAGGACAGGTGAAGGACGTCTGTGAATACTCGAGCGTGGAGTTGTGTCCCTTTCACAGTAAAGCTTGGGGAGAAGAGTCTGTCTGATTTATTAGCCCTTCAGGGAGTCCCTGGAGAGTGGGGGAAGGTCTTGAGTAATTGCGTTTGTTTGATCTCGCTTTCAATCTTTGATACAGATGCGCAGATGGTTACTATGGAAACCCGACAGTGCCCGGGGAGTCCTGTGTTCCGTGTGACTGCAGCGGCAATGTGGACCCCTTGGAGGCCGATCACTGCGACTCGGTCACCGGGGAGTGCCTGAAGTGCGTGGGGAACACGGGCGGCGCCCACTGCGAAAGGTGTGCCGACGGGTTCTACGGGGACGCCGTGACCGCCAAAAACTGCCGCGGTGAGTGCAGGGGCTGTTCTTTATCGCCATAGAAAGTCTCCATCTGTCCACTCACATGTGTCAAACAGGGCCCAGCCTGTTAGGTGGCTTCGTCTTGAGGGGTTGCTCGTGTTAACGCAGGGTCTCGAAGCGATCCAGTGTAGACCCAAGACCCAGTCCTCTCTGGCTCCCCTAGGGGAGCTTGGTTAGCTGCTCTCCATGAAGGTCAGTGGCCTGGCAAGTGTGCTCCCTCCCAGGCAAGGAGGAAAGGAGCTTTGCAAAGTGCCAGCTCTGCCCCCGGGACTGAAATGGAGGAAGCACGATGCTCAAAGCCCATCTCATCTGCGTGGGAGACGCCCAGGGGTTGCAGGAGGCTGCTGGGATTCCAAGAGGAAGGTGGGAAGCGGTGAGACTCTTACCCTGGAAATTGCATAAGCATGGCCTTGGCACGTCTTTGCAGCCTGTGCCTCAACTACCCTACCCCACCCCACGTCGCTCTGCTGAGTTCTGCTTTGAGCCTGGAAATTATGCGCTATGTCAACCACTCACAGAGAAAAGTAGATTTTCATGTACCTGAGATGACCTAGCCTTAGGGATGACTCAGCTCTCAGACGTTTTTGTCAGTCTTGAAGAAGGAACGGAGAGTGAAAGTGCCAATTATAAATTATTTTGGTAATGTCTTACAAATGCCCAAATCCTCCATGATATTACAACATGGAGACACAAGAGGGCGGTAGCGACACAGAAATAGTATTTTTACAGGCCCGCCTCAGAGATTGAACATGTTTTATAGCCCTGGGCCAATCAACCTCATCTTCAGTAGAGCGGACGCCTTGGTTGAGCATCCTACCAAGATACTTAGGATAACTGGTATTTCTGTAATGCTGCGAAGTGTACAGAATGTTTTCACAATCCTCATGTCATTTCTTTTCATCTTTTCCGCAAGCTTAATGATTCATTCCTTTATTCATGCACTATATTTATAAGTAACTGATATTTCCCAGGTCCTATACTAAGTAGCATGATAGGTAGCTGGAGAATTATGGTCCCAATCTATTGGGAAGCTACTCATGAAAATGGTGTAGGGGAGAAGGCACACCTGTGAATGCCAGGCTTTGGAGTCTGACTAATGTGGGGTTGATTCCAGGACCTACTGTACTGTGTGACATTGGGCAAATTTGTTAACCTCTCTAAGCCATTATTTCCTTATACATGAAATGGATGTAATTATATGTATATACAAGGCCTTTCTGAGAAGTCAATGGGATAACAAATTTTAAGTTCTAGACATTAAATGGTTGTTATTATAATTACTAGTCATAAAATGGTAATTTTTATTCTTTTTCTATACCAATGCTGTCCAATAGAAATATAATGACATATGTAGTTTAAAATGTTCTAGTAGCCACATTTAAAAAAGTAAAAAGACATTAGTGAAATATATTTTAGTAATATATTTCATTTAATCCAATATATTTTTAAAATCATTTTGTCATGTAATCAATTTTTTAAAGTATTAAATATTTACTTTCTTTTTTAATAGTGATTCTTCAAAATTCAGTGTATATTTTATAGCCCAGCTCAATGAGGATGCTAAATTTTCCTCAGAAATTTTTGGTCTGTATTTAGATCACATAAAATTTGCAGTTGGAAAGGCGGTTCAAACATATCGAAAAGTTTTCTATCTTGTACCAGAAAATCATTTTCCTTAATACTGGCATCCATGTTGACAAAAGCTGCTTCAGGACTTGATTTGAATTCAGTCAGACCCAGCTCCTGCGGTGCGGCAGACACCGCTCAAGCACCCGGTGGACAGGTGTGGTTAGTGCCCCACGTAGCAGCAAAGGTCCAGGGCGGTGAATGACCTCCCAGGGTGTGCGTGAAGGCCGTGGGAGCATGCGGAAGGACAGGTCACCTGTGCCAATGATCTGAGGCTGGAAGGGTGGGAAGGGGGTGCCCAAGGAGCCTGGCGGGTGCCGGGAAGGTGTGGCCCAGGCAAGCAGGTGGGCCCCGCCCAAGGCAGAGGCTGGAGAGATGTGGCCCGAGTGGAAGAGACAGAGGCTGGAAGGGCAGCAGTCCCCAGTGACAGGTGGAAGGCACCACGTGGGAAGGGTCCGGGTACAGTGACAAGGTTATACTGTCCACCCAGTCCTGGGACTCACCGGCAGCTCCCGCAGACTCGAGCAGCCCAGGGTGTGCCCAGAGCTGGCGTCAAGCTATTCCCTCTGCCCCATGGCTGCGGAGAGATCTCTGCGGGGTTTTGGGAGGGGGTCGGGACCAGAGGAGAATCCTGCTGGCAGAGCTAATGAGGGCTTCCCATGGTGCTTGGCCATGGAGATCAGAAAGGAGATAGGAGATGAGTCTCAGCGGGAAGTGGGAGCAAGGCCAGAACAGGGAGGGTCTGGTCTGGCTGGTTTCGGAGCTGACGCTGTCCGGGCTCTCCCTAGTGTCTGACCCTCATACTTTTTATTCCTTTCTCATCTCCTCTTTCACCTCCCCTAGCTTTGATGAAACAGAGTCGTACGAACTGTTTCTGGATATTTCACTGGAAATCCTTCCATTTCTATAATAGGAGTGACTTCCCAAGGGCCCCCACACTCTCAGATAAGACCACACTTTATTAGGCGAAGCCGAGTGAGAATGCTAGTGCTTTTTATTATTGACCTTATAAAAAGCAAATTCATATGGTTTAACCCAATATTTATGTTTTTACTCACCTGTATCCCCAACTATCTTTAAGCTTGGTAAGAGAAGGAACCAATCAGTCGATTTTGCCTGCTTTGCTCTGGGACGGCAGCCAAAGTAGTGGGTGTGGGGCTGTCACGCAGGTAGAGTGCCACTGAGGGAGGTGAGGACTGTGGAGCTCGAATAGTAAAGGAACTTCATATGCAATGAGTCAAATGGGTATAATATTTATATTGTGGGATACTTACGAGAATTAAGATATATGTAAAGTACTTGGCTAGTCAGTAATTGACAACTATTCTATATTAATATTATTTGTAACATGAATAACATCTTAATTAATAATTACTATAATAATGATTTCTATAGAGAGAAAATAGCTGTGTGACCTATGAAAAGTTATGCAGTCTTTCTGAGTTTTAGATTCCACACTGGAAATACAGAACAGTATAGTCCCTCCCTCCTAAGTTTGTTATGAAGGTTCAAAGAAATATTGACTATGGCGGGGACACACACTGATAGCACATCGTACAATAAATATGATTTTTATTATCCTTAATGTTTTGTGATGCTCATAGCCACATTGAGCTTTAAATATTCTCTGGAAGAAGAGGAGGCTTCAAATGAGACACAAGCAGGAGACAGGGCACAAGATGCACGAGCAGGAAGGAAACTAGAAGAGTGGGTGTCCCCAAAGTCTCAGGAGGAGGGAGCTTCCAAAGGGAGAGACAGGCCGAATGGTCTCATTCTACAGAAAGGTTAAGCAAGATGGGGGCTGAAATCTGCTCCCTGAGTTGGCACCTAGGAAGTCTCTGGACACTTTAGGAAGAGCAGTTTTAGCAGCCGAGGGGCAAGGAAGACACTGTGCGAAAGCTGGACTGGTTGGACGTGCCAGTAGGCAGGGGAAGGAGCGGCCGGGAGTGTCAGGAGACGGAAGCTCAGCTGGAGAGGACGGGGTGGGGGTGTCTCGTGTCTGATGGGGAACAGGTGGGGAGAGACGTGCGCCGAGCAGTCAGCAGTGGCATGTGCACAGTCGAGCCACGGGGATGGCAGAGCGAGTCACTAAAGGGCTCCAGAGAGCACAACCTTCTCGGGATCGTAGCATCAACTGGCTTACCCCCGGCGAGGCTGGCCGCCGTCTGTGCATGAGGCAGGATTCCAGGGCCTTCTGAGCGCCAGCCCTCGGTTTCCAGCCTCTGCCACTCCTGCTGCAGCGTGCGCCTCATAGATTGTGGTTGAGCTTGCCGTTCTTTGTGAATGGAGTTTTTCTTTTCCTTTCTTAACATTGTTATATCTTGAAAGACACTGTACGTTTTCTCCAAACATTCATAAATACTGGCTGGGACATTTTGTCAGTGAATGTGAAATAGTTTAACTGAAGTGCTTGTTGACAGTTGCCTTATGAATATTGATTTAACATTTTTTGGACTCTTTAAATTGCATTGCTTTGAGAAGATGGGGAACTTCATAGCTTTAAATATTAAGGTATTAACTGTAGATAAATCTGAAATGTCTGGCCTGAAACTACAAATGACTCATGGTTAAAACAGGGAAATATTTTTTATCAAACTATGAAATATGTTGATAATAGTTACTCATCTAGATTATGTTGTAACTGAGCTTTCAGATATTAAATATATACATGATTGAAATGAGAGCAGATGATTAGGTTGATTTTGAAATCTCCATTACATGTTTTTCATGGAAATTTGTAGGTCACTTAAAAACTTGTGAGGAATTTGTGAAATTGGTCAAGTTAGTTCACTAATTATTATCTTAATAGCATCAATTTTGTTTTCTGTGATGGTTCCTTCTACCACCCTGTTTTGGTCTACTTTTCAGAAAAATGAGAAACTTTTGAAGTTATTGCAAATAGTATTTATTTTTAGCTTTGTGATTTGAAACATTGAATGTTTACATTTTTTTCTTGTGGGGATTAAAGATCTTATGATCACCATACCCAGAATGAACATTAATGTGTCTTTTGTGTGCGTGTGTGTCAGCCTGTGGATGCCACGAGAAAGGCTCCCTTTCTGCTGTGTGCCACCTCGAGACAGGACTCTGCAACTGCAAACCACACGTCACTGGACAGCAGTGTGACCAGTGCTTGGTAAGATGCTTGCTGGTCATTGCATATGGTTAAAGCATTTGTCAGGGATGTTTATAATCGACACCTTAGCCCCGGTTCAGAGGAGGTTGAGCTCATGCCTGTTAGGAAGAACTAACTCCGTAAGCGTGGCTGCGAGCGCTGGGCCTCCCCATCTGGAAAGCAGGGACTCGCTGGGCAAAGGGGTGGGAATCGTGTCATGAAGACTTTAGATTCTATGAAAGATCCCAGTGTGCTTTGGAAAACATCTCGGTATGTGTAGCTGCTTATTATAACACGCTGCTGTGGTTCACCCCTCCCCCGCACCAGCACGGCTACTACGGGCTGGACTTGGGGCGCGGCTGCCTGCCCTGCAGCTGCAGCGTGGCCGGCTCCATGTCGGAGGACTGCACGGATGAAGGCCAATGCCACTGCCTCCCGGGCGTAGCAGGAGAAAGGTGTGACAGGTGTGCCCACGGCTTCTACTCATACCAGGACGGTGGCTGTACACGTAAGCTCCTGAGTTCCTTGTCTGAGACCTTATAGTCATCCCTGGACTTTTCTTTGAGCCCTCCCTTGACTTCTGACTCATTTCTGTTAGGTTCCTTTACTTTTTCTCTTCTTTATGTGAGGATTCCATGCCGTTTTCCTGTTACCCAACCCCTAAGGGGGTACAAATGTATGTTTTGGTCATGGCTCTGCTGCCTACTGCCTGTGTGAGCTTAGATTAATTACCTAGCTTCACTGAGCCTTAGTTTCCTCGCCTGTAAAATGGAAAAGCTAATTATAACCTACATCTAGAAAGTATTGTAAGGGCTGTATGTAAAGTCCTTAACAGAGCATCTGGCACACAGTAAGTGCTCAATAAATATTAGCTCTGCCCGTTCTTAGGAATCACAGGTGCCTTTCAGAAACTCAAAGAATAGTTCAGACTGTTAGTAAAAGGAAACTAACAACACCAACTCTTACCCGTTTAATTATATCGATCACCTAAGTCCGTAACAAAATATGTGTCTTTATTCAAGCCTGTGACTGCCCGGACACCCAGAATACGTGTGACCCGGAATCTGGAGAGTGTGTGTGCCCTCCTCACACTCGGGGGATTAAGTGTGAGGAATGTGAGGATGACCACTGGGGCCACCACCCAGAGAAGGGCTGCCAGGTGCGTGCTGCCATCGACGCCCTTGCGCAACTGAGCGTTACCCTACCAGAGCGTCGCATGCCTTTTCTTCTACCTATTTACTTGATGTTAACCCATTGAATGGCTTTGTGGTTCATACTTAAAACTCAGTGCAGATTGTAGAAATCACAGTGGAGGAAGCAACACCCTTAAAAAACCTTACTCTAGGTTTTCTTCAAGAACCTAATTGGGAAATTGATGATTTGAAAATCCAAGAAAAAAATTTAGTGCCCTTTAATTAAATTGTGCGATGTAGACTATCTTCCAAGTGAAAGTCATAAATCGCTTTATTGGGGGATTATTTCCAGTCTTGGAAGGCTCCAGTTTTCTAGGGTAACTTTCTTCAGTTAAACGTGGACATGGTTTGCGTTTTGAAAACAGTGGGAAAATTACTTGACTTCTAAAATCATTTTGCTAGATTGTGTGACCCGTTTTATTTGATTTCAGTTCACAGTTTTCGGCTGATGCGCATGTGTCACTAAGATGCACAAATGTCCAGCAATGCTGTCCCTCTTGTTGGCAGGTGGCAGGGCAATTCTGTGTAGCCATAGTGAGAAAGAGATCGGTTCATTTGCATAACTTCCCCACATTTACTGTTTTCCTGTAATCCAAATATGTGTGCTGATGAAAACATAAAAGCTGCCTTTTTATTTAGTTAGTATTTCTTCTCGCAGCCCTGCAATTGCAGTTCTGTGGGGTCAACCGGGCATCATTGCGATGTGCTCACCGGGCATTGCCAATGCAAGTCGGAATTTGCTGGACATCGCTGTGATCAGTGCTCTCTGGGCTACAGAGACTTTCCAGACTGTGTTCCCTGTGCCTGCGACCTGAGGGGGACATCAGGGGACAGCTGTGACCTGGACCAGGGTCTCTGCAACTGTGCAGAGGGAACCGGGACCTGCTTTTGCAAGGTATGTGCTGCAGATCCTCCTCTTTCTGCCTCTCTCCAGCCTGTCCTTACTGCTCTTGAGCAGCTAAGTTTTAGACACCTCTCCTAATGAGTTCACACTCCCTTCTACGCCTGAGTGTAAAGTCTGGTATGCTCCTCCAGAATCTCAAGTGATTCTTAAAATGGAATTGTTACTGTTAATTACAAGTGTCAGATGATGGACCCGCTTTACAAAACTCTGAGTCTTCGATCATATGTTCCAGTGGGCCGAGTGGCTGATCCGCCTTGAATGTGCAGTGAGTTAGACAACACAGGGCTGCAGGGAGAGTTGCGATGTTGTAGCTGTGAGGTTGTTATACTCTGGTATATGCTGGCCATGCTGAGCAAACCTAAAAATTCGTGTTTATTGTTTTCCCAGGAGGTAAGACTTCCATGTCATTTTAAATTTCATACTTTCCATTAGTTTTCCCCGTGTGCCTTATTATTGGGAGGTCACAGCCACCCTCTCTGGCCCTTTCTCCATGGGTGGTAAGAGGGAAGCCGGCTGGATTGGTGATGGCTTGCTGAGGAAGGGGAAACTGCTGTAGACATTGTGGCCTGGGAATACTGATGGAATCACCAGTCTCCCTGTTTTTGGCTGACCACATCTTACTACAGCAGTTCTCGTAACAGACTAGCAGAACACCAGGGACCTACCCTGGTAGACACCTTGTCAGTGTCAAGCTCTCCAAACTCTCAGATTGTCATAATCACCTGGGGACTCGAGGCAGATTCCGAGCCTGTCCTGGGAGATTCTTATCAGGGAATCTGTATCTTCTGAAAGCTTCCACGACAATTCAGATAATCATCTGTGTTTGGGAGTCATGGATTGAGTCTTTGAAAGAACCAATGCTCAGAGAGTGTAGAGACCCATTCCACGGAAACAGTGACATTTATGGACCTAAAATCATTTTTAGAATTATTTTTGTGTTTCATTTCTGTTTGTTCAGAAATTGCATCTCCTTTTTTCTGTCAAAAAAAAGTTCCTTATTTGTTTCCCTTTAGGAAAATGTCATCGGCCTCCAGTGCAGCGAGTGTCTCGAGGGCACCTTTGCTCTCCGGGCGGACGACCCGCTGGGATGCAGTCCCTGCTTCTGCTTCGGGCTGTCCCGCCTCTGCACGGAGCTGGAAGGTTATGTGAGGACCCCGGTAAGTCACACACAGTCAGAATGTTCTGTGTCTAACCCTCTCCTCGCAGGATTTGGGGAGGGGCAGAAGACACAGCCAAGTGCTTACATTAAATGTTGCCCTCCTGGCATCAGAAATTCTAGGAAGCTAATCTGGGTTAGTATTATACACGAATCAGATTTCCCCTCCTGCTGGCCAAGGGGGTGAATGGAGCTTGAGCTAAAGGCTTTCAGTGTTGTTCTGTAGCTAATGTATCAAAAGCTTCAGTTGGAGAGAAGATAAAACTGCAACATCTCAACCATCTCCTGCGAATCATTGAACATCGCCCCAATGTAGCAATAATTGGACCCTAAAAGTAGTAGTTTAAATCACCTTCTTGCTCTTAATCCTTGAATAGTTAAAAAATAATAGTAAAGCACTTTCAGTTAATTTTAATCCAGATGTTTAGTTTAAAGGAAAGTCTTTCCTATTCCTGTTTTAATAATGGAGCTGTTTGTTCTGCGAGATAATGCTGAAATCTAAGAAATCAAACGCGAGTGCTTAGTGCGTGTTTTGAAGTGCATTTTCCTCTCTTTGATGACTAGCTACTGCTGGGCTCAGATCAGCCTCTTCTGCGAGTGGTTTCTCAGAGTGACCTGAGGGGCACGACCGAGGGGGTTTACTACCAGGCCCCTGATGTCCTGCTGGACGCTGTGACAGTCCGGCGGCACGTCCACACAGAGCCGTTCTACTGGCGGCTGCCGGAGCAGTTCGAGGGAGACCAGGTGAGGTGCAACCCAGCCCAGGCCCAGTCCCGTTCCCTGGGGGACACGGATATGATAGCGTTTAAAATCACTGTCGTATGTGCTGGCCTGTCTTTAAAAGCAGCAGTTATTAATTTCCTCTGTTAGTGGGGATGAAGAAGTTTAATACTCATAAAAATCCCAACAAATGTATAATTCTTTAAAATTTTTCATTCGTTTTGAAAGTCTTAAAGTTCAAATCATATTGATTTTCTCCTTCCAAAGAAATCATTCAACAAACATACACAGTCAGGTATTGCTTAATGAGAGGGATGCTTTCTGAGAACTGTGTCCTTAGGTGATCTCTTTGTTGTGTAAATATCACACACCTAGATGATATAGCCTATTATACACCTAAGCTATGTGGTATAGCTCTGTGGCTGCAAACCTGTACAGCTGCTGCTGTACTAAATACTGCAGGCACTTGTAGCACAATGGTAAGCTGTTGTGTATCTAAACACATCTAAACATAGAAAAGGTACATTAGAAATACTGTATGATAATCTTATGGGACCATGGTTGTATATGTGGTTTGTCATTGACCAAAATGTCATTATGCAGCACATGACTGTACTGTATTTACTGATACAAGCTCAATGCGAGTCTAGATGCTATGGCCTGAGAGGCTTTTCTCTGGAAATCATCACTCATTTTGGGGAGGAAAAATCTATAAAAGAGTCATGAAAGGTATCACTTGCATTTTTGTTTATATAAACGTTGGAAATTCACCAACGATTTGTGTGTAAATTCACCCTGATCTTTAAAATTTACTAATATATATCCAGTCCTCCTGTAGATATAGATGATTTTTAATTTAAAAGAGCTTGAAAATAATTTGAATCACTACCACATTGATTTGTTATTTTGGAACTCAGTTTTGTTGGTATCATCAAGAGCTGTATAACTTAGACCAACTTAATAATCCGTAATTAAACAGAATCAAAATGAAGCAAGTTCCAGACAACATATTTCGCCCATGTGATGTATTTTTAAGATCTAAGATTTCTCTCATATGACAACAGCCTTGCAATAAAATGTTTTTAAACCAAGGCTGTGTCAGAGAAATAAACAACTCCTTACTATTCGATAGCTCCTGGCATATGGTGGCAAACTAAAGTACAGCGTGGCCTTCTATTCCTCGGATGGCATCGGCACCTCCAACTTTGAGCCTCAAGTTCTCATCAAAGGAGGTCGGACCAGAAAGCAAGTCATTTACATGGATGCACCTGCGCCAGAGAATGGAGTGAGGCAGGAACGAGAAGTAGGAATGAAAGAGGTGATGATGCGATCTCTGCATACAAATCCCTTAAAGCTGTGAACTTTGCTCTGGATGCAGTGAAAGCTGGAAGCCACTTACAAGCATGAGCAAGACCCTGGGATCAAAATTCCAATGGGTTTATTAGCAAGATTGCTAAAAACTATTCAAATTTCATATTCTCAAGAAATGTATATTAGGCTTATGTTAATTTAGTGGGAATTGAATCTTAAATCCTTTATCCTGGTACACTAGCTTTAGTCTGTATAGATACAGGGGTGCAGAAGTCCTTTGGACTTGCTTGAATTTGGGAAGTGTCTATTCATTCTTCCAGAAGATATTTATTGGGCATTTTCTCAGCGTTGCTGGCACTGCCTTAGGTGATGCATATCTATTGATAAACGAGGCTGACATGCGCCTACCCTGCGGAGGTTACGGGAGGTATTCATCAGTTAAATTTAGTGGCATGCAATGGAACGGCTCCTTTCTGGAGAAATTTATAAGAAACACGTTCTTTGTAAGCTCCTGTGCCAGTTGGAATCTGTACTTTGAACTTAATTGACTGTGTTTCTCATCCACAGAATTTTTGGAAATATTTTAACTCTGTTTCTGAAAGACCTGTCACACGCTCAGATTTTATGTCTGTCCTTAGCAATATTGAGTACATTCTCATCAAGGCATCATATGGTCAAGGATTACAGCAAAGCAGGTACTTCGAAGCTTCTGGGTGTTTGAATATTTTCCTTATTTGAAACGAAACTGAAAGGATTTGATTTGCTTCACTCCCATTACCTACTGTCTTTATTACTACATGTAGTTCCGTTCCTTACCAAAACTTGTTAAATACTAATATCATTTTGCAATGTGTAGATTTTAACTTAAACCATCCACGTACCATCCTAACATGGATGTAAAATATAATTGTGGAATCCTAGATACATATTGTGGAATCCTAGGTAAAGATAAAAATGCAAAAAAAATTTCTATTTTCTGCCCTTGAAAACTGCAATGCTCATTTCTATGTAATGATGTAGAATGTTGCCACCTACTCTTTTACTACTTCAGCCCTTAAAGAAAGCCATTAATAGCCCAGGCAACAGAACGAGACCATGTCTCAATAAATAAATTTAAATAAATAAATAAATTTTAGAAAGAAAACCATTAAGTCTTGGCCAAATCAGTTCTTCAAGAGGTCTTTCAGATGCATTTCTGTAACATTATTTTTAAGTTCTAAAATGCCTGAAATGTGTAATGACAGTTCTAAGGTGCTTTAACATATTTCATTTATAATCATGAGTAGCAACTACTCCAAACAAGGAAGAAAGCTCTGGTTTAATATGTATGCAAATGTTATGCCATTTGCTATGTCTATAGAAAGTCTTTCAAATGTTAGTGTTTCCTCTCTTCCTGACGTAATGTTTGCACAGAATCTCAAATATTTCGATGGAGGTTGGCAGAAAGACTGAAGAGCTGCACCCAGAGCGAGAGGTCGCATACCTTCTAGAGCACTGTCTCTGTCCTCCTGGCACGGCGGGATTCTCATGTCAGGTAGAGAGATTTCAGTCAGAATCTATTTCCTGCCTTTGAGCTGAAATGTGCTTGAAAGTCCAAGTGATGAACGGATTCATGTGTCTCTATTGTATCATTTTTTTTCTCTTTTTGAATTAAAAAAATTAATTTTGGTAAAAGTACATAGCACAAAATTTACCATCTTAACCATTCTTAAGTGTACAGGTCAGTAGTGTTATATTCAGCATGTTTATGGCCAGTCTCCAGAATGCTTTTCATCTGGCCATAAACATGCTGAATATAACACTACTGTTATTTTCTTTCCTTCAAAGAGTGTGAAGTAGTATTAATTTGCATTTCCCTAATGACAGTGATGTTAGACTTCTTTTCATATTTACCTGTTGGCCATTTACATTCTTTAGAGAAATGTCTATTCCAGTCCTTTGCCCATCTGTTAATCAGATTGTTTTTTTCTTCCCTTTGCATCCCCTCAGGACTGTGCCCCTGGATACCACAGAGGGAAGCTCCCAGAAGGTGGGGCCAGGGGATTGCACCCTCTGCTTGCTCCTTGTGTGCCCTGCAGTTGCAACAACCATAGCCACGCTTGTGACTCTGAAACTGGAAAGTGCCTGGTATGCTGGTTTGTGTGGGTGCTCGCCTGAGGTTTAGAATTGGAGCAGGTGCTTAGCGTTTAAATGTCTAGTCCACAGTTACACTAGTTCCTTAGTTCAGCAAGAGGTTAAATTGAGCTAAATCTAAAATATAAATATATTTCCTTGAGGAAGGCATAGCTAGGTGCTCTGACATTGTTGTGGAAATTCTGTTATTAATTTTACTTCCTTGATTAATTTGTTTGTGGGCGTCCATTTGGGAATTATCATCATGGGCCACATAACCACATTTTGGTCAACAATGACTGTGTATACAACAGTGGTCCTACAAGATTATGGTACTGTAGTTTTACTGTACCTTTTCTATGTTTAGATATATTTGGATATATAAACACTTAACCATGGTGTTACAGGTGCCTACAGTATTCAATACTGTAACATGCTGTACAGGTGTGTACTCCAGGAGCAATAGGCTAGACCGTATGGCCTAGGTGTGTTGTAGGCTAGACCATGTAGGTTTGTGTAAGGACACTCTATGATGTTCTCACAACTACAAAATCGCCTGAGGATGCATTTCTCAGAAAGTATTCCCGTTGTTAAGTGATGCAGGACTGCGGTCCAGTGCGCCTGGTCTTTACTGGGAATACTTGTGCCTCCAGTCAAAGTAGATGAGAACTTTAGGTTCTCAAACTTTAGAGTTTGGAAGCTCACCTGGAGGTTTTAAAATAAGTTGATGCCAGTGTTGAAAATTTATGTCTCTGTGTAAAGTATTGCCCTCCCCTTGCACATTTTCCTGGGAGATGATAACATAATGAATCATTCGCATCTTAGTATACATTTGGTTCTCGGCTACCTTCTCCCAAGATAAATCTTGGGGACATGAGGAGAGCTCTGACCACTGAAAAGCACCAAGTGACCCTGACAGAAGCCTTGTAGCCCTGACAAAGGACACACTCCTGTGTCTGTGATTTAGCTGAAGTGAATGAGGCCGTACCGATAACATAAGCTGATACTCGCCTCCTACTCCTGAACGTTCGTTCTTTGCAATAACGCAGGTTACTTGTGTAAGTTGTGCCAAGACTAACTTGCCTCAGGTAAAATATGCATTGACAGGAAATGAGCTGCCCACCAAGACACACCTGAAGCCTGAGAGATGCAGGGTGTGGCCTAATCACAAGGAAACATGGGCCCAGAACAGAAGAATTGGGACCAGGGGCTCCCAACCTGCCTTTTGCCACGCCAGGTCATCTTCCTCTTCTTCCAATCACAGGCCTCTGCTGTATGTGGAATTTAAGGCAATTTCCACTAGGAAAATGGCTAAACTACAGCAGTGCACAGATGAATTTAGAAAAAGAAGTACTGCACAGTTTTCCTCCATAAAAAAGATGTGCATTAACCTTTGCTAACTCCATTATATCTGTGGAGTTATAGAATGATTCCAGCCACACAAGGTGAAATGGACTTAATGAAGATGCAAATAGCTGCAACACGATTAAAAAAAGTTATTCACTCTAATCAGCTCATGCCCTAGGCAAAAGCAAAGGCCCAATGGAGAAAATGAGAAAATCTCATTTAAGGATTTAAGGAGAATTGATTTCAGGCAAATAAAGTGAGATGTAATTAGCTGGATTGGTCCGTTGGCTAATCGTGGGGACAGAGGTCACATAAAGTCGATCATTTCTTTCATGCTTCATCTTTCCTTGGTGCAGCTAACTATTTTAACAAGATTAGGTATTTCTAGGACGTTAAATTATTACCATGCTTGGCCTAAATCCACCAGAGCAAAATTATAAGAGCAGCAGCTGATCTATTGATTTGCACCCTAGAAATTACAGCTTGCTTAACCCAGTCCATGAAAGATGGCCTTTGACCATGGCAAAAGTCTCCTGAGGGTACGTAGTGCCTGCCAGCTGTCAGGCAGCTCCCTGCTCCGGGGGGAATGGTTTTCCAGACGTTATCTGGATGTTACCTAAAACCCATCAGGGACCTCACCTAGGCCTGCTAATTGAATGTTGTAATACACCACAGTGGCTGCACACACTTCCAGAAGACTGGACAAAGAATCTAAATTTAGACTACTCTGCTGTAGTCTCACGGTGTGGAGCATTTGGTTCAGGCTTTTCGCCCTTTTTACAGATCTGTATTCTGTGTTTGTCCCTAGTGACATTCACAGTAACCACTTACTGCCAATTCCTTTCGCCAAAACCCATTCTAAACAGAAAATAGTGCCCGGGCTTACAGTGTGGAATTTCAGGGTTTTAATGGTCCTTCTATTCTTGTCAGAGTCCCTTGAGATCTTAAATCTGGACTATAACATCCATGCCAAGTGGTTATTTAATATAGATTCACCTACCTCCAGCAATGGGGAGCTCGCTCTCAAAGCAGCTTAGCTCACCTTTGGGCAACTCTGGTTCTTCCTGGACCTGGTGACCTGGATCATACACCTTTTGGTGCAGTTTTATTCTTTGGAGCCACTGAGATAAGTGTTCAGATTTATTAATGGAAAGTGTCAGTATCTTAACAAATACC
This sequence comes from Mirza zaza, assembly GCA_008750895.1. Lineage (NCBI taxonomy): Eukaryota > Metazoa > Chordata > Mammalia > Primates > Cheirogaleidae > Mirza > Mirza zaza. The sequence goes on along the minus strand of VSMD01012207.1, from coordinate 353,075 downwards.
TTTCCATGTGTGTCATGTCTTCCTTCCTCTTGGAGCTTCCTCTTGGAGGGGACCTCCCCCCCCTCCTCAGTCTTCTTCACCCTTTGTGGTTGAGTCCACAGTTTACCTCCCTGTAACAGAATCTCCTGTGCTCACCCTCCGTGCTTGTATCACACAGGTGGGCGTCGGGACCTTTCTGGGTCTGGTTTTGTCATCTGGAGGAACATAGGATGTTCCTCCCTGCTTCAGGTCACAGACGTGATTGATGGGAAATGTGGCTTGCAGGCGGGGGAAGGGGGAGGACCTGAGGACCAGGGAGATGGCCCGGAGTCCCTCTGTCTGGGGCCCTGCTCCCTACTACGTGGGGCATGCGACTTTTGGGACATACGACTGAACCTTTTTGCACCACTGAAAAATTGGCAGAATTGCTCTGCGCATGTCCCACAGCGGCGACATCAGCCCTCGCTTCAGTTCTCATTCCTAGTCCTTATTTTCCTGCCGCTCCTGGGGCGCTTGTCCTCGACCCCCAGGGCGGCCCATGGTCCTCCGTCGTCGGGAGTTTGTAAGGCCGGAGCTGGTGTGAGCAACGGGAAGCCTGGCAGCCTGTGTCAGCGCTCTGCCGTCGTCCGGTACTTGTTCCTTGTGAACCTTAGGCCACGTCATTAAAACAAGTATTTCACATGCTTGCTTTGTCAGAGAGAGGTTGAAAATTTACTTCTAGAGAGAGTTCAACTTTAGGGGGTCAAGTGGATTCCAATAAAATCTATTTTCGTGAGGTAAAACAGGAATACAGTTCAAAAATGAAAAATACTGGAATTTTTTTAATTTAAAAGAGACTTTAAAATAGCATTTTTTAAACATAAAATGATATCTTTCTCCATCATCTCTCGCTGCCAAGGATAAAACTCTGAGTCCGTTTGAGAGTTTGCTCAGAAGCTCAGCACTGTCCCTGGCCTTTCTGTCCCAGCTGCGTCAGGCCCAGAATCCAGTTTGCAGGGGCTGAGTCAACAGTGATGAGTTGAGCAAATGCAGCTTTTAAAGTGGAGTCAGATGGCAAGGACCTCTTGTGGGTTTTTTTTAGCTTAGAAACTGTGTACTCTTTTTAACAGGAAGAGCACGGGTCTAAATGATGACATAAAATTTAACTGGAACTTCTGTGCATGGTGACATGTGCCTGTAGTCTCAGCTCCTCAGGACGCTGAGGCAGGAGAATCACCTGAGTCCAGGAGTTCCAGACAAGCCTGGGCAATATAGTGAGACCCCATCTCTTAAAAAAAAGAAAATTAACTGAAACGTATTTGGCTATTGTAATAATCTAAATGGCTCTAAAATCAAGAGTTTGCTTCCCTCATTGTCTATTTCCTAAATCATCTATCCGTTCACTTCAACTCCCTACATGTGATCATTGAATTCTATGTGCAAAATTGGTGCTTCAAATCATTTTTTGGGTCACTGTATATTTTAGATCTATTTTTTTATTTCAAAGTATTATGGGGGTACAAATGTTTTTGGTTACATGGCCCATCACTCAGATAGTGTTCATTGTATCTGTTGGGTAATGTTTTGCCCATCCTCTCCTCCCACCTCCCTCCTGCTTGATTTCCATTGAGATTTACTTCCCTCTGTGCATGTGTGCCCCTCATTTATTAATAGTTCCAATTAATAGTGAGTATATGTGGTGTTTGTTTTTCCATTCTTTAGATACTTCACTTAGGATAATGGTCTCCAGTTCCATCCAAATTGTTTCAAAAGGCCTTAAGTCATCTCTCTTTGTGGCTGAGCAGTACTCCATAGTATATATGTACCACATCTTGTTAATCTACTCATGAATTGATGGGCATTTGGGTTGATTCCACATCTTTGCAATTGTGAATTGTGCTGCAACAAACGTTCGAGTGCAGATGTCTTTTTGATAAAATGACTTCTTTTCCTTTGGGTAAATACCCAGTAGCAGGATTGCTGGATCAAATGGTAGGTCGACTTCTAGTTCTCTGAGGAATGTCCATGCAGTTTTCCATAGAGGTTGTACTAATTTCAGCCCCAACAGTGTACAAGAATTCCTTTCTCTCTGCATCCATGCCAGCATCTATTGTTTTTGGACTTTCTAATAAAAGCCATTCTGACTGGAGTAAGCTGATATTACATTGTGGTTTTGATTTGCATTTCCCTGATGATTAGTGACTTTGAGCATTTTTTCATATGTTTATTGGACATTTGTCTATCTTCTTTTGAGAAGTTTCTGTTCATGTCTTTTGCCCACTTTTTAATGGGGTTGTTTGATTTTTTCTTGCTCATTTGCTTGAGTTCTCTGTAGATTCTGGTTGTTAATCCTTTATCGGATGTATAGCTTGTGAATGTTTTTTCCCATTCTATATGTTGTCTATTTGCTTTGTTAATTATTTCCTTGGCTGTGCAGAAGCTTTTTAAATTTAATAGATCTATTTTTTAAGATTCTGAAAACTGTCTTCTTTTAGGGGTCCTGTGTCTTATTTCCCTCTAGCCTGGGTGGCAGAGCAAGACCCTATCTCCACAAAGAAAAGAAAGACAGAAAGAACTAGTAGTTTCTAGGCTGTATTGGATGAATGCATTCTTATGATGAATGAAGGTCATGGAGTTAGAAATGTTTACAGGATTTAAAAAATATGAAGAAAAATGCTCTCCCTTCCTTAAGAATTAAAAAACAAAGAAGCTACCTGATATGAAATGTGGGTGGCAGTGTTCAGGTGTTACCAGGTAAAGATGATTTATAACAATTTTCCATTGTTTCTCTCTTCTTTTGAAATGTGGGGTCACAGAACTGCAGCAACAACACGGCAGGTGACCACTGTGATGTGTGTGCTCCTGGCTACTACGGGAAGGTCACTGGCTTGGCCAGCGACTGTTCTCTGTGCACCTGTCCTCGCCACCACCCTGCCAGGTGAGCCCGCACAGGTGCAGCCTGGCATGCTGGGCTGCTGGGGCTGCTTCAGTCTATGTTCGTGAATATTCTCCATGGGTTAAGAAGGACTAATTGTAAGAAAAAGAATTCATTTTCACAGGAAGATAATCTTTTCAAAAGTATCTGTGTTGGTATTGAGTGTTAGAGTGGAACCAATTAAAGAAAGTACTTTTAGGTTTTTTTTTTTAAGACTAATTTTAGCCCCCAGCATATGTATTCAGTCTGCATAGAAATGAATGGTTATTAATTTTATGAATAATGATACAAAAGAATCTATTATACAAAAAATCTATGATACAAAAGAACTATTTAATTTAAGGGAGTGGGGTTAGTATTTATATATGCTAGGACCTGATTTAAGTGCTGAAATGCTACATAGTGATACAGTTGGGACAAGTTTTTACCTTGCACTTATGACACTTGTATGGAATTATCTAAATGCAAAAGGAACCAGAAATGTTAAGAGTGAATTAGAATATCAAAGGGTCCTCTTTGGTTCAAATGAAAATTGTAATTCATAAATACCATTTTATTATTGCTTAGAATCTTTGGCAAGGCATTGAACATGTAAAGATCAAGTGTCAGTTTATGGTATACTAAAATGAAGTTTTATTTTTAATATTTGTTTGAATCTTCTATTTTTTATTGCCTCCAAGTTAGTGATGCTTGATGGTGAGTACCAAATGAGAGTCAGGCACTGGCTACACTTTCCTTGTAAACTATCAGGCAGCCTAAAATTTGTTGTTACTATTACTTACTTTTTGTATTAAATCTCCATGAAAATTTTGACTCAATTCCATTTCTATGGATGCTGTAGAAATACCTGTATATGTGTGCAAAGATGGATGTATTTAAGCATAGCTTGTACTCATGAGAAATTGGGGGGAAATGGAAATATCTATTTATGAGGGACTGATTATGTACATTTTGGTATATTCCTAGAGTGAAATATTATACAGACACTAAGAAAACAATAAGGTATATCGGTAGGCATAGAGTTGAAGAAATGGCTAGTTGAAGGATGTATTGAACATGTAGTGTGATGCCATTTTGGAAAAAACTCATATCCCAATGTATCTCCATACCCATAGGGCTGCATGTGCCCAGAGAAATATTTGGAAGGATGTTTCACCCTTCTACTTTGCACATTTGAATAATTTGAATATTTTATTTCTTTAACCACAAAATGTTGTAACTGACCCCAAGGTCCATATTAATAAATTAAAGATTGGGTTATTAAGAAGAGATTGTGAGGAACACACATTGTATGTGTGTTCTGAATCTGAGAGGCCCAAAAACACATGCATTAATTTCCACATATTTTTTATTTCCACTGAATTCTGCCCCTTTACTATTAATATTTAAGGAATAAAAAAGTCTGAAGTGGTGTGGGGCTTGATAACTCATGCTGGAAACTTCATCTTAACTAGCCAGAAAGGAACCACACTCGGGTTTTTGTTTTCTGGGTTTTGTTTTCCCAATAGTTTGCAGGAACCCAGCTCAGGCTCTAGCTGAAGCATTGGCCATTTATTTAGTAAAATGTGGAGGCGGAGGCTATTGAGAAAGAAAGGAAACCAAAAGCTGAAACACATGAATGTGGAGATCAGTATCCCAAGAGATTACTAACCTTTCAATTAGCTCTATCATTTAGCTTCTGATCGCCTCCCTCCTGACTTTCTCCCTACCTTTAGGTCCATTTATTTTCAAATTCCACCCTAATTCCTTGCTTTTGTTTCCCCTGACTGGTCCTGCTTGCCTTTCATTATCCTGAAAAAGTTCTTTTCATCGGAATTTATTCAGCCTCTTCTCCTTGCTGGTTTTCATGCTCGCCCACAGTGGCTTCAACTCTCTAATCACCTACTAAACCAGGACAAGCCCCTTTCTACCGCGGAACTCTCTTGTTGGGTGAATAATCAGTGTGATTGGTATTTTTCCACTTAGCACCCACATGGTTGGCATGAACAGGGCTTCGTGATGTCTTCTGGTGTAAGACATGCCCAACAATGGAATCTTACTCAATCCTAAGAAACGATAGTGAGCTAGCACCGTTTATGCTATCCTGGATTAAACTTAAGCCCATAAAACAAAGCGAGACGACACAAGACCTGGAAAATGGGCTACACATCTACTCGCCATCAAATTGGTACTGACAGACTAAAACTATGGTGCTCTAAAAATGGTAGTGTTCAATAAGGATTGTGGGGGGAGACTCACATCTTAAGGAAGTGGCAAGCATTGTCGGGGGGAAGGGATTGCCTCTATCCTTTTTTAGGGAGAGGCAAAGATACACACTGTAACCAAAATGTCTAAAAAGAAAAAATCTGTTACCGGGAGGGGGGCAGGGGGAAGGGGGGAGGAGGGAAGGCTATGCACTTACACGGTGGGTGCGGTGTGCACCACCTGAAGGCTGGGCACGCTTGAAGCTCTGGCATAGCCGGGTGGGGGAGGGGGGCAGGGGCAAGATATGTAACCCTAACAATATTTGTACCCCCATAATATGAGGCAATAAAAAAAAATACATGCTTAACACTGACGCTGCTTACATCCTTACTTTCCTTCTTTTTGCCCAATAGATTGTAAGCTCTAAAAAGCTTCTCTGATCATCCAGTGTAATCACGTAACTTTGAGAACGGTATGGTGTATCCTAAGAGAAATCAATAAGCGCCTTAAAGATTTGAAGTTATATATCCAAAAATTCAATAAGAAATTCTTTTCTTCCAGTTTTAGTCCTACTTGTGTCTTGGAAGGTGACAGTGATTTCCGCTGTGACGCCTGTCTTCCGGGTTATGAAGGACAATATTGCGAAAGGTATGCTGTTGAACTGTCACATGGAAATTGCTGGGTGCATCTGCTTTTGTAAAGCATGAGACAAATTTCTGCAGTGATGTGGGAGTCATTATCAGTTTGGATGTTCAGGATTCCCATGGGACGTCATTAGGATTCCAAAATAAGCTCTCCTGGGGCGAATGGACCTGCGCACTTCGCATTTCATTTGGCAGAAATGGTTGTTGCCCTGGGGCAACAACTGGCTCTCGGGCTTGCTTACTGGTGCTGACTATCTGTGCCTACATCCTTCCTTTTTTGTAGGTGCTCCTCGGGCTACCACGGCAACCCTCAAATGCCAGGTGGCAGTTGCCAGAAGTGTGACTGCAGCCTGCACGGCTCTGTGCACGGCGAGTGCGACCGCGTGTCCGGGCAGTGCGTCTGCAGGCCGGGGGCCTCGGGGCTGCGGTGCGAGCAGTGTGAACCGAGGCACACGCTGGTGGAAAGCAATTGCGTCTGTGCGTATTTCTCCTCCGCGCATAAAGGCGGCTTTTCCTTTCCAGTGCACGAGGGGAGGAGTGGAAGCGGCGCCCTGTCATGTCAGCAGAATACAAAACGTCCTATTTTAGTTTATATTTTATTTTTGCTTTATCATTTTCTAAGCATAGATTGCCATTGACTCTGCCAAACTGACTTCTAGTTGTGCCTTTTCAAGCCGAGGCAGAAGGTTCTAAGATGCCGGCACCTATTCCTCAGGCACTCAGAGCAGCAGTAACGTCAACTTCCTTGTTTAACTGCATCAGTATATTTCCCAAGAGTGCGTCAGTGCAGCTTTGTGGGATTTTCATTTGTGGTACCCCAGTTTCACGATAGCTTCAGCTCTTGGCTAGCATGGATTTTTGCTCGTTTTTTCCAGTTCTGATTTATTTTTCCAGTAAGTGCACAAGGTAGTCATTTTAGGATGTCTTCTCAGTGGTTCATGGGGAAGGTAGGAAGGAGTGTTAGGATCATAGCACTGGAAGGCTATTTTGCTTTTATTTTGTGTTTACTTTAAGCACAAATGCCCCATTATTTTCTCCAGTGTCCTTCATTTGCACTTGCTGAAGATGCATCTGCAAACTGTCTGAGGAGGTGACAGAGCAGGCTTTGCAAGGGAACACTGGGATTCACTGCAGTGGGTCCCAGTGGAAGAGGAGCAAGGTGCTGTAAGGGTTGGAGCGATATAAGGAACCCTGGGCCAGCCTGGGGAACCACTCCTGGGCTCAGTTGTTTCTTTCTGTGTGACCCAGGGAAGTCACTCCTCTGATCTGAATCTCAGCCTCATTAGTAGCGAACAAGGGCTCTGTCTTCCTGCCATCCCACCCCTGGCACAGTTGGAGTAAGAGTGAGCTCAGAGGAGTGCGGGGGACTCGAATGTGCTCTGCCTGAACCTAGGATTATCACAAAATGGCTTATGCAGCCTGTGGGAAAATGGGCAGATCACATTGTAATAACGCTCCTTTTCTTGTTCTTTTAGCGTGCGACGACGAGTGTGTAGGTGTGCTGCTGAACGACTTGGATGCCATTGGTGATGCCATCCTTTCTATGAACCTCACCAGCACTGTCCTTCTCCCCTATGGAATTTTGTCGGACCTAGAAAATACAACTGAATATCTCCGGGTAGGTCTTGGAATACGGAGACGGATAGAAACATGTATTAATATCTTTGAGGGAGAATCAGTGGGATGGGAGGGGTCATTTTTGTCTGTCCCCCCAGAGTAGGAGCCTCACACTCATCGTCTCCCACTGGGAGGTCTCCAGGGTTCCCCGGACCATGACCAGTGACAGAGACCTCATTGTCTCACATACCAGCTTGTGTCACCATGGGGCAGCTCTAGTGTCTAAGAGTTACTCCTTAGAGACTTCCTTTTAAAGCCTACTAACTGTGGTCCTGTTTCTGCCTTTTGGAATAAGACAAAGTCCACTTGCTCCTTTTTAAGACAGACCTTTGGGTATTTGAAAACAGCTGTCCTATTACAAAAACAGAAAATAAATGGATAGTATCTTCCTTAAAGTTGATTTATGCTGAGGATGAACCATTTTCCATTAAGTATATTATTCAAACTGGAGTTGCAAGGCACAAAAGTCTCTTCTCCCTGGAAGACTATACTAAAATCTCAGGGACTAAATCATAGTTTTATGTTTCTTCTATAGAGTCTGGGTCAAAAAAGGGTGGGAAGTTAAGAAATGGGCTTAGTAGATAGCATTCTACTGTGGCATTTTTTATTCTAATTGGAAAAACATGGGATTCTTAAATTGTGCTTTATACCTATATATTAGAATTTGACATAACCTACTCAGTATGCCAGGCAGCAATAAAAGAGATAGTCATTCCTAAATGCCTTTTTTAGATAAAAGTTTTCCTTAAATTTAATGTCTTTAGGCATGTGCACATGTTGTATATGTGTGTGTGTGGTGTGTATGTGGTATATGTGCTGTGTATGTGCATGGTGTGTGTATGTATGTATGTGTATGCACGTGTGGTATGTGCATGCATGTGTATGTGTGGTGTATGTATGTGTATGTATGAATGTGTGAGCATGGTGTGTGTATGTATGTAAGTGAATGTGTGTGTGTGGTGTGTGTGTGCATGTATGTAAGTGAATGTGTGTGGTGTGTATGTGTATGGGTTTGTGTGTTGGGTCGCAGCTGGCTCAGTGATCCATTCCTGTTTGCAGTGATCTTTTTTTATAATGGCAGTAAAGAAAGGTTAGGAAACTCTAAGAAATGTTCTTATGTTATTTTGCCTCAAGTGGCAAAATATGTTTTTGGGGTTTTTTTGAGACAGAGTCTCACTCTGTCGCCCAGGCTGGAGTGCTGTGGCATCAGCCTAGCTCACAGCAACCTCAAACTCCTGGGCTCAAGCGATCCTCCTGCCTCAGTCTCCCTTGTAGCTGGGACTATAGGCAAGTGCCACCGTACCAGGATAATTTTTTCTATTTTTAGTTGTTTGGCTAATTTCTTGCTATTTTATAGTAGAGACAGGGTTTCGCTCTTGCTCAGGCTGGTCTCGAACTCCTGAACTCAAGCAATCCTCCTGCTTTGGCTTCCCAGAGTGCTAGGATTACAGGCTTGAGCCACCACGCCCAGCCCAAAATATGTTTTTGAAATATGAGAGGTTTTACATCCATTAAGAAAAAGAAAGAAATGTTTAAATATTTTTTCCAGCTGCTATGTACACAATCAATAAATGCTATTTTCTGCCACTTTGTGCCCCAGGAATATAACTATTTTATATTTATCAAATGAGATAAATACTTGATATAAATTTTAACTAATTTTGAATGATTTGCTCTAATATAAACCGCTTGCCTATTTCTTTAAATTCCGTATTATGTTTATGTGTTCAGCAGAGGGGAGGCATGTGAGCTCTTAGCTGCTCTCTGCTCTGTCGGTTACCAGCACAGCAACCTTGAGCAAGTTCTTACCCCCAACCCTAAATAGTGATATCCTCACTTCACCCAGTCGTTTTAAGGCCTAAATAAAGTCATACATGTAAAGAAATTAGAAGAATGTTGGTATAAATTAAGCACTTAATTGATAGTAATTATAAAGGCTTCTCTTTATTAAATTATTTTGTACGTTAGCCCAATAAACATTTTTAAGTTGTTGGCAATTCTAGTTAAAATTCATGTGACTCTGATATTGAAATAAAGCCAGACTTTTATCCAAGAATTGCAGCAGTATCAATTTCTGCTTACCAGACCAGATTTTACATTTATATCATATAGGAAATATAATGCAACAGAAGGTAGTACAGACTCATGCGGTTATAATCAAAACTTAAGTAAGTCTCGTCTGTTTTTTTAACGACGGTTTCAAGGAAAGAAGAATTTCTTTCTGTGATCAAAAAAAGGAAATACCAGGTGCTTCCTAGTTAAGAACCAGAACATTTTACTTTGAGGCACTGTAATTTATTTCCCTCGTTCTTCTTAGGAATCTTTATTAAAACAAAATATACAAAAGGAACTGGCAAAAATGAAACTTGAAGACGTTGCAGAGCAGACGGACAACCTGCAAAGGAAGGTAAATTCTTTCCCTGAAGAACCAGCTTTGCAGCCCTGAGCAGTTGCCTCGGGGCTGTGGGGAGGGTTCTGATGAGATCCGCAGTGCCTCCTCCAGAACTGCGCTCCCGGCTCTATCAGCAAATTGGTCTTAACCCTGCCAGCTGCTGTGGCTTCACGGGAGAAGGCTCCTGACTTAATTTCTGTTGTCACCTCTGTCGAGGAAAGAGTTGGGCAGTCACTCTGCTTTTTGGCTTCCATTTTCTCCTCTGAACCAAAGGGTAGGGCTGGGGCAGGGTTAAAGGGTTGCTGGGGTTTCCCCCTTCTCCTAAATTCAGTCTATCACTGAGCACTCGGCACGCAGGCACCCGCTGCACGGCAGTGGCGCTCTCTGCAGACCCCTGGGCTGGGCGAGCAGAGCCTGGGCTTCATGCTGCGGGGTCTGTGCAACGTAGAGGCTTCAGCGTGGTTCTGATTTTAGGGCTTTGAGTGGCAGGTGAGCGCGTTTTGATGTCGTCAGGGAATTATGTATTCTGTTTCGCCTATGCCAGATGAATGGCTTTTAGTGACCCAGAAAAGAATCTCCTTGTTTGCAGATGATAAGGGAGGCTTATTGTCAAATTTACTATTTTTTCACTTGTGAATTGTGTATGCACATATATATGCATGTGTATGTCTATAAAAAATGCAATAGTGTATCTGTACATAGGTGTATCTAGTCTGTCTCTCCACACACACACATATGCACAGTCATGCCCCCTAAAAAGTATTAGCATGGCTCCTGTTAATTTAGAATTAATGGTGCTTTGGAAAGTGTCTAAGGGTTTAAGTGTGGGCTGTAAGTACCTCATCAAGCAAACGTTTGGTAGGAAGTGATAAGCTGATTAAAGTAAATTCTCTCTGTTAAAGAAGATTCTCTTTGGTCTTGACTGGAAAACACTTTTAGACCCGATCTCAGTTACTTTACATTCTTGGAAATTACAAATAACCTTTCTTCTTACAAATTATAAAATTCCTATTAAAAATAACAGCAGAGGGCAGCTAAGTCTCAGCTTCCAGGCTGCTGGCTTTACAGACGATCTCTCCTTTAGTTCTCATTACAGCCCCAGAGGTAAGTGCCACTATTACCCGATGCTGTAGATGCCACTTGGCGATATCTAGGTCCATGGCCTGGCAGAATCGGGCCTAAAGTCCCATCTGCCTGACTCTATGTTCTTAATCCCTAGAGACTGAAGGCTCATAGTCCATGCACATTAGTACAGTTTACTTTCTTCATTCCGTATATTTGGGTCCTAAAATGAAGAGAGGGTCTTCCCAGTATAGACTCTGGTAAAATTATGCTGATTTTAAAAATATACCATCTTTTCTCATCCTGAGTGGGTTGTAAATTGTTTCACTAGCCACGTAGTCAGTAGCTTCTAGTCCCACAATACAAACCTTGCTTTACATGACAGTGTGCTCTATGTTCTGGATGTATTGTGTTGCTCGGCAGAGGCGACGACCAGAATAGCAAAGCTTGCATATTATTTAAAGTCAAACTAACCTGAGATCTTACTTGCTGCCAGCTCACTGGAGTGCTGACAAGTAGCGAGAAGGCGAATAGGGCGACTGAGAGAATCCTTAGTGATAGCGAAGACCTGGCCGCGTTCGTTGGGCGGCTGAAGATGAGCATCAGAGGTAATGTGGCAGTGGCTGGCTTGCGACTCTGGGCTGATCTAGCAAGGAGAGTCACACTGGCTTTATTAAACGTGTGAATAGATGTGTGAGCTTTGCACTGGGCTTCCTAGAACCAAAGGGCTGGAATATTCCATGTTTGGGGATCCTGCAATGTCCAAGCCATAGCCTTTCATTGACAGCTTTAGATTTTTAAAAAATGCATGTTTCTTTTTAAATTTTCTCTAGTGTGCCTAATTCTCAAGCCACATTATGGTAAAACTGATATGGTCCCTCCCCACCCATTTGCCCAGAATAGGAGCTGACAGGATTTGGGGATTCCATTTGGTGCCAAAATTTACCCACCATATTAGAGTAATTTAGTCACTTCCTAGTTTTCCCAGTTGGGTCTAATCTGGCTTTTATCGTGCTATTTTCAGTGTTCAGGCTACTAGAAACATATTCTTGCTTTTCTTCTTAGATTCTAGTGTAAGGGCTTAAAAAGTATAGAATCCTATGCAAATCAGACTTTATAGGACAAAAGGTAAGAAAATTATTAGAGAAAGTCATGTTTAATAAAAAGTTGCATCGAGTATTGGTGGTTTCTTCATGCAGTAATCATTCGTTGAGAACTTCTACGTGTAAATGTGTGTTGGGTACGAGGAAATGCTAAGGTAAGCACGACGGACCCTGCCCTTCGGGAGCGTATGGGTACTTGGCAAGGCAAACTGAATAAACCAGTAGGCCCAAGTTCATGAGTGTTTTCATTAGGGGATGTCCAGAGTGCGCTGGGACACACGGCACTCAGGTCCAGCCCAGCTTAGGTGAACAGAACAGTGCTTACCAAAGAAGGCTCTAAGTTTTTCATTCAGTACCGTCCACTTTTGAGAGATTTATTAAATGATCAGTGATTTTCTCCATAGAAATTACTCAAAAGGCAACAACTTTAAATCAGACCTTGGACGAAGATTTCCAGCTACCCAATTCGACTCTTCAGAATATGCAACAGAACATTACATCTTTGCTCGAAATCATACGGAAAAGGCATTTCACACAGTTGCACCAGAATGTCAGCCTTGAACTCAAGTAAGTTCCTAACTACCATTCACAGCACAACCAAGTAGGGACAGAAACTTGGATGCCGTCTCCAAAGGAGAAGGAGGCGTAATGGGAAGAAAGTGCCGACGGGGGTGAGCTGTCGTGAGAGAGAAGGGGCTCCCCTGTCAGGGAAATGAGATGTGTCTTAGAGTTAGGGCTGTGAGCTGAGGCCTGGTCTGTGCGTCTGTGCTTCTGTCAGGCGACTCCACACAGACCTTCCCAGGCCCTGCCTGTCCCAGAGGCAACACCCCCAGACTCGGCTCTGCTCCTTGGCCTTCCTCAGCTCCCGCCTGTCTGAGCTGGGGGGTGAGGGGGGCTTGTTAAGGATGGAGATGCCCAGGTTAGCTCTGGTGGTCCCAGGGAGTCATTTTGTAGGACCGTTCTCTCTCACCATAACACCCTTCCTCTGTCAGTTCATTCGTTCATTCAACAAAATGGGTTGGGCCACAGCTGGGGTGGCAGGCAGTGTGCTGGGAGCTAGGGATACAAAGGGAATGATAGAGCCTTTTTGCCCACTAGGAGCTCCAGGTCCAATGGGGAATGTTCACTTTCTGAATGTGTATTCAGGAAGTAGTGCCCGCCCCTCACCCACCCGTCCCCGCCATGCCCCTGGCCCTCTGCTACCAGCTAAGGCCCCCAAGACCTCTTTCTCTGTCACTGCAGCTCTTCTGGTTCTATTTGGAATAAAGTTATTAATAAGGTTCCTGATCTCTCTCTTTAATTTGTAAGTAAAAGTGTTACTAAAGAGACCCTTTATAAACAAAAAATTAAGAGTTTGAAATATGTTCTCTGCCTTCCACTTTTTGATAATTGCTGTATTTATACTGTTTCAAATTACAAGGATTATTTGAGGAATTATCTGCTTTTTTATTATAATTCTTGGAAACATTGGTGGTTTACATTGAAGTATGGCAATGCTATAGGTGAGAAGATTTAGCACACAAGCCGCTTGCTTTTCATGCTTGTCTCAAGGGTCCCCAAGATGACACCACATTCAGAGTTTCCCCAGAGCTCCCAGGATTCAGCATGTAATTGTACTTACAGTTAAGGTTTGGTAAAGATGCACCTCAAGATCAGGCAAAAGAACACAGCAGGAGTCTGGAAGAATCCGAGATGGCTTCTCCCGTGAGGGGCTCCAAATCGCACTCTTTCCCCAGCAACGAAATGCAGCAACGAGTGTGTGATGCTTCTTCCCAGGGAAGCCTGTCAGAGACTCGGCTTCTGAGGTTTTACGGGGGCTGGTCTTATAGGCACCCTCTGCCGAGCACATGCCAAAAGTCCCGACCCCTAGAAAGAAGGCAGGTGTTCAGCATAAACCACATGGGTTGCACACAACCTTCAGGGGGTAAGCCACCCTTATCAGTTCAGGTCAGGTGGGAACACTGCCAGCCTGGCCAGCAGGACTTTCTGCAAGGATAGACGACTGGGCCTGCTGCCTTAACTCTTTAGTGCACACTGTGCATTATCGTTCGCAGCTAGGTTTTCCAATAGCTCTGATGTCCCCAGAGCTATTAAAAATATTTCATTAAAGAAATGTGTTCAATGACCAGATTAGTTTGGAGAACATGATGTCCACTAAGCAAAGACAAGTTCTCTCCTGCAAGTCTCCTCAAAGCTTTTAGGACACTGACGTGCATGGGAATTTCTCTTTCACCATGAGCCTTTGCTTGTGGAATCTGCTTAGCAATTCATGGGACACCAGTGTTGTGGAGAAACACAGTTTGAGAAATACTGTTTTACTCTATTAATTGAATAAATTTTGCAGGAAAAATCCAATAAATAGTTCAGAGGATTTTCTTTGTTTATCCTGTTCAAGCCATTGAGGACTGTTATCACTTCATCTGATTATAGTTTAGACAGTAAAGTCACTTCATAGATGAAAATTTGATCTCTATTTTAAACTTTCTTAGAGAGATGTCTTATTTAATGATAAGGAATGATAGATTTATGGTGAAACATTAGAAATATAGTAGGTTTATTTGTGTTTTTTATGTATCTGTTTTAGTTAGTATTACCTGTTTCATAACACATCTTTATAATAATTAGAAGTCATAGTATGTTTAAATAACTCCTAATTTATTCTAATAATGTCAGAGTTAAAATATATACCCTTGAAAAATGTTTCCAGATGTGTCTTGACCCAGTGATCTGATATCTGTGAAAGGTTAGGGTGTTTTATAAAGGCATTTTCCATGGAATTTTCAAAGTTCTCCTGACAAATTGAAGCAGAGAGTTAATGGTCTGTATTCAACCACTGCAAGGATTTGTAGTGTGAAATTTTATTATTCTATGCAGTTATAAATTCAAAGTTGATTTAAATAAAGCAATTTGATAGCATATTTATTAAAAAATAGGAAAAAAGTCTTTCAATTTCCAAAAGCTTGCATTTATCAATGGTACGAATTATATCTTTTTAGCAATTTGAACTTGAAAGTCTTTATAAAATCTATTTCTTAACTAGATGTAGAAAACCCTTTATATCCTATAAATCAGCTGGTAAATTCACAGCAAATCACTGGGTAGCCTCCTTTCAATTTCTTGCCATATTATAATGAAAAATTGTAGTTCCCATCGTTAATACGGAAGGTAGTCCCAATTTTCTGAATCCGGATTCACTGAGATGATTTCTTTCAATTCCATTGCTAAAATGTGTTAGGAAGTTTGTAAATAAAGATAATTTGTTAAGGATAAAGTGTAAATCTGCCATACTTGTAGCTATGTTAGAAAATTGTTTTCATTCTTAAACAGTTATGTTGTATCACAATTTCAAGAAGAAACTAGGTATGAATATATAAAAATTCCTTCAACTGTCATATCAGAGATGTGAGTTTTGCTGTTTGTTTGCTTACTAAGTGAAGCATTCACGTTTATCAGGGCTGCTGAAGGTTTATTGTCACAAGTTCAGAAGAATTACCAGAAGCCACAGGAAGAGTTGGAGGTGTTAAAAGAAGTCACAAGTCGCCTCCTTGCAGAGCACGACAGTGACCTGCGGGAGGCGGAAGCACTCGTGTGGGACGCCGAGGCAAAGACCCAGGAAAGTGACCGCCTGCTCCTCATGGTCAGCGCCAACCTGAGAGAGTTCCACGTGAGTCTGACTTGCTCTCTCCTTCTCACTCAGAGCTGGTAACCAAGTTCTCCAGGGTAAACAGCATTGTTGTTAGCTTCTTAGAAAGTGAGCCCGCGCACTGACTTTAGCACGTAGCACTGGACACCAAAGTTCAGAAGTCGACTTGCTGTTGTGAAATATCCTTAAAAGGTGATTTCTGCTGCAGGATAAAAAGCTGCGTGTTCAAGAAGATCAAAACTCGACCTCAGAGCTAATCGCCCAAGGAAGAGGACTGATAGATGCTGCCACCTCACATGTAAATGCTGCACAAAATGCTCTTGCAGTAAGTTACAACTCAGCGTAGCCACGATACAGTTTCCAAAGAATCTTCACACATCTCATCTGCATGTACACATACCGTTATTAAATAGAACACAAATATTTACAATATTAATTTCTCCATGTAGCAGTTAGAGCATCACCAGGATGAGCTGCTTTTATGGACTGCCAGCATCAGGCGGCATGTGGATGACCTGGTCATGCACATGTCCGAAAGGAGAGCACTGGGCCTGGTCTACGGAGCAGAGGACCATGTGGCTCATCTCCAAAGACTAGCAGGTGTTCTGGACAGGTAAGACCACACCCTTGCAGGAATTTGAGCGGTTGCCATGCAATGATCAGAGAAAATAAGGAGGGCTGTTTGATCACACTGATGAGTCACTTTTCTTCCTTTGTGTGGAAATGAGTGTTCCTGTATCATTTACATGGCAAGTCAGATTTCCTCATGTCTGCTAACATAGTTTACCATTGCCATAAGTGTACGATGGAAAAATGCAAACTGGACAGGAATTAAAACAAATAGCATGCTGTGATATCAAGCCATTGAGGCTTTGTTAAGAACTTGCTGAGTGCTCAGGGCTTTGTTAAGTTGCATGTGAGACAGAACAAGTTTATGAACTTCTTTACAGATCTTGTCTTTTTGGAGTGTATGATTTGGGTGAAGGATGCCCACACTCTACCTATAGAAGTATTGGGAGTCTCTTTTCCAACTCCTGAAAGATACCACCCCAAATTATTTTCTGCTGCCTGAAGGTCTACCATTGTAATACAATTATTTTAACTTATATTTTTTGAATATTTGTTAAATATGTATTCAACTTGTTAGCGCCTTTAAGCAAGAAGCACAACTTTAGGCCAGTGGTTCCAAACTCATCTGCACTTTGAAATAGCCTGGGGAACTTCAGAAAATACTGACCGCTTTATCTTTTGTTCCCCTCCCCACAGATTGTCACCTAATGGGTCTGGGATGTGGCCTGAGCTTTGTAATAGTTTTAAAGATCCCCAGGTGATTCTAATGTGCTGCAAATATGGGAATCAGTGTTTTAGGTCTTATCGGTGATTTATACAAAACTGCGAGTTAATTGGTACATTTATTTCTTTAGAATTTGCTATAATTTATGAACAGAAAAAGTCTGAACATGCTGGGAACGTGTGTTTTGTGCATGGGTGTGTTCTGTGGAAGGGGAAAAATAAGGATCTCCCCATTTGAGAAAGGCTAGCATAAAAGGTTAGCTCACACAACAAAAGTGATTAAAAATGAAATAGGATAGAGTAGTGTGTAAATTATGGGCTAAACTGAGTCTTGCTGCCTCCATGTGCTCTAGTAATCAGTAGTAGAAAATGGCATTAGGTACTCAGCTTCTCTCTTATCATCATCTTTCATCATTTCTTAAAAGAGAAAGAGATATTCTCACTCCATACTTAGCTAGAACAAAATCTTTGTTGCTTAGTATAAGAGTAGTAAAAGCAATTTGGCATGATACACAAAGTCAAATAATATTATTATCCTTGATTTATAAACCACCGCATTCTGCCAATCAAGTAATAACAAGCCATAACTGCTAATATCTGGTCTGGGAATCACCCGACTTCAATAACCTTGGAAAGAAAATGAAGTGAGTTATTCAGGAAGCAAAGATGTGTCAATTGCCAGATGTAATTTTCAAGACAGAGAGAGCTGGATGAAACTGTGCCATTACCAGTTGCCAAGTTCCTAAGTGATTTGACCACTCACTGTTAGAATGAAGGTCAGCTGATCGAAGTATTATCTGATCCTCCTCCTCCAAAATCTCTTGATATATGTTGTTTGAGGGGTAAGATTCAGCATCCTCATGTATGTTTAGGAAAGCTTTTTGGAAATTACCAAGTGTGTTGCAAGCGAGATTATAGCTAATGCAAGCATGCACTGGTGCCCTGGACACATGCAGCGGGGTCAAACAGAGATCAGGGAATGTTGAGGGCACCGTAGTGGAAAGTGATCAGCGGTTATCTAAGGTAAAACAGCAATAATTGCTTTTGTATTGCTTAAATAACAATTCTGAGTATTATCATGACAATATGGCTACTGCTTCTCAAAGATACTTTGAAGTTAGAGGGGAACACATACGTCATTATTTTTTGCTAATTATACTTTTCTAAGGGAAGAAACTAGGAGGCTTTCCAGAATAGTAGGCACTTATAATTTTCACCAGTGAACCTGCAAGTTTGATTTAGTTTATCCTAACATTTCTAAACATGCTGATTCAATAGTGGCCTTGAAAATGTCAGACATGTGTCCCTGAATGCGACCAGCGCAGCCCACGTCTATTCCAACATCCAGAGCCTGATAGAAGAATCAGAGAAACTGGCAAAAGATGCTCACAGGATTGTGACTAAGGTAAGTCTGGTAACGAATGCCTGTGGGGTTCTTTTTCTGGGCACCGTGGGAGATTGTTCCATAAGGTATTTCAGCAAAGACTCAGCAGCTCAAATTTATGCTTATCAACATTCTTTTCTGAGGGCATATGTTTATGGCTTCTGTCATCGTGTGGTATGTGCTTTAATCTCTTAAGGTCATAAATACTTCTCTATACATACTAGGAGCTAGTGTTGTATTTTTACAATAAAGGTGATCATGCTACTTGATATCTACTTGAGATGTTATTTTTCTTTACCTGTGGTGAAAATCTTTATTGAATGGCTGGTTTTCTTCTTTATACACTTAAAAAAGTCTTGGTGTTCTTTCACCCAGGCCATTTTAAATTGTTCTTACTTTTTCCTAGCTGACTTCTTGTTGGGAACTTGGCCAGAGGCTATTCTGACAGAGTCACTCTGTCCGTCCCCAGCAGGACCCCACTCTGCCCTCCAGCCCCATATCTAAATTGTTCTGTTTTCCAGGTCTCAGAACCCCTCGCGTCCAATGGCAAAGTGGCTCTTCAGCGCAGTTCCAGATTTCTAAGAGAAGGCAACAGCCTCAGCAGAAAGCATCAAGGTCAGTTTGTGGCTTGGACCACACTGATGAGCAAAGTATATGTGAGCACGTCTCTGAGCATCCTCTAAGAACGCCCTCCTTTCCTGGAGTGACCTGAAGTGTCACATTTCTTTGTCACATTAACATATCAATTTCCTACCATATAAACTTCATACAGTGTCAGATTTTATTCTGGTGAAACCTCTTACTTTACTGTGCAGTCAGCTCTATCTTTAACGACTTCGGTACCAGCGTCGACTATAGTCGACAGCCACAGATGAACGCACACAGGCACTTTAGCCGACAGCCGTGATAATGACTTTCTAATTTTTCATTTATCAAAACAAAATTGTGAACATTTAAAAATAACGTAATGAAAACATATATGTATATGTTACCTATTCTGATTTACATTACAAGTAAAGCTGCTTGTAAAGTAAAACAAGTTTTCAGTGCTTGAAAGCTTTCTTCATCACACAAGAGCAAGACAGATTCGGCGTCAGTGCATAGCACAAACTGTCGTGCGGACTGTGAGTGCCGGCTGTGGGCAAGGTTTCGCGGCTGGTGAGCGCCGTACCGAAGTGTTTAAACCTTCCTAGTGACCCAATTCTCCACTCTTGGCCTTGGCTTGGAGCTTTCACTGTTCTTCCTAGTGTTAGTTGAATTCTGTTTGATTGCATTGCGCCCCATTTGTCTCTCATTTTTTCACAGTTTTTGGAAGAGATATGTGTTTTCAATTGCTTTTACCTTTCTCACAGGACTAATATATTAAACTCATGGTAGATTCTCATTTTTAATAATTATTGAATTACATCATAATTGACTTATCAATTTTTCAAAAACTCCCCATGCAGTTCAGTTTGTCCCAAGAGTTTCAAGAAGCAATGACTTGGTGCGTGTAAGAGCTATCATCCAGTAAGCATAACACAAAATGGCAGCAGCTTCTGTTGCGTAAGAGAAACTACATAGACGTACAGTTTTTCATAACAAATAGTGCGCTTTTCACCTTAATAGATGCTAATGTATCAAAGACTCCAAGATTTTTCTATAGAAGTAAATAGTGGACCATACACAAAGCTCATACCTTTTTCAGGCTACTTCCAAGTCTAGTACTAGATCCTTCCACAGCTGTCCGAACCAAGGGCTTAGGTATATACATACATATTTTATTTGTTTCTCTGTGAGTGACACAATTAATGTATGTTGTTATCTCACAGTATAGAAAATGCATAATGCTTGATCGTAAAACATTGAACACAAACTCTAGCATCAGTGTTGATGGGCCTTCAAAACTAAAAACTGTGGTTTCAGTTTACACAACTACAGGTACTTCATAGTCATGAAATTGTGAACTTTTTGGCAATTAAAATTTCATATTTTTACCATGTGTTTGAAGTCCAAATGTGATTATGTATTATGAACAGAAATTTTAAAACTGAAAGCTTTGATTGAACTTGAGGACGAAGTTGATTTGAGCCCCAGTTTGGCGGCCAGAAGGGAACAGAAAGGGACAGAGGATTGGCAGGGATGAAGGGGAAGACACTGAGGGAGCCTCCCAGATAGGAGCCCACTTTTGGGAATTCACAGCCCAGAAGAGAAAGGTGGCCAAGATTCAGGTGTGACTAGGAAGCCAGTGAGTCTGATTACCATTGAGTGATTTAAACACAATTCTTCACTTTTGAACTCCAAATTAGACATGAAATTTAAGAAGAAATATTAGTAAGAAAGAGCAGCAAGCAAAGTAGTAAAAATGATCAAGCAAGCTAAAAACACATTCTTAATTTCCATGATGGATGGTGCAAAGTCTTGGTGGAAAAACTTTTAATATTGGGATTCTCTGTAGGATGCTATCGATTCTGTAGATGGTTCAGGAGTGATAAGGAAAGCTATTGCCTAGGCAGCCTTTCTGTAGGCTAACCTAAAAGGGAACATTCCCCCCCCCCCACCTCCTCTTTAAATAGGTATTGCATTGGAACTGAGAAGATTGAGAAATACGACAAACAAATTTCAAGAGAGTGCTGATAAAATTACCAGGCAGACCAATGAATCACTCTTGATACTTAGAGCAATTCCGGAAGGTAAGTAGAAAGGAGTTTCTTGATTTAATTAATGTCTTCTCTTGTAAGAGCATCATACAGGAGCATGAAGAAGTCCTGCCTCAAGTCTAATCAAGAGTCCCAGCTGAGCTAATCCAAAGGTAGTGAGTTATTTCACTTGATTGTTCACAGTCAGCTACAGATTGAACTCCTTCTTCTACTACTTTCCCCCCTCCTCACTACTGCACTTGACTAGTCTTAAAAAAATAAAAACAAGAGTCCCAGCTGAAAAATGAGACCAAGACTGATCAAGTTTTTATTTGCAAAAGAGTATGATTGGAAAGTGAAGATCACTGGTGCTTTTTTAAAAATAACTTGATAACACTTACATTGAAATACTAGAATTATACCCTTAATAACAGAGACTTTATATAACCATCTTAACTGCTTACTTTTTTTTTATTAGACTATTTGAAGTAAATTTATTGTAAATTTAGAAGTTAAATCAGGATGGTTGGTGCATGAATGTTTATTGTATTAGGTTCTTGAGTTCTTTATGTTAGAAATACTTTACAATGAAAAGATCTTAATCTTAGGCATTATGCCTTATTCCAAGCATTACCTATTGCCTATCTTCTGTAACATGATACCAGTTCTCTCTCCTATTTTTGTGAATCTAGCTCCAAGCGACTTATCCTGCTCTGTACATGCTTGGTACAAATTAGAAATCCCATCAATTAAAAAAAATAGTTTGAATATGTTGAATAGAACTGCTTACTTTTGAAATGAGCTTGACACATTGCTTAGATAAAAGAAGGGGGGGCATGCAAAGAGATGGGCAAGTATGGAAGCTACATTGTTGCTCTTTACCCGCCTTTGGGGAAATGCCAGGTTCATTATAAATACAGTAAGTGGAAGAATTCCAACTTGGTCACTTTCCTTCATGAGACAGTAAAACACTCTAAAATAGGCCCCCAATCACTTTAATATTGATGGTTTGAAAAGGCAGTACTTATTAAAATTTTAGCTAGGATAATTTTTTAAATGTAATACAAATGAAATGTGCTGTAGTGCATTATTTATATCACCTCAGACTTCTGTGTTCTTCATAAGCATTTTTTTGAAAGTCTTACAAGGTGCTGACGCCTCCTCCAAGGTCCCTGCCTGCAAAGTTTCCACTGCAAGCCTGACAGTCTCCAGAGGCAGCTGGGCGTGGGTGCTCCTGCCTTACTTCTTACTTTCAATCAATGGAGCATTTTCTCATCTGGAAGTTACTTTTTCCTTTCCTTTTTCTTTTTTTTTTAAAGATAATATGATATATTTTAATTAAACATTTAATAACTTTTCATGTGGAGGTAATTTCAAACTTACAGAAAAGTTGCAAGAAGAGTAAAAAAGCCACTGGTATACTCTTTATCCAGCTTCTTCTGCTGTTAGTGTTTTGTGATGTTTTGCCCCATTTGTGATTAAACACTTTAAAAATTAGTAATAGTGCCTTTAAAAAACTCCTTACCCAGATTTTCTAGTATAACTGAATTCCAGTTTACCTTGAGTGGCTATTTGGTCTTTGATCTGCTGTTATTTCTAGCAGCCAGTTAAATACCTATTCCTCTAGCCTAAGACATTTTCTTCTTGACTGCAGACTTTAAGTGCCGAAGCTTTCATATCCAGATATGAAATGATGTGGAGAATGTGTTTAATGATGGTGAGAAGGGAGTGATAAAAAGAACCCAAATAAAGAAGTTTAGCTTATTAACATATAAGATACTGAGCAGAGGGTGATTAGCCATACTTTTGTGATCTCATTAGGTATTGAAATCATATTCCAAGAAATTGTTATAAAAAATTATTTAATTTGTCCCTAAAAGGGTATTGACCCAAAATACGTGACTGAAGCAAAAATCTCAATCAATGGAGGTTTATTCAGCCAAAGTTGAGGACACACCTGGGAAAAACACAAAAACACAAACCACAGACAGACCTGTGGCTATTTTTCCAAAGAGGAATTTGGAATTTTCAGTATTTAAAGGGGAGTAGAACATTAAACAAAAGGCAGACTGGAGCTATAGTGAGACAAAATGGTTAGATTTTTGGGAGATCCAGGAAAATGCACTTTTTACATAAGGTAGGAGAATGTTAGAAGAGAGAAAGGGATTGATAGAAGCATCAATTATATGGATGTCTCTGGGTAGGTGGAAGAATGTCTGATCCTGTCTTGTCTCTGGCCTGCTGTGCAGGTAAACTTGTAATTCATTATTAATGTGGAATCAAACAGACTTTAGTTTTAGGAGCTGTAGGTAGCCTGTGACCCTAAAGTTACAATTTGCATGACCTTGCTTATGGGACTCAAGCAAGGCAATTCCTTAATGCATGAGCTGTGGGGACAGTTCTTCATAGGTGCCTGAGGCCTTTAGCTTCCCTTTTGCATAAGGAATTTGGGAGGTTTTTATTTTCTTTTTACAAGGGAGTAATAGAGCATATTACATACAGCCTTAATATTTCCATTAGAAAGAAGAAGCTCTGTAAGCCATTGACCACTGCCCAAAAGGAAAAAAAAAAAAAAACAAGAAACCTCAGTTTATGTTCAATAGTCAGTAAAATTACTGTAACATGTTTGTGTAAAATTACATCTGTTGCGGCTTTATTTTTTTCTCTGTGTGTAATCCGCAGAGTGCATGTTTGCATATACATTTATTTCAGGTGTGGGAGACAAAGGCACCAGAACTAAGGAGCTGGCTGAGTCTGCAAATCAGAGTGCAGCGAGCACGCTGAGGGCCGTGGTGGAACTGAGCCAGAAGCTGCTGAACACGTCGACCGGCCTGGCCAGGGTCAACGCCACCTTGCAGGAGACCAACGAGCTCCTGCACGACTCCACTATGACCAGTACGTCTGTGCCCTTCCGTGCAGTCTGGCAAGTCTGTGTCATGCAGATCTGGAGCTTACTAAGCTCGCAGTGATGCCTTGCTCACAATATTTCTGAAAAGGAAAAATGTGCTAAGGTCTGGATTAGCATGTAGAAAGAGAAGGGACTGGGAATGCATGCTATCGGTGCATTTTTCATGTATTTACCAAAATTTCACAGATTTGATTATTGGGATATTCTGTTTTATCCAGTGCATTAGTAATAACAATTATCTTGTTTTGGCTCCTCCCCAACTTTCTTTCCGCTCCTTGCCTTCTGCATTCATTAGCTCTGTTAGCTGGAAGAAAAGTTAAAGATATGGAAACACAAGCCAACCTTTTATTTGATCGGTTGAAGCCTTTGAAGATGTTAGAAGAGAACCTGAGCAGAAACCTATCAGAAATTAAACTGCTAATCAGCCAGGCCCGGAAACAAGCGGCTTCCGTGAGTTGGGGTCACAGTTGGGGTCACGAGACTCGTGGTGCCACCCAGTGCTACCCTAGCCCGCGCTCGTGGTCATACCGGGTCTCAGAATTCCCGTAGACATGGCTCTCAGTCACGCCAGGCCCCCTGGACTTTGACAGAACAAGATCCTAATAATCCCAGGTTCCTCATAGCCTTGTCTCGGTATATTTAAAGCCAGTAACTAGCCTCATTTTCTTTGGGTCTGCTTTTATTCAACATGTTTCAGAATGTTATTAGCAAAGAGATCTCCGTGTCTTTATGGCGATTTATCGTCATAGCCTAGATTTATAACTATTAGCCTAGATGGTGCGGGACCCGTTAAGTCTCAGTGTTACCATCTCTCTGTTTCAGCGGTTGCTATGGTGTTATTTCTTCACTTTACCGACTTAGTTTAATGATCCAAGTACTTTTCAGAATGTTTGTGCAATGTGGGCCTCGTCCTCGAGGAGTCCGAGAAAATAGTTTGTATATACCCAAATGCTGCACAAATCCAGGTCACCAAATGCATAAACCACTGGGCTTCTGGAGAAGTTCAAACTTGAGAAAAGGTTTTATAATGACCTATGGCACACGGCGCTGGCGGTGCTCTACAGGAGAGAGGTTTCGGGGTTCGGTTCCCCCACCAGGTGTCCTCACTGTTGGCAAGGGAACGTAGGTTTCCACGAGCCCCGGCTTCCCTCTGCATCAGTTACTTACAGAGGCTAAGTAAATGCCAGCCTAAGGGATGGCTCTGAATGCTGTGGCTAATACAGACTTAGAGTCTTTAAGGTTAACGCAAGATATATATGCAAATAATTACTCATCAAAGAAATATGTAGCAAATGCAATAATTCCTCTATAGGTATTTGCTGAGTGAATAAATATATTACCTCTTCATTTATTTGCCAAATGATTGTCAAATATATCCTCTTTGTTCAGGTGGAAAGATCCCAAGATGATAAGATCCTTGTCTTTAAAGAATTAAATCTCAGGAGCAAGATAGTTTCCTATGTAAAATGCCCTGTTAAAAACTAAGGCTGATTTTCCCATATTTAAACACTTACCAAATAAAATCATTCTCATCACCATCTGATTTCTCACTGTATGGGGCACAAAGCATTGTGTGTTAGCAAGAGAGGAAGGCCGCCTCACTGTGGAAACTCATTACAGAGCTGCTGGTGTGTCACTAAATGATTAGGACACTTTCCTTTTACTTCTACAGATTAAAGTTGCTGTGTCTGCAGACAGAGATTGCATCCGGGCCTACCAGCCTCAGATCTCTTCTACTAACTATAACACCTTAACACTCAACGTTAAGACGCGGGAACCCGACAACCTTCTTTTCTACCTCGGCAGCAGCACCAGCGTAAGTTGTGGGCCTGTGGAAAGCAGCCATGAGTCCTCTAAGAACTTAATCGATTTTCTGAGTTGATACTTACTTGGTTTAAAATAATAGGGCCTTAGTGAAATCCCTAATTCTAGTCAGAGGGACTAACCTTTGCCAAAAATGATAGCATTAGGATTAAAAATAAACGAACTACAAATTTGAATGCCTGCGAGGAGGAAAGTGACGTTTCTGAACAGTGCTCCCCACCACCACACTGACTGCAGGCCGTGGGGACAGGACTTTGTGGGAGGCCCCGTGACCCCTGAGGGAACTGAGCATCGCCACTGCCAAGCTTCACCCAGGTTCTTCCTGCCAACAAGATTCCAGCAGTTCCCAGAGGGCGAGTTCCCTATGGGAGACCATGGACCCCTTGCCTGTGCCAGCGGGATGGGTCAGAACCCTTGTGTGTGCGGGGCAGAAAACGTTAACAGGCACATGTGGTATCTGAAATGTGTTCTCAGGAGACAGGATGCACAGCACGAGCGAGTCCGTGACGTAGGATCTCACGGCTCCTACCTTGCTGCGTATTTCATAGCTGTTTCTTGCCTTCAGAGACCAGGCAGTCACACAGCCTGATGCTTCCCTCATGCTCACTGCAGACCGTGGGTGACCCAGTGAGTTTTCCTGGTGAGCCTTGTGGGAGGCCTTGAGCTGGGCCATGCCAGGCCCAGGCACGAACGCACTAATGTCCCCAGTGCCCCAGCTCCAGGGAGGGGAGCATTTAACACAAAAAAAGAATAGTTTTGTGGCTTTTGCTTTTTTTTTTTTTTTTAAGAATAGAGAAAACACTGTAAGAACTTGATCTTTAAAGTGCGTGTGCAAACAGTCCTGTGTGTAAACTCATCCCCACTCATACCCCGCACCCCAGTCTGATTTCCTTGCAGTGGAGATGCGGCGAGGGAGGGTGGCCTTCCTCTGGGACCTGGGCTCCGGGTCAGCACGGCTGGAGTTCCCAGACTTCCCCATCGATGACGACAGATGGCACAGTATCCACGTAACCAGGTACGAGAGAAAGTCCTCTCAGAGAATCTCTCTTTTAAAAACTTCTTTTATAAGTAATTCCATGCTTGTAACATCATATAATGGGCTTTGAAACTTTTGGAAAGTCAGATTAAAATTAAAGAATACTTGGTTTAGATCAACTATAGAAGTAAGGGCTTGTTGCAAATGGCAGAATTTCTTTTCTTCAGGCTGAATAGTATTCCATTGTGTATATAATCCACATTTTCTTTATCTATTCACTCATTGATGGTTAAGCATTCCACCTTGTGTTCAAAACTCACAACATCATTGTGTACTCCACAAATATATGCAACTATAATTTGTTAATATATAATAAAAAATTAATTAAAATTAGAAAAGAAATACAGGTTTGCTTTTTTTTCTTATTACAGAAAAAATAAACGTTGTTACCAAAATCAACAATCAAACGAAGAAAAAGAACAAAAAGTCTAGGTTACCTTTAAATGTCTAATATGTCTAAAAGTTTATATTACCTTTAGAAAGTGCACATGTGAAGAAGCCGGCCTTGTGAAATATTTATTCCCCATTAAAGAGGAGTCAAATGTAGCATGGTAGAAATTCTGTGTGGCCAGCAGTGGTATGCAAGTAGAAGAGGGTAGAAGATAGGAGACAAGTGGGGGATGCATTTTATTAAAATTCAGACACATAGCAAAATTCTTCCTTTTGAAGTCCCTCTCCAGAGGTAACCACTTTTCAGCATCTTTAAGTATACGTTTTCTTTTCACCTTTCTGTAATAGTATGGTGTGTTGTTGGGAGTTTTTTTCTTCATTATTTACAAAGTGTGGTGATGTTGAAGGGAGTAAACTGTCTTCAACTACAGTTCAATGCCTATGAGCAGTTTTAAGCATGGACATGATGAAATGTCTGTTTCAGAAGAACCACTCTGCAGGATTTAGGGAGTCATCCAGGCTGGGGCATGTAAGCCTGAAATCAGAGAGACCAGTAGGGGGCGCTGTTGCAGGGCTCCGGGGTGAGCAGATGGCGGCTGTGCATGAAACACAGGGGAAATATGTGCACTGACATGAAATTATGGAAGTTCCTTTTACAATTCTTTGTAACCCTTAGATTTGGAAATATCGGTTCATTGAGTGTAAAGGAAATGAGCTCAAATCAAAAGCCACTGGCAAAAACAAGTAAATCCCCTGGAACAGCCAATGTTCTGGATATAAACAATTCAACACTCATGTTCGTTGGAGGACTTGGAGGGCAAATCAAGGTAACACAACACTCTGAAAGTTCATCTGAACAGGACTGGCTGACTTTACCTGTCTATAAAATCAACATGTTTGAATTGTTGAATAGATCCCAGGCAGGTGGAGATTTTTCTGCTTCTATTGTTTTGCTTCATGGCAGCTCGCCTGCAGAGCAGGGCTAGTTGTACCGTCAGTGGAGAAGCCAATGGCTCATTTTGCTGTTTGTGTTTCTTCTCCAATGATAAAACAGTAAAGTCAACATTCCATATTAATTTCTGTAAAGTTCCTTTATGCTAACTCTAGTGGCTGATACTAATTAGTATTTAGCAAAAGAGCCCATCGTATTTATTTTATTATATCTGTTATCCTCTCACCTGTATTAAACACAGTTGAGTTCCTTGGACCAGGTTTAATGTTCTGGGCCCTGAAAACCGACCACATTCCCTGGGTCTCTGTCTCCTCACGTGTAAAGGAGGCTTTTCTCCAGGAACCCTAGTCACTGAGATAATCTTTAAGATCTTGTCCAGTTCTCACTCATTCTGGAAGTCCACTTCATATCTGGAAGGAAATCCAGTGATTACAAACTGGCCATTTTTCTGAATGTTGTCCTCTCAAAATTTGGATCTGTTAGATTTGAGCTCCCGGGAAGGAGTTTTGTGCACTTAGAGAATTTTTTTTCTGCTTTGCCAACTGTATGTGGGTTATGTCTGTTTGTTTCCTTACATTAGAAATCTCCTGCCGTGAAGGTTACTCATTTTAAAGGCTGCATGGGAGAGGCCTTCTTAAATGGAAAATCGATCGGCCTGTGGAACTACCTCGAAAGGGAGGGCAAATGTCATGGCTGCTTCGGAAGGTGAGATGTCCCCACAGTTTAATGTGTGGCGTTGTCATTTTGTTAACATCTGAGGACTGCCAGAAGAACTTACATGCACATCAGCATAGATAGAATTTGGGATATTGGTCATCTTATTGCAAAGGGTATGAAATAGATTACTTACTGATAGAAGCACAGGTATCATTTTTAACCCTTTAAAAAGAAGTATTCCTTTTGCTGGGTCTTGCATGCTTTGTGTGTGTACTGTATGCTTTGATTGTGGATCTTAAACTCTAAAATCTTCAGACATTTTCTCAAACAACTTTCTGTCTGAAACAGCCATGATTAAATCTTGGGGAAATCACTGTACAGTTTTATTTGGAAAATACCTCCAAAAGTGAGATGTGTGTGTGTGTGTGTGTGTGTGTACAGTCAATTTTTATAGATAATTACTCTGTGTGTGTGTGTGTGTGTATGTACAGTCAATTTTTATAGATAAGTACTTTCCTATTCCTAACCAAGTTCTATCATTCTAGAAATAAAATGAATTTGGAAATGGAGAACAACTAACATCTTTTTGCATATATTGATATAATAGAAAGCATTTAACAACTTAATGTCACCAAACTCAACACCAGCCCCATTGTTTTATAATGAAATAACTACAACCCCTTAAGTACATAAGAACTTCTTTCTAGCATAGTTATAATTAAAACAATAAACTATCTCTTGCCATGAGAGAAATGTAACATCTGATATAATTTTTCTCATCTAATGGGCTGCTCTGTCCAGATAGATATCTGTAATTAACAGCAAACTCAACAAGATCAGTTAAAAGCAGCACGAGTTACAGAGTTACACATAGAAATTCATGGCGAGGTTTCATTTTGTCATTACCAGGTCTGTCTGCTCACAGACTTGTAGCTTGGGATTCTGTAGCTTCAACTTTCCATTTGCTGCCTGCCCCACCCTTAGCTTGCTTAAAAAGTCATGACCAGAAGCTAGATTGTCACAGACTTTGGGACTACAAAGACTATTGGGTTTGGAAGTCTGAGTTTCTCAGGCTCCTGACCAGATCTCTCAGTGACTTTGGGTGATAAGTCTCTTCACCCAAAAGGTTTAGTTTCTTTTTCCAGAAAAGGAAAACAATAATCATTCTTGTCTTATCTCCATGTTTCACTCTCAAGCCCTATGATATTACCGAAAATTAGTTTTGAAACATAATTTTGATGTGTTCCAGATGAATTACTCTATAAATGAATAGTGGTTCAAGTTGGCCTTTTCCCCTTCTGTGGGAGAGAAGACCAGGAAACACACTTATCTGAAGACTGTCCTGGCCGTACTGTATAACTCTGTTGTAAGCCGTATGTCCATCCCAAAATGTGATACAGGTCTTTAAACTCATCCTGCAGATATTTGAGGATATCAGTGATTTTTTTTTTTAATGATCCTTCTGGTATATGGGCACATATTTGTTTTTTGTGTGACTCTAGTTTATCTGATGTATTGGTTAAAAACAGCAGAGGGTGATAAATGCCAATATCAAAGTTATTCTTAAGGCACTGGAATTAAGAAAGGACAGTTACATGAAAGGAAATTAGAACAAACAGACAAATCTAGTTGGTAAGTAGAAGTATTTAAGCAGTCATCCTCCTGTGAAAAAATTTCTTCTTAATGGAACGAACACTGCCTGCATTAATTTTCTTTTCTTACAAAGCAGCTGGGCTTAGTCTCATGGCAAGCGTATTTTTAATTACTATGATTTACTTGTTATCAGATTATGGAAATATTATAATAGCTCTACCACGAATGTTGTGAGGAAGAAATGGGTAAATGTGTTGTTTGTTTTCTTTACCCTCTTAAAAACGGATTGTGTTTCATCTCTTCTGCTTTGCAGCTCCCAGAATGAAGATGCTTCCTTCCACTTCGACGGGAGTGGCTACTCTGTTGTGGAGAAGACACTTCGGGCCACTGTGACTCAGATAATAATGCTCTTCAGCACATTTTCACCGAATGGCCTTCTTCTCTACCTGGCTTCAAATGGCACAGTAAGAGTCTTTGTGGGGCACTAAGCCATACTGTGTACACACATTTTGATTGCTATGAGGTTATTTTTGTTTAATGAAGATTTTCTAATTAACATATGTATGCCACATAATTTTTATGAACATATATTAATACTAATGTATAGGTATGTATGTCATACAATTTCCCCATTTTACATTATTTATTATATTAATACAAATTCATTGTAGAACCTTTGAGAAATATAGAAGAGCACCATAGAAACTAGTCTTCCAGTCATTATAGACACAAATTAAACATTCGTTATTAAATTTTGAGCTCAAATAATATATTTTGTTCTGTGTTCACTGCAACCACAGTGACTGTATTGGAATTCCATCCATAGGAATTTCAGGTTCCTATTTCCTCTCATGTGCTGGTAATTTCTCTCTCAATCTTATAATTTTATTTTTTAGGAGTGGCCCATTTTTCAGTCTTTATGGAGAAGATACAAAGAGATTCCACTTTTCTTACTGAATCGTAGATTTTGGTAACAATGAATAGCTTCATTTTTATTTGTGTAGTATTCTAGAAAGCCTTCATGGACATTTTTAGTTTCGTAGCATAAACCTCTGCCAATGGGGCCAGATCCAGTTTTCTGAGTTTGATTTTAGAAGGTTTCCACCATCCCTGACTTAAAGGGAAAGGAAAACTTGGGATAAAGATATAGCTATGGGTAACCGTGTTCTCTTCTTTACAGAAGGACTTTTTATCCATTGAGCTGGTCCATGGCAGAGTGAAAGTTACGGTCGACCTGGGTTCGGGGCCCCTTGCTCTTATTACAGACAGACGTTATAACAACGGAACCTGGTACAAAATCGCCTTCCAGCGAAACCGGAAACAAGGTAGGTGCACAGATGGACTCACCTGCTGTTGGTTACCCTCAGAGGAATATAAATCTTCTAAAAGCAGCAATCTTTATTCTACTTTATTTTTCTAGGTGTTATTGAATGATATTCTAATTAAAAGTCATTGTCCTTGTAATATTAAGCAACAAAATTCACGTTTTGCTGGAGGAATAGTATACTTTTATTTCTCTGTAGTCTCCAAGTCCATTACTTAACATGAAATGCTGAATTGGAATCAAGAATGAAATCCACTCTGTTTTCTTCCACACACGTCATGACATGCTATCATGTATTGATGTGTTTTCTGGATTTATTGACTTTTGTAGAGAGGATTTTCACTTGTCCTTTAATACCCAAGAACATTAGCTGATCCAATTTGCAGAGTTTAAAAGAATATGTCTTTGTAAAACGAACTTTGTTGTCAGAAGTGTGCATTTTACTTTAATGTAGAAAGTGATTTTCATTTTCTTACCTCTTCCTTTCAACCTCCTTTTAGGACTCCTAGCAGTTATTGACACACATAACACCAGTTACAAAGAAACCAAGCAGGGCGAGACTCCGGGCGTGTCTTCCGATCTCAATCGTCTAGATAAGGATCCGATTTACGTGGGCGGATTACCTCGGTCAAGAGCTGGAAGGTATGATATTAAACTGCAGCATTTCCATGTCTCTAATTTCCAATTATATTAGTTTTTCTAGGGCTGCCATAACAAAATACCACAAACTGGGTGGCTTAAACAGCAGAAATTTATTCTCTCCTGGTTCTAGAAGTCGAGGTGTTGTCAGGGTTGCTTCCTTTCAAGGGCTGTGGGCGAGAATTGGTTCTATGCTCCCAGCTGCTGGTAGCTTCGGTGCGCCTCAGTTCTCAGATGTCTCCCTGTGGCTTCACATCTGTGCCGGTGTCACTGTGTGTCCAAATATTTCCTTTTGATAAGGACCCCAGTTATGTTGGATTAGGATTACCCTCATGGCCTCATCTTAACTCGATTACCTCTGCAAAGACACTTTTTCCAAATAAGGTCACATCTGCAGTTGGAGAGATGGGGGTCAAAACTACAACATCTTTTGAGGGGATACAATTCAACTCATAACATCTGCTTTTATTCAAAGTACTCTATGCCATATAAATTACTTGGTAAGTAAAGCAAACCTTCTGCAGAAATATTAATAATTTTATATTTATTGCCTTTAGAACATCTAAAAATGGTTACTGTGTGATGTTTGGAGACCCCACTTGCTGTTATACTCCCCCCCCACCCGTGCCTGGACATTTTAGAGTAGTAGAATCTCTCTCTCTCTCTCTTCTTTTTTTTTTTTAAAACAAAGCCTCACTCTGTTGCCTGGGCTGGAGTGCAGTGGCATCATCATAGCTTACTGCAACCTCCAACTCCTGGGCCCAAGCGATCCTCCTGCCTTAGCCTCGTGAGTAGTTAGAATGACTGGTGCACGCCACCAGGCCAGCTAATTGTTTGTTTGTTTGTTTCTATAGAGACAGGGTCTCCCTACTGCCCAGACTGGTTTTGAACTCCTGCCCAAGCCATCTTCCCCGCCCCAGCTTCCCAAAATCCCAGGATTATAGTCATGAGCCACTGCGCCTGGCATAGAGAAGTAGAATCTCTATGGGAAAAAAGTCATGCTTTCTGCAGACATATCTAGATTCCCCCTCTGTGTGGGTAGAGTGAATGATGTGTGTGAAAGTTGAAAGACCAGCCTCAGGAGCCTGATGAAAGATGGCAGAGGAGAGAGACAAAGGAATCCTTTTGTAACACTGATTCATGTTTAGCTTTGTGACTTTAATGATTTACATAAATTTTTTTGTCATTTATGTAAATCTAGCAGTGAGGGCAAGACAGCTTCCAGGGTGTAGGATCATCAAATGTCCAAACTAGGTCACCCAGCCCAGTGGTTTTCAAATGTATGTTTGTAGCAGTGCCCTGTTTTTAGCCCAGGTTCTTTACAGAAGGCTAATATGTGCCACAGAGGCGCAGCCATGCGGAGGCTACAGGTGAGCAGCCTGGATCCACTTCCCCACTATCCCCTTCTCTTTGCCAGGAATCTCTGAAAGTGCCAAGGAGCATAATTATAACCACAGCCACCTCCTGGTCTTAGACATGAATACATTTAAACCTCAGGGGAAGGCTGTGCGTGATGACTTACACCCTGTAATCCTAGCAATTTGGGAGACTGAGGCAGGAGGATTGCTTGAACTCAGGAGTTCAAGATCAGCCTGAGCAAGAATGAGACCCCCGTCTCTACTAAAAATAGAAAAATTAGCCAGTCATGGTGGCACGTGCCTATAGTTCCAGCTATTTGGGAGGCTGGGGCAGGAGGATCGCTTGAGCCCAGCAGTTTGAGGTTGCAGTGAGCTATGATGATGCCACGGCACTCTAGTCAGAGTGACAGAGGGAGACTCTTGTCTGAAACAAACAAATAAACAAAAACAAAAATGAAACCTCAGGGGAGCTGGTCACATGCCAAGTCTTACCTCTCTGCCAAGACAGCCAGGACTGGAAGGCTGTTTCCAAATCCCATCCCAAATGTGGTTCCCTGTTTCCTGCATGGGGAATAGCACATCTGTGTGCTATGACAGGTTATGTACTTTGCCCAAATGGCACACAGTGTTTACACTGGAGCAAAGGACAGAAGCCCAAATCATAGGCTTTCATAGTAGAGGGGACTCAGGTACCATCATGGCTATCTCCTCATTTACACTGGAGGAAACTGAGATCCAAAAATGTTGAAATTGGCCCCAAATCATGCAGTTGCTTCATGGTCCACAGCTGATTATTCAACATGGACCAAAACAGTGAGGCATGACTGTAACAGGAAGTCATGCTATTGCAGGGTTCTCCTGTGACTAGCTGATGCACGAGGGTGCAGTCTGGAAATGGTCAGTAGTCTCTGTGTTTTGGAGATGAGAGCCTGGCCATGCTACAGCCTGACCCCAGCCAGGAGTGTGGCAACATCTGGCAAGAAAAATATGGTATCGAAAATAGGCTAAGAAATAGGGTTTGGGATAATCTCAGACTTCACCAGATGCAATTATCTCCTTTAGGACAGAGTTCATGAATATGCAGTATTAATAACAGCCAGTGACTTCTCTGGCCATCCGATCCCAGCGCTGCCTACACTGGTCTCCGTGGGAGGAAAATGTTCCACTCCACGTGGAGACTGGATTCTAATCTCTGGGCATAATTTCCTTATGACAGTTCACCGCCTTTCTTACAACTGGCTTGTGCTTTAAAGAGTGTATTTAAATTGTCGTAGCTGTGAGACGTTCACGTAAAATAGTGAACGTATTTGTATGTAGGTGGCTGTCAACATAGCCACACTCTCTAGGTCAGATCCCTTCCTCTAGTCCTCAGGAGAGTGTTGGTTTGACCTGAAGTTCTCACCATCAATATCGTTCTTGGAGGGAGGCCCAGACATTTCTGGAGAGTGACACACAGAAACAGATTTTCCATAGTGTTGGTCCATTTTTATTCCTTCTTTCAAAAATGGAATCATAAAGTCCAAATTGTGTTATGGTTGTTCTCACGTCCTTCCCCACAGGAAAGGCATCACCAGCAAAAGCTACGTGGGCTGTGTCAAGAACCTGGAGATATCCAGATCCACCTTTGATTTACTGAGAAACTCCTATGGAGTGAGAAAAGGCTGCACGCTGGAGGTAGGAGACATTTTTATTGATACAGGAATGAGTCTCTATAAACATCCATTGATTTTTTTTACATAATAACGTAACAAAATCTAAACCAGTGGGTTGGATAGAAAAGAGGTGTTCTCCGCTGCTGGGGACTCAGCCTGCAGTTGGGAACTCATGGTCCTTTTTCGTCCCCTCCTCGTCCAGCCCGTCCGAAGCGTCAGCCTCTTGAGAGGCGGCTACGTGGAATTGCCACCCAAGTCTTTGTTCCCAGAATCGGAATTGCTGGCTACATTTGCCACCAAGAACAGCAGTGGCATCATCCTGGCTGCCCTTGGCAGGGACGAGGAGAAGCAAGGTCGCGGGCTGCCCCACGTGGTGAGTAGCTCCTGGGCTGCCGAGGCGTGAGCTCTGGAAATGACTTTGGGAAACACTGAATGGAAAATCACAGACTCATAAATATTGAGGGTGTTACCGGTTGTTTATGAATATGAATTTTTAATAAGTAAAAGTTATTATTGCTGAATGTCTTTCCCTTAACAGTGATTCTTGTGTTGCATAACCCATCTTCCTTGTATAGTGACTGTGAAAAAAGATATTTACTATCTACCTCTAATTTTTTAAAAAAAAACTCATTCATATAGCAAGTACTAAGTTTTCTTCCACATGTTCTAGTCATAATTCCTCATTCTACAGTTGATCGTAGCCAAAAGGCCAAGAAGCAATTGTTACTCTGCATTTTAAGGCTAAAATAGCAGCCCTTAACTTCTGTTTGGGTCTTTAGTCTACAGCTCCATGAAGCAGGATTTTCTCTGTTATGGGATTGAAAGAGCAGCAAGAGAAATGTGGCCTGTGCTAAGCACAGTGGATTAGCAGGAGGAGAAGAGGGAAGAGAGTGGTTTTCCATATTTATATTGCCATAATTATATTCTATTTCAAGAGCATGGGTGATATTTACTCTAGCCTCTGCTCAAACTTGTGTATGTCACATAATCTAGAGAGACTTCACAGAATGCTAATGTATTGTCCCAACGAGTTAGAGCCTGTGTAACTACAATTTACAGAGCACCCTTCTTTACCGTGCAAGACATGGCTGGGTGATTATCACAGCCACCACTGTAAGGTGGATGCTGCTTCCTACATTCTGCTAACGAAGAAATGGGTTCAGAGAGCCTGGTTAACCTGCCTGAGGTCACACAGCTGTTATGTGACACCTGTCTGTAGACCCCAAGCATGTCACGAGCCACTTGGTGAAGGACCAACAATGACTGAGATTGGTTTCAGACTCCACTGGTCTTTTTTTTTTTAAATCTTTTTAGTTAAACTGAAATTTATATAACAGAAAATTAACCATTTTAAAGTGAACAATTTAGTAGCATTTAGTGTGTTCAAGTGTTGGGAGGCTACCGCCTCTCTCCAGTGCCAGAATAGAAGCCTGTGCCCATGAAACAGTCACTCCCCATCCCCACCCCTGGCAACCACCATCTGCTTTCTGTCTCTAAGGAGGGATTTACTTATTCTGGCTATTTCATATAAATAGAATCATACAAGATGTGATCTCTTGTGCCTTTAACCTGGCATGTTTGTGAGGTTCATCCACATTGTCGCATGTATCAGTTCTTCATTCCTTTTTATGGCCAAATAATATTCCACTGTATGTACCTACCACCACTTGTTTATCAGTTACTTCATTGATGTACGTTGGGTTATTTCTGCATTTTGGCTGTTATGAATAATGCTGCCATGGCCATATGTGTGTAAGTATTTCTTTGAGTTCCTGTTTTCAGTTCTTCTGAAGAACTGCCAAACTGCTTTTCTCCACTAAATAGAGTTTCTTGCAAATCAAAGTTTGTTTACTGAAGCCGCAAAAAAAGGAATTGTTAGGTTTCAGTTTGAGACTGTCGGTTCTTGGTGTGCTCATGGCTAAAGAATGACCAGACATGCCAAAGTTAGGCAAGCATGAAATTGAGGTTTATTGAGGAGAGAAAGATAAGATTGGGGGGCAAGAGCAAGATGCAGGTTTACAGAGCATGATACATAGGCCATGGATGACAACCAGACCCACTGTCGCAGCAGGGCAGGCAAAAGGAAGGGCAAAGAGAGAGCTGAGCTATGGTCAGATTCATGGGCAGTCCCTCCGTCCCCAGACGTGGAGAACGACAGCACCCACTTTCGTCCCTAGGAGACCGGAGTCCCTCACTATCTACCTAACAGAATGACACCATCCAAAACCAGCAAGGGTGTTGTGTGTGCAACACCCATATTCCCATTCTGCCGGTGGCGTTATAAATTGTTGTGCCTCTTTTCAATGTGGCAAATGATTTTAAGAGCTTTAAACATTTTCAAACACTTCAACCCTTTAATTCCACTTTTAGAAATGTTAGAAACAATTTCACAGGCAACAAAAATTAAATATTCATATGGATGGTAATAAACAGAAACTAAAATTTCATTGATAAAAAGAAATTTTAATATGTCTACTTATTGGTACATACTGCTTATAACATAGCAATAAATAAGTGTGAAGGCAATGTAGAAATGGAAACCTTTGGTGTGTGTAGTGATAATAGCATGATGCAGAATGTGAATTATATGAAGAGATTAGAAAGTAATTTATTAATACAAAATTTAAAATAGTGGTGTTAGATGGTGAGACTCTTAAGGAATTGCTTGCCGATGTTAACATCCCCACATTATCTTTGTAAGATGGAAATTTAAAAATCACATAGTAATGTGTTTTCTTCTGGGAAATTCTCTATGCAACCCCTACCCCAGCCCTTCTTTTCCATTCTGCTGATTGACGGCCACATTGAGGTGCACGTCAGTCCCGGGGACGGGACCGGCCTGCGGAAAGCCCTCCTGCATGCTCCCACAGGCACCTACAGCGACGGCCGGCCGCACTCCATCTCCGTGGTTCGGAGTCAGAGGTACCGTCTGCATGGCAAGGCATTGTGTAGTGAGGGGGTGGCGCCCTCGCTAAAGTTTCCAGCAGGAATCCTGTGGTGGTATCCCGTGCAGTTCAGTGACCGAGATCCTTAGTGTTCCAAGTAATTCTAGAGGCCGGACCTTGCTGGAATACCTCCTTGGGAATCAATTTCATCTGCTTTCTAATAAGATGTTTGTGCTATTTTTATAATTGAACAACCTTAACTCTGCCTTTTTCTGGAGCCCAATATAAATTGTCTTTATATTGGATTAATTCTGTGGCAAAGAGTATTATATTAATAGTGTTAATAGTATTGTATCAACAGTAAATAGTCCAATAGGAAATAGTATTATACCAGCATTCCTGTATATTTCCCTCCAGAACTCTAGATCAAATGTTTTTAAAGCATTTTCCTTATAGGTAAAAGAAAACTTACTCTCCCAAAAGTAGTAGAATTCAATGATATTTAATAACGTTCCATTCATTTCTGAAGAATTTTCAATTGTAGGTTTTAATTTTCAAGATTCACCTTTTGTTCACATACAATGTCATATTAAAATTTATCTTCAGGGAACTTTTATTATTCAGTAAGAACTTGCTGGATTTATGTATTAAAATTGAGTTATTATTCTATTTAATGCTTTGTGTTTATATTCTCCTTTGATCTTTTAGAATTATCACTGTCCAGTTGGATGAGATGAATCCTGTAGAAATGAAGTTGGGTCCATTAGCAGAAGGCAGGACAATAAACGTGTCCAACCTATACATAGGGGGAGTTCCAGAGGGTGAGGGGTCGTCAATGCTCAAAATGAGAAGGTCGTTCCATGGCTGTATCAGAAACCTGATCTTCAACCTGGAGTAAGTGTAACTGTGCTCTCTGTCTGTTTTTGCATTTTCTGACCTTCAGTGGTAAGTGCTAGCACTAATCTGCAGTCTAATTTTGCTGTTTGAGATTGCTTAAAATCTTACAAGTTCCAGAAGAACATGTGAACCCCATTGATCTATCATGGAAGTCCCCCCCAAATGGTTAGAATGATTGACAGATGTGGTCTTCATACTTTTAAAACAATCACTGAACATTAGCTCCACATGATTGTCCATAAATAGCTGGGGATGAATATATTTTTGACATGATGTGCATTTCGAAGAATGTAAAGGTGTTGTAATGCGAATTTCTTGATGTATTGAGTTCATTGGTTTGGAGGAGGCTTTTACAGTTGGGCTACTAGCAGCTTCAGATTATTAATAGTTCCCCCCAAAACAATCACCGTATGATTAAGAACTGGAGGCCTCCATTCCGGTGTGGGCTCGCTCGTGAGGAGAAGGATTAACACGTGCCCTTCGATTCATTCCTCCTCTCTCACGCTCTGCCCGGGGTAGCGTGCTGAGGGGATCCAAGCTGTGCTCTACCGGGAGAAACCAGATGTGAGCTGAGCGTCCCGGGACGGAGGGTCCCTTCTGGCTGGGCCACCGACTTGCCTTGTGACCTTGAGCAAGGACTTGGCGCTTTCATGATCACAGTGTCTTTCGCTGTGAAATTACCTCTTAGGTGTCCCTGAGGTTTGCAAGAATGAAACGCAGCCTTGGATTTCAACACAGTTATGATGTCAGAGCCTTGGCTTAGTTGTTTGTACAGACTTATAATGTATTTATTCACCCAGTTTTCTGTTCATCCGTCATTCACACTCCCAGAAGCCGTGAGGCTGGGGGCTTGGCAGGGCGGCAACATTTCTGTGCTGTTCCCAGCCTGTCCCAGCAAAGTGCCAAAGGGACCTATGCAGGCACAGGACGTGTGACAAGGGTAGCCCACGACCTCCAGCCAGGGGAAGCCTGTAAACAGGAAGTTAATGTTCAGCTGAGGCTGCAATGTGGGGAGGTGGAGACGAGAGAGTGACTGTGTCCCCGAAGCAGTGCAGTCAAGGCTGCGGGCAGAGTGTCGGCATCGGGGCTGACCCCTGGGGGTGCTCAGGAAGGGCCAGGCTGCCATTGCAAGCGGAAGCATCAAACGGGAAAACATATAAGGTAGGGTGCCAGTCACAGTGAAGGGTGTCACTTTGGTCACCCTAAGAGAAATATATCCATGATTTTTTATGGATTTAAATTGTAAAGTCACCCCATGACATGGGTTCATGTATTGTTTGTGATATCTTAATTTTGAAAACACTCTATGTTTGTGCCTAGACTTTTGGATTTCACCAGTGCAGTTGGCTACGAACAAGTGGACTTGGACACGTGTTTGCTTTCAGAAAGGCCTAAGCTGGTTCTTCTTGGAGAGGACGGGGAGCTCCCGCCAGAGCCCCGCGCGTTACCTGTGAGGGTGACTGTCTTTAGTGCTGTCAGTTGGGTCCTGGGCGTTACCTGTGAGGGTGGCTGTCTTTAGTGCTGTCAGTCGCGTCCTGGGTGTTACCTGTGAGGGTGGCTGTCTTTAGTGCTGTCAGTCGGGTCCAGTCAAAGAAGGAGCGAGCAGGCCAGAGGGGACGAAAGTGGGGCCTTATCACAAAGGTGTTGGGCAGCTGGGCG
This sequence comes from Mirza zaza, assembly GCA_008750895.1. Lineage (NCBI taxonomy): Eukaryota > Metazoa > Chordata > Mammalia > Primates > Cheirogaleidae > Mirza > Mirza zaza. The sequence continues at coordinate 312,468 of VSMD01012207.1, read as the reverse complement.
TGGGGCCGTGAGAGAAATCAAGGCAGGGACAGGGTGGAGAGGGGCTCTCCCGGCCAACTGGCAGATGACACAGCGAGCGTTTGTGGATCACAGGCCCCGTGCTGGGCTGCACCCGGCAAGCTTTTCGGCAGAGGTTCTACAAGGATTCACTATCACTTTAGATTTAGGCAGGAAAACATAAAAATTAGTACTTAATATAAACCATTGTGCATATCACCGTTGCTTAAAATTTTTTTAAAGACTTAATTTGCTTAGGAAATGCCAGTTTGGGGCAAACGTTTTTAGTGGCAGTCAATGTTATTTTTCATTTTCTGCCCCTTCTGATTTCCGTTTCCTTGGTCAAAAGCGTGCTCTCTAATCGTCTAGAGGATGGCAGGATCCTCCACAAGCAGTGCCTTCTAAGCGGGGCCAGTCTGTGAGTTCACAGCGTTGTTGTGGTGGCATCTGGCTTGGGCACTGTCGGGGCAGCCTGCAGATGCCGTGGCTCCTTCCCTGGACCCCCACCCTCTGCCACAGGGTCTAGGGGCCCTTCCCTCCTGGCTCCTCTTGTCTGCACCTTGCGCCTGTCGATGTGGACTTAGACACATCAGACCCTGAGGCCCTGCGAGACCTGTCACCTGTGGGCTCAGTTTCCTGGGGCCTGTGCTGCAGCTGATCCTTGGCCACTGCATCCTGAGGACTGTTCCCAGGGCCTCAGGTCACGGCCAGAACCGAGGGAAGACAGTAAGGCCCTTGCCCCTAAGGCCTGTTGAAAATTCGTGGGAGGACTCCAGTGTCTCTGAATTTGAGTGAACTTGAGAGGGATTAAGGTGAGCGATAGAAGCCAATTGCCTTCTCAGAGAGCAAGGCTGGCGGGTACCTCATTTAAGCCAAAGAGGAAATGAGTGCGAACACGCTTTCGTGCTTGTAGCTGTTCTGAGATGACTGTTCCTGAGATGTGTGTTCGTGGGGCTCTGGCTGCGGCGGCTGAGTGTCCCTGTGCGTCTCTTTCAGGAGCAGTGCGCAGTGGACCCGGCTCCGGAGTACGTGCCTGGCGCTCACCAGTTTGGCCTCACACAAAGCAGCCACTTCGTGTTGCCTTTCGATCAGTCGGCTGTCAGAAGGAAGTAGGTGTTGTTCTGAAGTCCTATCGAGGTGCCTCTCATTGCTGGATGAGTCAAACGGTTATCTTCAGCAACAGGGTCTTTTCCAAAAGCAGCTTTGTATTTGATGGTGGGGGCTCTACTTGCGACCAGATGGCAGCCGTGAGAAGGCAGAGATAGGGACACAGTGTTGGTGCAGATCACACACTGTAATCATGGTTAGGCAGGGATGCTGCAGCTTCTGCCTTTCTCCTTATGGCTGTTGCCACCTCTGTGTGTGTGTGTGTGTGTGTGTGTGTGTGTGTGTGTGTGTAGGGCAGGGTGTGGGCATCTGTCTACATCAGTCTTCATTTTGGAATCCCATGATTCCAGATCGAGTGTCGTCTGGACTTCCAACCCCAGACTTTCAGCACTCACTGATAGGATGTTGTTGTCTACCCAGACGCTTGCATTGTGGCCCCCAGGTCCTTAGTGCCACATATCCCTCTGCCCCCCACACCTGCCTGTCCTGAGGACCCTCCTGCTGGGAATCCAGCTCTCCCCACCCGTCTCCAGGCCTGCAGTCCGAGGCTCCTGGACTCCACGTTGCTTCTGTGTCCTCCGCGCCTGCAGCTCGCCTCGCAGCTCCCTGCACTCTCTGCACTGGGCTTGCTGTCATTCTTCTGCAGCTCCCGCCACTGCCCTCCGTGACTTCAGCAGCCACTTAGCACTTAACCTTTCAGTCCTCTGGCTCCTGTCTATGGTCTCTGCCTGCTTCCTCTTCAGGCACCCTCTCCCATGGGCCCATCTGTGACTTCTTCACAAGTGTCCATCCACTCCCTAGTCTCTACTTTAAAAGCACCCTACTAGCTTTCCTCTGCCTCCTCGTCTCTGTCCCTTCCCAGTCTGGCAGTGTGGCTATGCGTGGAGGCCTCTAGGCCCCCAGATGGGGTCCAGGCCAGCATCACAGGTGGGCCACTGCGAGCTCCCCTTCCCCTCCTGCTGTCCCATGCCGCAAGCCCAGGTGAAACCCAGCATTTTGCCTTCTCAGACAGAACCTCCAAACCACATGGAGAGGCAGTGCATTTCTCCAGCGTGTTCATGGCTTTTATTTTCCATAGCTCCTTACTCGTGTAGCTTCTCTTACCTCAAAGCTCTGTGCACCCACAACCTCTCTTCACACCTCAGCTAGTGACTCGTCTCACCGAGGGGACAGAACTCCTCCGTCTGTCCACTCCCCAAGAGAGCAGCCACTGCCCCTGCTCCCAGCCCTCTGTCTCTGCTGCCGCACGATGGAGGGTCCTCGCTCCCAGCAAAGGCCCCCGCCACTTGCCCTCTGGACCGTGTCACCCCTCTCCTCCCTAGGACATCCGCGCTATTCCTCCCGCCTTAATGCACGACCCCCACAGAACAGACAGCCCAGAGCCTGTCGGCGTTAGTCACTGTAAAAGCAGAAAACCTTCGTGCCAGAGATGCACTCAATATTTTACTCAGATAACCAAATGTACTCCTCATAGTTGTCCTATGAGGAAGGTATTATTATCACCTTCATTTTATAGATAAGAGAATTGAGGGATAAGGAGGTTAAGTCATCCCACTGTGCCCTGCTCCCTGCCTAGGGTTCCTAACTTCCCAAACAGAACCGTCCCAGGAGATGCCGCAGCTGCCTCCACACTCCTGCACGATGACCCTGTTCGATTTCACTGCCAGCTCTCTTGAGGAGTGGCCTTAAGTGGCTGTCTGCCTTTTTCCTAGGGTCACCACCTCCTCTAACCACCCAAGCAGCCTCCCCCTCGCCCAGCTGCCCTGCCAAGTCCCGCGTGCAGCCACAGCTGGTGACGCCAGACTCCAGGCTCTTGGCAGCCCCCGCCTTCCGGCCAGCACAGCCCCTGCTCTCCTGGGTCCCCACGCTCTCTGCCCGCCCTCCCTTGGTCTCCTTTGCCCGCTCCTCTCCCAGCGGAGAGTGCCAGGCCCCTTCCACATGTCCTGCCGGGGTGGCCTTCTAAGTTTTAGTGGCTTTAAAATATTTTCTAGATACAACACCACTCCCCTGCCTAGCCCTGGCCTCTGCTTAGAACCCAACACCTCCAAGGGGACCCAGCCTCTTGGCAGGGATCCCCTCAGCCTCAGCCTGCCAAGAGCAAATTCCCACCTCCCCCCACCTGCCCTCTACTCTTTGGCTCTTTGCCCTGGCTGCAGATGGCAGCTCCATTCCCTCTCTGTTTGCCCAAGGCCCAGACCTAGAGATTATATTTTATTGTTTTTTTACCTTGATCTCTACATTCAGTCCATCAGCAAGTCCTGTTGCTTCTTCCTCTAGAACATTCCTGAATCAGTTCACCTCGTCTGTGTCCCTGTCTCCACCTGGTCTAAGCCACCTCCTCCCTGGGGACTGTGGTGTAAATCAAGCCAAACCCACTCCCCCTTGTAAAACCCTCCTGTGACTTCCCACTGTGTTTAAAGTAAAATCAAAATACACCCAAAGCCTCTCCTCTACCCAGGGTGGAGCCACCCCTCCCCCACCGGTCCCTGTGTGCTCCTGGGACCATGGTCCCCCTGAGGGAGGCTGGACAGATACAGCCTCCCTCCACCCTGTGGGGTTACAGCCCCACATGGCCCCAGGTGGGGATTCCTGGCTGTCAACCTAAGCAAGTTATTTTAGCATGCTCTGTATTGCCTTAAAACAGAATGAAGGCTTTTCCTGCTCAGCTTTGTAGGGGCTCGGCACTTTCTGTCACTGGATCTCAGCTGAAATAGAATCTTTTCGGAGTTGCCTACCTGGCTGCATCATGGAGCCTCTATGGGACCCAGCTGTCACTCTCTGATGCGCCTCTGGTATCCGTTTCCTAAGAGAAGGGATCTTCCTCTTGGGTCATTGCTTTACCCTCATCCTAGAAATGTTCCGGGCATACAGAGGGACATGCTAACCAATTATTAAATGAGTGGATGATTAAATAAATGAAGGAATGAATGATACCGTCTCCTGAGATGTTCCATATAACTGCTGAAACAGCAGTTGTGTTCTCCATCTGAGGTTATTTTAAACACGAGACGGGAAAGCTTCCTTGCAGCGCTGAGCTCGCCTTTCCCTGCAGGCTGTCGGTGCAGCTGAGCATGCGCACGTGGGCCTCCAGCGGCCTGGTCTACTACGTGGCCCATCAGAACCAGGTGGACTACGCCACGCTCCAGCTCCATGGCGGCCGGCTCCACTTCATGTTCGACCTCGGCAAAGGCCGGACAAAGGTCTCTCACCCAGCGCTGCTCAGTGACGGCCAGTGGCACACAGTAGGTGCTCGGGAGGGAAACGATTGCCTGTGATCTCTAGCTTGCCTGAGTCTGGTATCCCCCAAGAGAACTCACGCCCCTCGAAGGCAGGGGTCTGTTCTGCTTCTGAAATATCCCCGGAATAGACACTCAGCAAACATTGGCTGCACGAACAAAAGGCACCAGATATGTTCGGTCTTGGCAAAGAGCAAGGAAAGCCCACCCGTGGCATGCAAGGACCGAGCCTTACATAGTGGCACTTGCTTCTTACAGCCGGACTCTGAGACACCTTCTGCCCTGCAGTGTGTTCCGCCTGCAGCTTCCTCCCGTCTGCTGCCAGGCCAGTCACTGCTCATCACCAGCAAGGGGGATATCCGAGCCACCCTTTAGGATTTCGTTCAGGTTATTACAGCTCTCATGAGCGGATGTTGCAAACACACATCTGTCTAAGTTTTCTGAGATTCCTTAAAATTATGGATGTTTTCCTCTTGCTGTAGGTCAAGACAGAATATTTTAAAAGAAAAGGCTTCATGACAGTCGATGGCCAAGAATCCCCCATGGTGACCACGGTGGGAGACGGAACCACGCTGGATGTGGAAGGGAAGCTGTACCTAGGCGGCCTTCCCTCTGAGTACCGGGCCAGGAACATCGGAAATGTAAGTGGTGTTTTCTCTCTGGGGCTCATTTTACCTTTGTGGTGGTTGTGTTTATTTTGTAGAAGAGCACAGCTCTTCACATCTTTAGGTTACAGTTATCTTGCTTGAACTTGGGGCTCGGCTGCAAAATGCAGACCTTCAGGAGCATGCCCGTAGATAGTGTGCTGCGGCTTCCCCTAAGAGCGCGCAGCCTTTCCTGCCTATGAGTTAGTGAGCAGTTCCCTTCCTGCACCCACTTGGCCCTGGCACGATTCAGAAAAGTCCAGCGAATTTGTATTTGCACGTTAGTAAACTAAGCATTCATAGCTTCCATGATATTTCATTAAAATAATAGAAAACACTTTCAGTGCATTGTTATCAAAGATACTCAAATGGTGGCTCTAAGTTAGATGTTCATGGGAAGTATTATAGAAATTCAATTTTAAAAACCAAAAGGTAACATTATGATGCATTTTGCTGAGACAAATTTGAAGACATATAGGAAAAATGTGTCCCAGCCTTTCTTGTCGTGATCACCACCATCTTCTGTCACGTGTCATTTGGCTCAGATCACCCACAGCGTCCCCGCCTGCATTGGGGAGGTGACAGTGAACGGCAAGCAGCTGGACGAGGACAGCCCAGAGTCTGCCTTTGCCGTGAGCAGGTGCTATGCGGTGGCCCAGGAAGGAACTTTCTTTGACGGAAGTGGATATGCAGCTCTGGGTGTGTATCAGCAGCAATCTCGAAGGGAACCCTAGGGTTAGCCTGTGCTCTAAGACAGCGTGGATCCACGAGTACGTGATAAGACAGGACCCCCTGGACAAGGCTGCGGAATGCGACTTTTAGTTCAATGTCTCATTTCTTCCTATTTTCTTGACTTTTAAAGTGAAATCTGTCTCCCGTCTGTGCTATCCGGCCGGATGGCCTTATGAAATCTTTGTCCCGCCAGGAGTGGAGTGACTCCTGACAGAGGCCAGACACGGGGTGCTGGTTTCATCTGTACTTTCCTCAAATTTATGTAAGGCTCACTTGCTGTCCAAGTGAATCAAGGCTTTTGAATTAAAAATCAGCAGCATAGGATGTCTAGACCAGCCAGTGCCAAGGAGGCTCCGACAGACGCTTGGCTGGGGCGGGTGAGGGAGGGGACTGTCTCTCCTGCCCTCTGGGCTTCCTGTCGTCTGCCCGGGCTCGGGCTCGGGCTGCAGCCCTGCTGTGCAGGTCCCGGGGCCTGGGCTCCCCTTGAACGCCCCCTGCCAGCTGCCAGGCTCTGGTAATGCCACCTTCTCCCATTTTTCCTTTAACCTTGGGCTTGGTTCATTCCCCACTTTTAAAACACCCAGTGTGGACTCTGATACATTCAGTAAAAAGACCATTCGCCCAATACCTAGATACTAGGAAAATAAAGTCGACTATTCTTGGATGATGGGAAAGGGATGACAGGAATCAAATCCCAGCAGCACACGGGAAGGACTGTCCCAGGTCGCCGTGTCCACAGGGCGGGGCCGAGCACCACCAGGCCGCAGATGAGGGACCTGCTGCTCTGCCCTGCCCGACCCCAGCTGATCGCCTGCGTCTTCTTTAAAAGCGCCACTTCATCTCACAGACAGACGTGGGAGCCGAGGCTCAGAGGGCCGGAGGGACTTGCTGGCGGGGTTGGCGCTGGGTCTGGGGGAAGAGCGAGAGCGAGGCGCCCCACGCCCCTGCCCGCCGGGGCCCTGCAGGACCACCCCTGACTCGGCTGTCCTGTGTCTTTCAGTCAAAGAAGGCTACAAAGTCCGGTCAGATGTGAACATCACACTGGAGTTTCGCACCTCCTCAGAGAACGGCGTCCTCCTGGGCATCAGCAGCGCCAAGGTGGACGCCATTGGGCTAGAGATTGTAAACGGCAAGGTAGGTGCTTCCTGCCGCCCGCCCCTCCCCGCGCGTCCGAGACGGAGCAGTTGAGAAACAGAACACTCAGACGCAAATTTCCAGTCGTCCACTTTAATGGAGTCAAGAAAGCTTCCATTAATATTTAAAAAACAGATAAACCTAAAAAGTTTTTGAAAAATAGCTTTTTATATATTTAAAATTAAACTTACAGTAAAATTGCAACTATGACACATGAATTTTTTTTCCCTTGAACTATCTGAGAGTAAGCTGCCAACCTGATGTCCTTTCTCTTCTAATACTTTTTTAACTTTTTCTTTTTTAAATATTTATTTATTTATTTTTTCCCAAATTCTGTGGGTACAAATATTGTTAGGGTTACATATCTTGCCCCTGCCCCCCTCCCCACCCCACTCTGCCAGAGCTTCAAGCGTGTCCTGTCTTCAAGTGGTGCGCCCTGCACCCACCATGAAAGTGCATACCTTCCCCTTCTCCCTCCTTCCATCTGTTCACCCCCCATTAACAAAATTTTTGTTTTTTAGACATTTTGGTTACAGTGTGTTTCTTTCCCTTTCCCTAAAAAGGGATAGAGGTAATCCTTTCCCCCCTACGGTACTCATTACAACCTTAAGATGTGGGTGTCCCCCCCTCAGATCCCTGTTGAACACTACAATTATTTGAACACCATAGTTTTAGGCTGTCAGTACCAATTTGATGGCGAGTAGATGTGTAGCCCATTTTCCAGGTCTTGTGTCGTCTCGCTATAGATTCCTAGGAAGTTACAATGAAGTTACATGGGGTCTGAGACGGGCTCCGTGCACCCTTCCCCCAGGGTCCCCAGCAACATAGTGCGTAACTGGAGACAGCATCAAATCCACACCATGAACATCTCACAGTCCCATAGCTTGTTCAGCTGCACCAGTTATACAGACCGCCGTGCATAATAACTGCACACATGCGTGTGTAGCTTTACACGGTTTTATCACATGCAGTTTCTGATACAAATGTGTGACCATCACCGTAGGCCACCCAGGTACCCCTTGCTGGCCACACCCACCCCTGCATCCCTAACCCCTGGCAACCACTCATCACATCTCCCTCTGTCTAACTGTTGTTGCACCAGTGTCCTGTACGTGCATCCATGCAGCAGGTAGTCCCTTGAGATTGGCTTTTGACACTCAGCCTAATTTCTGAGAGATTCCTTCAGGGGCTGTGTGTACCCACAGTCCATTCCTTTTTATTGTGGAGTGTTACTCCTTGGAGTGGAGGTGCCACACTCTAAATTTTTTTTATGTGGAAAGCGTAATTTCTTCCCATAACTACTCTGCTGTTTCTTCTCAGCCTTTCATGTCCCTCTCACGCTGGGAACAATATGAACTCAACAGAACGGGGTGGGAAGGCCATAAGAATGTCCCACCAGCCCTCTTGCCTTCTGCCTCTCCTCCCCTTACTTCCTGTTGAGACAGAACTGCCTCTACGACCTGCTGCCTCTCTTGACGGGAACTTGGAGCCAACTTTTTCCCTCATTTGTACTTTAAAAGAATTTTGAAAAATTTTGTATCTATTTGCACATTTTTTATGTGACATCTAAATAAATCTTATCAGAAGTGTAATAGCTGTAAAAAAATGTGATTTTCTGGTATATATTTTACCACTGTTATTGCTCTTTTATTTATTCTTTTTCAACTTTTTTTAGTGGCTGCCCAATGGTTTATAATATATATCTTTAATTTGTCACAGACCTCCTTGAAATAATACCAAATAGCTCCATGTAAAGCATAAGAACCTCTAACAGTGCACATGAAATTCTTCCCATCTCAGTCTGCTCAGGGTACCAGAACAAAGCACCACAGACTGGGTAGCTCAAACTACAGAAATCGATTTTCTCACAATTCTGGAGACTAGCTCCAAGGTCAAGGTGTCATCAAGGTGGTTTCTTCTGAGGCCTCTCTCCTGAGTTTGCAGATGGCCACGTTCTCCCTGTGTTCCCACAGGGTCTTCTCTCAGTGCCTGTCTGTGTCTTACTCTCTCCTCTTTGTAGGACACAGTCAGATTGCATTTGAGCCACCCTAGTGACCTCACTTTAACCACCTCTTTGAAGGCCCTATCTCCAAGTACCGTCACGTTCTGAGTTTTTTGTCACCACTCTCTGCTGTAGAGCATCTGCAGCTGGTCGAGAGAAGGGAGTGAGTAAATATTAATATCCCCTCAGAGGTGTTCCCAATTAGTATGAACTGCAGCTTCAGTAAGCCCAGTAACTGCTGAAATGTCCTGAAGTGCCCTGGCAATCATGCGCTAATTTAAGGATGCCAGCTGGCTGGGCTTGTCCTCATGGAGGTGGCCATTTGCACTTTCTGAAATTTGGGGAGGAGTAGAACACCTGACTCATTTAAGAGGCTGTTTATTTTTCCTTTGGGGATAGGCATGCTTGTAGCTCTGGCTTGGGCGAGGCAAAGGCATTATATGTAACCAAAATGTTTATACCTCCATGATATTCTGAAATTTAAAAAAAAATAAGCAAAAGGGTCAAAATTTAAAGAAAAAAAGAGGCAGTTTTTCAAAACTATAGTTTGTTTTTCATAGTCGGCTCTCCTTTTAAAAAGAATGTTGTGATTTTATCTACTCCAAGAGCACTCACTATACAAATGCACTGTGTTCCTTAAATATGGGAAAACTCATCAAGATATGTTGACTTTGTTTAGCTCTTGTTTCATGTCAACAATGGTGCTGGGAGGATAACAGCCACATACGAGCCCAGGGCCTCCAGAACGCTGTGCGACGGGAGATGGCACACGCTGCAAGCTAACAAAAGCAAGCACCGCATCACTCTGATCGTTGATGGAAATGCAGTTGGGGCTGAAAGCCCACACACCCAGTCCACCTCGGCGGACACCAACAACCCCATTTATGTTGGTGGCTATCCCGGTACGTAGGGACACCTGCCCTGCTCTTCCACGTCTAAGGGGCACTGACCCTGGGGGACTTCTTAGTTCAGGCACAGATAGAATAGGGATTGAGAAAGATACGTGGTTTGGGTGGCAAACCCTTTGTCATTTACAAAAGCTATTTCAGATACCTAGGAATTCTTGGGAAACTTAATCTACAAGTACAAGTTCATCAGTAGATAAGACTTTGCGAGCGTGGGTCTGATATCAGGTAGGCTGGATGACTTCACTGAGGTGAGCCGTCCTGGATGACTCCTTTGGGAATCAGTCACTTTTAGGACTGGGCAACCATTTTAGGGAACAAACATGTGGCTCATGTCCGTCTTAGGTTAGAATTACCATTTCAGATGTTCCAAGGAATTGTTACAAATAAACATCTGTTGTATGACTTTTGAAGTCACAACTATGCCTTAAAATATCACATATTAAAAGTTTTCGATGACTTCTGCTAGTCACCAAAGCCACACGTGTGGGGAATATTATTCTAATTTGGATACAGAACCCACCTGAGATTATTTTTGTTTTTGTGCTACCGATCTCATCTCAACAACATTAAGCAAGATTCGTCTTCTTTCCTTCACAGCTGATGTGAAGCAGAACTGCCTGAGCAGCCGCGCCTCGTTCCGGGGCTGCCTGCGGAGGCTGGTGCTGGCCAAGGGCCCGCAGGCGCAGGCCTACGACTTCAGCACCGCCTTTGAGCAACGCGGAGTTTTTCCTCATTCGTGTCCCGGGACTGAGTCCTGAACTTCAGGCACAATCCTCAGTTGGAACTATTGCTAATATCTTGAGGAGAATTATATTTGTGAACTAAAATCTCTTCGGTTCAGAATTCATTTCCAACTCAGGTTAAGTGTTTTTAGAGAGATACGTTGTGTTTGTTGAGCTAAAACCACATGTACAACAAATACCTCCATTAAATAGTCTAAAACGTAAATTGAATTCATTGGCTCTTTTTTAAAGTTTTGTAAAAAACAAATCTTTGTAAACATCGTTCTATTGATTACTTGACAGTTTTTTGTTTTTCGTTTTGAGCTTTTAAAAAATAAAGTATTATGACAGATTATAATAAATTAGAGCAGAGAATGAAGGCTTTCATTTCTTTAGGAAAACTTTAAAGACCTCGATTTCTACAACAGACAAGTGATGGCATTGGTCACCTTCCAGAAGGTGGCACCGACTGTGTGCGCTGTGAGCCGTTAAAAAGGCTCCGGCAGGTCGTAGGAAGCAAAGGGAACGGCCACAGGAGACGGAACCTCGTCTGGACTCGTCCTTGTTCTGTCAGGATCTGACCTAACAGCGCATTTTGCCGGAAACACAAAAAAGATGCCATCACTAGTTAGCTTTTCCTTTATTGTCAATTTTTTTTACTTGAAAATTTATACTACTAAACAAAAGAAAGAAGGACCTACTGATAGATGCTACAATATAAGTATCAAAAGTATTATGCTTAGTAAAAGAAATAGGTCCCCAGAGACTATGTATTATATAATTACATTCATATGAAAAATTTTTTGCTTTAATTATGTATTCAATACATTTGGATGACAGGTATTAAATACAACTATTAGTAATCATTTAAATTTCTCAGGAAGGTGGATTGGAGGTCATCTATGCAATCTCTTAAAAGCACTAGTGTTCCCAGGCACTGAACTCACCCATACTCTTTCTTTTTACCATGCAGCTTTGTTCATGAGTTCATTTCTTACACAGAGTGGGAGATTTCCTAGTAAGGCATAATTATTAGGAAGTTCTTCCATTTAGAATTTTTTTTGTTTGTATCTTTTTTTGTTTCCTTTTTTTTTTTACATATTATATGGGTACAAGTGTTAAGGTTACATATATTGCCCATGCCCCCCTCCTCCCTCGAGTAAGAGCTTCAAGCGTGTCCATCCCCCAAACGTTGCACCTCTTACTCATTGTGGTTGTATTTACCCATCCCCTCCTCCCCCCTCCCATCTGCCCGACACCCGATAAATGTTACTCCTACATGTCCACTTAGGTGTTGATCTGTTAATACCAATTTGCTGGTGAGTACATGTGGTGCTTGTTTTTCCATTCTTGAGATACTTCGCTTAGTAGAATGGGTTCCAGCTGTATCCAGGAATATACAAGATGTGCTATATCACCATTGTTTCTTAAAGCTGAGTAGTACTCCATGGTATACATATACCAAATTTTATTAATCCACTCATGAATTGATGGGCACTTGAGTTGTTTCCACAGCTTTGCAATTGTGAATTGTGCTGCAATAAACATTCGAGTGCAGGTGTCTTTTTCATAAAGTGACTTTTGATCTTTTGGGTAGATGCCCAGTAGTGGCATTGCTAGATCAAATGTAGATCTACTTGTATCGCTTTAAGGTATCTCCATATTGCTTTCCATAGAGGTTGAACTAGTTTGCAGTCCCACCAGCAGTGTAGGAGTGTTCCTCTCTCTCCACATCCACACCAGCATTTATTGTTTGAGGAATTTTTGATAAAGACCATTCTCATTGGAGTAAAGCGATAGATCTCATTTTGGTTTTGATTTGCATTTTCCTGATGATTAGAGATGTTGAGCATCTTTTCATATGTTTGTTGGCTATTATTCTGTCTTCTTTTGAGAAGTTTCTGTTCATGTCCTTTGCCCATTTTTTATAGGGTTGTTTGATTTTTTCTTGTTGATTTTCTGGGGTTCTAAGTAGACTCTAGTTATCAGCCCTTCATCGGATGTGTAGCTTGCAAAAATTTTTCTACCATTCTGTGGGTTGTCTGTTTGCTCTCTTGAGAGTTTCTTCGCTGTGCAGAAGCTTTTTAATTTGATCAGGTCCCATTTGTTTAGGTGGTGTTTGTGGGTGAGATTCGACCACACCTGTATGATGAATCAGTAGGTGCCATGAAAAGGGTGTGCAGAATGTCCTCCCTGTCAGTAGGTGGCACTTCCTTGGAGGAACAGGCTATGCTGTTGTTTTTGTGTCCTGTGACCAGCTCTTGTTCCTCTAGAGGGGCACTCTAGTGCCTCTGTTGGTCAGTGGGGCCCTTGGACTTCCAGGTGTGTCCCTTTCTTCCCCTCAGTGAGGGCTGGTCTGGGCAGAGCTGGGTTGGGTAAGCCCGCCCTCAGGCACCACCAAAGCTGTTAGCAGGGGTCAAAGTTCTGTTCTCTGCTTCCAGGAAAAGCTGTCAGGGAGGGGCTGCAATGGCCCCACTCAGTCAGAAAGTCTGCATGTGGGGTGGGGCTGTCTGAGACCCGCAGTTTGGAGCGGGCCTCACTTCTTGCCACCCTCCCCAACTCCACAGCTACTCCTGGGCCTCCCCTGGCTGTGATGCCAGCCGGGAGTTTCCCTCCACAGGAACACCACATGGGCTGGGTGCACGGCCCCCCTGTGGAAGGAGGGTTGCCCTCAAGGACGCTGATCTGCCCCTGAAGGCACACACACCTCAGCAGGCTGTTCACATATTTCCCTTCTGTGCCCTGGGCAATGCGAGACCTGGGTGCACGGGATCTGGTCTGCAGGTCTGATCTCTGGGTCCCAGAGTTCAATCCCTGACCCCACCAGGGAGAGGAGTGCCAGTCCCAATTCACCCACAGGGAGCCAAAGCTGGGTTGATGTCTCTCAGCCTCAGGGTCTGCCCCGTTCTCCTGGGATCACCGTGCCAGCAGCACCTGGGAGGGCTGCTAGGTACGGAGATCACAGTCTCAGTAGCCCTCAATCAGCTGTAGGGCCCCAAAAGGAAAGGTTCCATTCCCTAGAGGTGCCTCCAGCTGGTGGCTACATTGTCTCTCTTGGCAGCCACAGATAGGGACGGGGAGGGGAGAAGAGGCAATGTGGCGCCTGCCACGTGGCTCGGGTCTGTGCACACGGAGGTGCCCTGCAGGAGTTGGGAGCCTGGTGCTGCATCCGCTATAGGGTTACTGCTCTCTGGCGGTGGCCATCTCTGGTCTGGTGTCCGCAGGTCTCCACCCGCTGGGGAGCCCACCAGCGGTCCGAGATGCAAGGGAAGGGAGAGTTAACCACGCCACCTACCCTTGCCGGTGGTCTCCAGGCTGCTCCGGAGGTCTGAGCTTCCAGTTCTCCTCCGCAACCTCATCCCGTGGAGTCTCCCGTGGTCTCAAGTACCCCTCCTTCCAACCCTCCTCCAATGTATGCTCATCTGCTTGCTTCTTTCTTCTGATTTCTCCTAGAATCTGTCTTTTCTTCAGAGACACTCTGTCTGGTGGTGTTTCTCGTCTGCCATCTTGATTAATCTCCTATTGTCAATTTTATTTTTGCCCTTTTAAATGAAACAGTTTCCCCTTTTTTTTTTTTTTATAATTGGAGATTGGTAGTGGAAACAGTTCCTGAGATCTAGTGCTTTAACACATAGAGGTTTTTTTTTGTTTGTTCGTTTTTTAGACAGAGTCTCGCTGTGTTGCCATTGCTAGAGGGCAGTGGTGTCATCATAGTTCACAGCAACCTCAAACTCCTGGGTTCAAGTGATGCTCCTGTCTCAGCCTCCCGAGTAGCTAGACTACAGGTGTGCACCACTGTGCCCAGCTATTTTTTCTATTTGTAGTAGAGATGAATGTCTCACTCTTGCTCAGGCTGATCTTGAACTCCTGACCTCAAGCAATCCTCCCTCCTCAGCCTCCCAGTATTACAGGCATGAGCCACTGTGCCCAGCCTGAAATAATTTACCTTAATCAGCTACCTTTTCTGGGAGAATGTGTGCAATTTGAAAAGGAGGAAAATGTAAAAACCACATAGGTATATTCTTTTAACAGACTCAGCATCAGTAAACCCAGATTTCTGAAGTCACATTTGGTCTGCTCTGCAAGCATTTTAGTTCTGCTCTGTGGCCATGGCTGGGGTCACAGTGGCGGTTGTCCCATATGCATCAGAAAAATGATTCCATTTTTCAAACGCTTACTTGGCAAGAGGGCTTAACCATGGCCTGCTTTCCCAACGCCCATGTCTGTGAGAGATTTTGACATGACAAACAAGGAAGACAACTGTGATCCGGGTCCCTGTGCCTCTTCCATGCCTTGCTTATGTTTCTGAACCCTTGTGGTGATCTGCACGTCTAGTAGATGTATTTGAAATGTGCAATTCCTTCCCAACTAGATATCTGCATGAAGATATTTCCTAGACAAAGAGCCGCCCGTCGTGGAAGTGCAGCTTGTTCCGTAGCTGTGGGCACCGTGAGGACTGCGACCCCGCAGATGACTGCAGGCGCTCGCCTGAGCAGCCGGGGTCAGAAGGCGCCCTTGCAATTCACGTGGAGAAGGGACTTCTTGCTGTGCCTCGGTGGCCTTTCCGTACATGTTTATGTGGAAACCAGCTGCGCGGGAGATGAGGGCTCGACTTTCGGGATCCTGGTCCACCAGGTTGGGTGAGGGGGGACCGGAACCAGCACAGAGCCCCCAGGCTGTAGGGCGGCCTTGGACTGCGAGCTCCCCAGCCCCACACCCAGAGCTGTCAGGGTCACAGCTGTTCACAAGGCCTCCCCTAAAGGATCCCCTCGAGGGAAAACCCACTTCCCTCGCAGAGTAGAGCAGCCTGAGTTTCGATTTCTCCCCGTGACGGTGAAGGGCACAGGCTGCAGGTCAGACGCCAGCCCTGACTCTGGCTGAGGCCCCCAGCTGGTTCCTGACCCTCACGGCAAGGCTGGAGTCAGGCCTTCAGTTAGATCTGGATTTCAGATAAACACAGTGGGCATGTTTTCATTACAAGTATTCCTAAATATTGCATGGCATCCTGTGTTTTTTATTAATATTTGCTAAATCGGGCAATTTTAGAGGACCCAAGGGCATGAAAATTATGATACCTCTTCCCTCATGTCAAATGCTTCAAAATTAAAACAAATCTACCTCTTAAAGAACATGCAACAAAGTCCATTGAAGATCATATTTTTCCTATGATGCTTTTACTGAAATATCAGATTTTTTTCCAAAACATATTTTTGGTGCCCCCAATCCTTGTTTAGTCTGCCTATTAGTCTAGCACTATTCTCTTTAATTATGGCAAAATATAAATAACACAAAATTTACTGTTTTTAAGTGTACAGTTCCATTTAATACATTCATAATGCTGTGCAACCATCACTACATCCAGCTCCAGAACTCTTTACATTTTGTAAAACTGGAACTCTGTAGTCATTAAACACTAACTCCCTATTCTCTCTCCCCAGCCCCTGGCAACCGTAGTTCTACTCTCTGTCACTATGAATTTGACCACTCTAGATACAAGTGGAATCATCCTTTTGTGACCTGTTTACTTCACTTAATGTGATGTCTTCGTTTCATCCATGCCATAGTGTGGGTCAGAATTTCCCTCCTTTTTAAGGCCGAATAATATGCCATTAGACGTATAGGCCACATTTTGTTTATCCAATCATACCTTGATGGGCACATGGGTTGCTTTATTTTGTGGTTCTTAAAATAAATGTCACTGTGATGTCTATTTAAATCTTTTGCCCATTTTCTAATTGGGTTGTTTTTATTGTTACTGAGTTGCAGGAGTTCCTTCTATATTTTGGATGTTAGCTCCTTATCAGATATATATTTGCAAATATTTTCTCCCATTCCATACATTGCCTTTTCTCTCTGTTGATTGCTGTCTTTGCTGTGTAGCATGTGGTAAATTTTTAACTGGCTCTTTGTCCATCTTTCCAGTATTTCTTCCATTTTCTGTGAAGTTGTAATTTGGGCTGATATTCTCATTGTATCCTGATATTACAAGGAGGCTGGTGGTTCTAAAACTCATACCGGATGAAGAAAGGGTGATGGTGGGTTGGCAGTCATACAAATTTCAAAGTGAAAAGTAACAGAACAAAGAAAGAAAGCCAGATCTGCTATGACTGCCTTCACACTACCAGTTTTGAACCCCTCAAATCAAGTATCGGCATTAAGAAAAAATACTTTGGAGGGTCCAATACTGTTTTATAATATTATGTGGCAGAGGCCCTGAAAACAAAGGATGCCATGGTAAAGATCTAATGTAGAGCTTGGTGACTACAGTTAATAACACCATATTGTAGACTTGCAATTTGCAGACAGTAGATCTTAAATGTTCCCATTACACACACACGAAAATAACTATGTGAGGAGATAGATATGTTAACTAACTTGAATGTGGTAATCCTTTCACAATGTATACATATGTCAAAACCTCATGTTATATATCTTAAATATATACAATTTTAATTTCTCAATTATACCTCAATAAAGTTGGAAAAGAATATATTCAGAGAGAAAAACAGATTGCACAGCTACTAAGTCACAGAAGTCTTTATCCTGTTGCTCTAATGAGTATTTAAAATTTAAGAGGAGCTCTTTTAAGGTTCTGAGAAAAGTTCTAAACTCTTTTCCCCAGAAAAATGCATAAAACTTCTAATTTTTCATATTATAGAGGTTTCACAAATTGCCTGAAGCTCATGCAAGTGTCTGTAAACTCGTGGTTAAGAATCTTTAATGCACTTGGAATAGTGGTTATATGAGGGTTCCCCTTAAAATTATTTATTCAACAGTGCGTGTATGTGACAATAACCTTTTCTGTATATATTTTATAATAAACATAGAAAAGGCACTATAAAAAATTAAAACAAGGCTGCCGTGTTTTTGACCTCGAGTTCAAAATCTGACTTATATAATTTATTATTGATTTTCCTATATTGTCTTTCTATACAACCATCTCTAAACCGGTGCATTGTAATGAGAATGATACACACATGACTGAATACGGAGCATCCATATATCAACACAGGCTTATGAATTAAGCACTAATTTAATGCCTGAACCAGATAATGGGGTGAAGTAAATAAAATGCTGTATTAGAATTGCTGAGGCCAGGAGGCATCTGTATTTTACCTTAGGAACATAAATCAAGGACTAAACTGTGGTGCCATGAAGGTTTGGGAAGGCGTAAAGCAGCCGCTGTAACGAGGCTTTGCAGAATGTGCAGCAGCATTTGTGTGAGGCAGCCCCGTTCACAAGGTGCCTTCCTAGGCATGGCCACGCATAGACTGGGGGTGTGGGAGCAAGACACGTGGGTCCAGACCGCCCAGCTCCAAGCAGGGACATTGTTGGGAGTAACAGGGTTGAGGGGAGAGAGGACAGAGGGGACAGAGCCCAATCGGAGAGCCTAGCAAAGAAGCAGGTAGAGCGAAGACCAGACACAATGCCTGGATGCCTCAGGATTCTCCGTCAGGGCAGTGTTGTGATGCGGTGGTGTATGCGACATCACAAAATGGCGACAGTGCAGCCTCAGTCAGCTGGTTGAGCAAGACTAAGTAAGGGGTGGCTGATGACCGGGGCAGTGGTGAGGACCAGGGGACTGTATAGGAGCAGGAGAGGCTGTGGTCATGGGTTACTTTAGGTGCTAAAAGACCATGAGGTTCAGTGGGGAACTTGGGGCAGCGAGAGTGGTGGTCCCAAGAACACGAGAGATACGTTGGGGGAAACTGTGAGGTAAGTGTTGAATGTGTCGGGTTTGGGAGGATGGTGACAGCATCTGAAGGGAGAAGTCCTGGCTGGTTGGCCGGAGAGGAACGGAGGTCAGATGAGCAGAAGAGTTGGCCAATGGGCACAAGACTTGAGTGTTAGTCTCCACAGCATGGCAAGATCAACACCGAGTCCTGGTGGAGGAAACATCGAGATGGACCTTAGGACTACAACCAAGGCTAACTTGCTAAGAAACTCTCACTGCGCAGCAATGTGTGTGCCCGTTTCTAGGCGTTGCTAGGTTTGGGTGGGGGCATGCTTTCACCACATAGCGGTTCAGCATCTCAATCAACATTTTACTTTTTTTGTATTCTGCAAATGGTTTCAGTTGCTGTATGTTTTATTTTCTAAAGGTAATGATTTTTTTAAAAGACCAGAGAATTAGCGATGCAGAGATAAGGAAGTCCCACTAGATTTCTTATAACGACAGTAATGCTTTGTGCCTGCAATGCTCCTTTCTTCACTAGCAGTGGAAACCCTTTAATGGCTGGTTATATATTTTAAAATGTCACATGATATCCTGTGTGTTTTCAGCCATAGTAAACTCCCTTCCCACACTGTGACCTGCTTTTCTCACTTGCTTGGAGTTGTCACCGGAGACAATTCTTCGGTCCCTGCCTCAGTGATTCTTTGCCCTGCACCCCACCCAGGCCCCCTTCTCACAACCACAAACTGTCTTATTTACGAATCAGCCTCAGAATCACTTGTTCCTGGTGGGATGGGCACACGCCAGCACAGTTCCTCATGCCCGAAGGATGCGAATAAGAAGCATCAGGTCATTTTCCTAGCTCAGAGTACAAAGAAAGGCAAAATGGAAGTGGGCGCATCTTCTAGTACCTTGTGATAACCATTTTCTCTCTTATTCTTGATGTTGTATTGTACTGAAGGTGTCTTTCTCTGTCAAATTAATAATTCTTATAATTTTCAAAATTTCAGAAATATCACACAAATGTCAAGTGTGTGTGGCTCCACATCTTCTGTTGTACTGTGTACTGTGTGTAGTCACATCTTCACCTTCTGTTGTACAGTGTGTAGTCTCTGTTGTACTGTGTGTAGTCACATCTTCACCTTCCAACGCCTTTGTTGGTCCTCCTGGACAGCCCTGTGCAGCCCTGATGGCTCTGGTTAGGGGCCTGCTATGGCTCTTATGGCTCTTAGCTCCACTCCACTTCCCTCAGGTTGGATGTGCTCCTCAAAGACCCTCTTAGCTCCTTGAAGGTCTGCATTCTGCAGGATATTTCTTGGGCACTTCTCCCAGAGCTTATATAAAGAGGACCTGGGAGAGGATATTAGTAAATAATTGTTGTTTGAATATTAGTCTTTTTTATTTTCTAAAAATACTTTGGCAGTGTAGTTCCTCCTATAAATTTCAGAAGTCCTCTGCAAATGTAATTCCTCTGAGCCACCTAATAAGCATAAAATGAATGGTAGAATAAGCCTCTTTTGCAAGATATTCCCAAAAGAAGTTCTATAGGCTTAATAGTTTTCATAATACACAGTAAAATTTTCAACTTCATATATTCTGAAATGTCAAAACGATTGGGATTATTTCACAGGGTGACAAAGGCATAGCTCATATTCCTTCCAAATCTCTCAGTGTCAGCCAAGGGGACCTACAGCAGCTGTCTTGAAGCAAAGGCTTGGATGAGAACATAACAGAAAATCATTCTTTTCCTCTCTGAGGAACAATTTTGAAATGATATTGCCTTCTCACTGTATATGTAGTGCATAATGTTTAATTATAAAGCATTAAAACATGAACTCCAGTGTGCATGCAGAAGAGCCGTGGTCTCTGTTTGAAAGAGTAAAGTTTATGGCAATTTATTTTAGCTAAACCATTATATGCATCAAGCATTTAATCAATTATTTAATTTTTAGCACTTTTTCAAAATCCAAATATGATTGTCTGATATGAATACAAAATAGTAAACACTTCGATAAAACTGGAACAATGCTGAGTTGTGTCCCTGTTAGGTGTTCAGAGACAACATTAGGGAGAGGGCATCAGTCAACAGGTGCCCTTTGACTGCACAAAGGGCACCTGTGCAGTCACCTGTGCAGAGCAGACACCCTCACACCACAGGCTGCACTGCAGGCTTTTTCCGTCTAGACCAGACAAGTGAGCAGGATTTGGATATAGACAGTACGTTAGTGAGTATGATTGATGCTGCGTGGTTTAAATGTAATTCTGCACCCTTGAGGTCTGAGTAAATTGAACATGGGATTTAAGAAGTATGAGTGAAAAAGACAAGAGAAAAAGGAGAAAAGTGATCTGGCAGGCTGAACTCAAGTTCTGCTGGAAAAAAAGATTCAAACTTAGAAGAAAACTCTGGAGAAAGTTTCTGATCTGGCTAGGGTCAGAAGTGAGCTACAGGCCGGGCGCGATGGCTCACACCTGTAATCCTAGCACTCTGGGAGGCCAAGGAGGGAAGATCGCTCAAAGTCAGGAGTTTGAAACCAGCCTGAGCAAGAGCAAGACCCCATCCCTACTAAAAATAGAAATTAATTGGCCAACTAAAAATATATATAGAAAAAATTAGCCAGGCATGGTGGCACATGCCTGTAGTCCCAGCTACTCAGGAGACTGAGGCAGGAGGATCACCAGAGCCCAAGAGTTTGGGTTGCTGTGAGCTAGGCTGACGCCATGGCACTCTAGCCAGGGCAACAGAGTAAGAGTCTGTCTAAAAAAAAGAACAAAGAGAAATGAGCTGCAAAAAGCATTTCTTAGTAAGCTAACCTAGAAAGGAATAGTTTTTCTCCTGTTATTAGGTGTTATGCTTGAATTGAGTGAATTGGCGGGGGGATGGGGGGGGCCGCGGGGCGGGGGAGGTGGGGGGACAGGAAAGAGTCCTAAGCTGATAAAGAGACTAAGCAAATCCATGAATTCCTGCTGATTGTTATATAGCAATTCCCAAAGTTAAGTGGAAAGGTATACATTTATGTGTGTATTTAAATTCATATAACCATAGAAGGTGGGCTAGAACTTATGGTTTGAACATAACCTACTTGATTTCTGACTAAAACAAAAAGCATTTGCATTCTTCAGAGACTTACAACAGACCTAAAGTCTATAATGTACGACATTCACAATGTCCAAGATAGAATTCAAAAGCTCTTGACATCTCCATAATATGCTGAAATAAATAAAGATTAATCTTATGGTAAAAAAAAAGATCTTGACATACAAACAACCAGGAAAATGAAACCAATTCTCAAGGTAAAAAGACAATCAACAAATGCCAATTGCAAGAGGGAGTTCCCAAAGACTTTAAAGCAGGTATTTTATCTATGCTTCATAAGGTTGGGAAAAAATACTTGAATGGAATGAGATATATATATATATTTTTGAGACAGAGTCTTGCTCTGTCACACAATCCGGAGTGCCATGGTGTCAGCCTAGCTCATAGCAACCTCAAACTCCTAGGCTAAGCAATCCTCCTGCCTCAGCCTCCCAGGTAGTTGGGACTACAGGCATGTGCCACAACACCTGGCTAATTTTTCTATTTTCAGTAGAGATGGCGTCTCACTCTTGCTCAGGCTGGTCTCAAACCCCTGAGCTCAAGCTATCCTCCCACCTCAGCATCCCAGAGTGCTAGGATTACAGGTGTAATCCTACAGATGTGTGCCACTGCACCAGGCCCTACAGAAATTTTCAACAGAAAAATGAAAAATATTAAAAGGAACCAAGTGAAAACTATTGAACTGAAAAATATAATAGCTAAAGTGAAAAAAACCACTGATAAATTCAACACTAGAATGAAGTTGATAAAATAAAGGATCACTAAACTTGAAGATAAAAGAGTAAAATGTATCCAATCTACCAAATAGAGAGATAAAGAATAAAAAAAATAAGCCCAGAGTATCAGTTACCTGGGTGTTCCCATTTAAAGATCTAACATAGTGTAAATGGAGTCCCAGAGGGACAGGACAAAGATTGAAACGCAAAAAATATATTCAGCAAGCATGGCCCCAAACTCCCCAAATATAGCAAAAGACATAAATTTACAGACTCAGACATGGAGTAAACTCCAAACAGAATAAACACAAAGAAAACAATGCCTAGACACATAATAATCAAACTTCTGAATCCAAAGATAACTAAAATTCTTGAAAGTACCTATAGAAAAGCAAGCACATATTACACAGAGGGAAATAATGACTCGACATTCATAAATTTTTTAACAGAAACCATGAAGGCCAGAAGATAGCAAAACCACATGTTTAAAGTACTACAAAAAAAGAGCTTATCAACCCAAAATTCTATAGCCCATGAAAATATCTTTTAGAAATAAAGGTGAAATAAGAAAATTCTCAAATGAAAGACAATGAAGAGAATTCATTTCCAGCTATCCTGCTCTTACGGCCAAAAACAGAAAGAAATCTTATAACTCAACAATGAGATGAACAACCCAAATAAAAATGAGCCAAAGATGTGAACAGATATTTCACAAAAGAAGAAATATGAATGGCTAATAAACATAAGAAAGATGCTCAACACCATTAGTCATTAGGGAAATGCAAATTAAAACCACAAGGAAATCCAAATACATACTTTCTAGGATGGCTAAAAGTGTTGGCCAGAATGTCAAACAACTGGAACTCTTGTACGTTGCTGATGGGAATGTAAAATGGTACAATTACATTGGAAAAAATTTTGGCAATTTCTTATAAACTTAGATATACACCTTCCATATGTCCCAGAGAAACTATACTTGGCTATTTATTAAAGAAAAATAAAAATATAAGTCTACACAAATATTTATGGATACATGTAGGAGCTCTATTTGTGGTAGCCAAATACTGGAAACATCAGATATCCATCAACAGAAGAATAAATAAACCATAGTATACTCATAGAATGGAATACTTCATAGCAATAGCAAAGAATAAACTACTAATACATGCAATGACATGGATGAACGTCAGGAATATTATGCTGAAATTTAAAAAGACTTATACATAAATATATACTTTATAATATTTGCATAAAATTCTAGAAAATGCCTAGATCAGGGTGGAGGAAGGAATAGGTTACAAAACAGCAGGAGAAAACTTTTTGGGGTGATGGAACTGCTTACTATCTTGATTGTGGTGATGGCTTCGTGCATGTAAACATGAACCATTTTAAATAGTGATATAAAAGACATGAGAAACCAACAAATGAGGACGGCACAAGGGGGGTGTGTGATAAAAACTTACCTCTTGGGTACAATGAACACCATTCTGGTGATGGGCCCACCAAAAGCCCTGATATAAGCATTATACAAGATATCTATGTAATAAAAACACTTGCACACTTAACAAAAAATAAACAAAAAAGAAATGCACTTGATTTTTATGTGTTGATTTTGTACCCTGCAACTTTGCTGGAAATTATTCATTGGTCGTAACAGTTATTTGTGGAATCGTTAGGATTTATGCATATAAGATCATATTACCTGTTAAGAGATTATTTTACCTCTTTCCAATTTGGATGCTGTTTATTTCCTTTTCTTGCTTAATGCCTCTGTGTATGACTTCCAGTACTCTGTTAAAAATAGAAGTGATGGGCCGGGCTGGGTGGCTCACACCTGTAATCCTAGCACTCTGGGAGGCCAAGGCGGGCGGATTGCTTGAGGTTAGGAGTTGGAAACCAGCCTGAGCAAGAGCGAGACCCCATCTCTACTATAAATAGAAAGAAATTAATTGGCCAACTAATATATATAGAAAAAATTAGCCGGGCATGGTGGCGCATGCCTGTAGTCCCAGCCAGTCGGGAGGCTGAGGCAGGAGGATTGCTTGAGCCCAGGAGTTTGAGGTTGCTGTGAGCTCGGCTGACGCCACGGCACTCACTCTAGCCTGGGCAACAAAGCGAGACTCTGTTTCAAAAAATAATAATAATAATAGAAGTGATGAAAATGGGCATCCTTGCCTTGCTTCTAATCTTAGAGGAAAGGCTTTCAGTATTTCACCATTGAGTATGATGTTAGCTGTGGGCTTTTCATATATGGCTTTTTTTTTTTTTGAGACAGAGTTTCACTGTGTTGCCTGTGGCATCAGCCTAGCTCACAGCAACTTCAAACTCCTGGGCTTAAGCAATCCTTCTGCCTCAGCCTCCCAAGTAGCTGGGACTACAGGCATGTGCCACCATGCTCGGCTAATTTTTCTGTATGTTTTTAGTTGGCCAATTAATTTCTTTCTATTTATAGTAGAGACGGGGTCTCTCTCTTGCTCAGGCTGGTTTCAAACTCCTGACCTTGAGTGATTCACTCGCCTCAGCCTCCCAGAGTGCTAGGATTACAGGAGTGAGCCACCGCACCTGGCCTGGCCCATATATGGCTTTTATTATGTTGAGGTAATTTCCTTCTATTCCTAGCTTGTTGACTGTTTTTATCATAAAGAATTTTGTCAAATGCTTCTTATTCACCAATTGATATAATCATGTAGGTTTTGTCCTTCATCTTGTTAATGTGATTTATTTTACATTGATTTTCATAAGCTAAACCATCCTTGTACCCCAAGTATAAATCTGACTTGGTCATAGTAGATGATCTTTTTAATGTACTGTTGAACTCAGTTTGCTAGTATTTTGTATAGAATTTCTGTATCAGTGTTCATAAGGAATATTGGTCTGTACATCCTTTCCTTGTACTGTCTTTTTTTTTTTTTTTTTTTTTTTTTTGAGACAGAGTCTCACTTTATTGCCCAGGCTAGAGTGAGTGCCGTGGCGTCAGCCTAGCTCACAGCAACCTCAAACTCCTGGGCTCAAGCAATCCTGCTGCCTCAGCCTCCCAAGTAGCTGGGACTACAGGCATGTGCCACCATGCCCGGCTAATTTTTTCTATATGTATTAGTTGGCCAATTAATTTCTTTCTATTTATAGTAGAGATGGGGTCTCACTCTTGCTCAGGCTGGTCTTGAACTCCTGAGCTCAAACGATCCACCCACCTCGGCCTCCCAGAGAGCTAGGATTACAGGCGTGAGCCACCGCGCCCGGCCCTTGTACTGTCTTTATCTGGTTTTGGTGTCAGGGTAATGCTGGCTTCATAGAATGAGTTTAGGAGTGTTCATTCCTCTTCAATTCTGTGGAGGAGTTTGAGGAGATTAGTGTTAATTCATCTTCAAATGTTTGGTGGAATTCTTCAATGAGGTCATCTGGACCTAGATTTCTCTTTGTTGGAAGGTTTTTGATTACTGATTCAATTACCTTACTGGATATAGGTCTGTTTGGAATTTTTATTTCTTTATGATTTAGTCTTATGAGGTTGTATACTTCTAGGAATTTATCCATTTCTTTTAAGTTATCCAACTTATCAGCATGTAAATATTTATAGAATTCTCTTATAATCCTTTTGATTTCTGTGACATCAGTTGTAATGTCCCCTCTTTCATTTCTAATTTGAGTTATTTAAGTCTTCTCTTTTTCTTAGTCTAGCTAAGAGTTTCTCGATTTGGTTGATCTTTTCAAAAAACCAACTCTTGGTTTTTTTGATATTTTCCTATTCTCAATTTCATTTATCTCTGTTCTAATCTTTATTATTTCCTTCCTTCTGCTAACTTTGGGTTTAGTTTGTTCTTTTTTAATTCCTTGGGAGATAATATTAAGTTGCTGATTTGAGATTTTTCTTTTTTTTAGTGTAAGTGTTTGCTGCTATAAATTTCCCTCTATTACTTTTGTTACATCCCATATGTTTTGGTATGTTGTATTTTATTTTCATTTGTCTCCAGATATTTTCTAAATTCCTTTGGGATTTATTCTTTGACTCATTGGTTGTTTCAAAGTGTGTTGTTTAAATTTAAATGTGGGTTTTCCTGTTTTCCTTCTGCTAGTGATTTTCAGTTTCATTGCACTGTTGTTGGAGAAGATACTTTGAATGATTTCAATCTTTTTAAATTTGTTAACGCTTGTTTTGTGGCCTAAAATATGATCTATCTTGGAGAATGTTCTATGTGCCCTTGAGAAGAATGTATATTCCGCTGTTGTTGGGTGAAGTGTTATGTATGTCAGTTAGGTCCAATTGGTTTATAGTGTTGTTCATGTCCTCTGCTTCCTTATTAATCTTCTGTCTGGTTGTTCTATTCATCATTGAAAGTTGGGTATTGAAATCTCCTACTATTACTGTGTTGCTATTTATTTCTCCCTTCAGTTCTACTGATGCTTGCTTCATATATTTGGGAGTTCTAATCTTAGCTGCATATATGTTTATAAATGTTATATCTTCCTGGCAAAATGACCCTTTTATCATTATATAATGCCCTTCATTGTCTCTTCAAACAGTTTTTGTCTTAACGTTTATTTTGTCTGATATAAGTATGTCCAGGCCTGCTCCTTTTAGGCTTCTGTTTTCATTGAATATCTTTTTCACTCTTTCACTTTTAGTTTATGTGTGCCCTTACATCCTAAGTGAGTCTCTTGTAGACACCATATAGTTGAATCGTGTTTGCTTTTTTAATAATCTATTCAGGTAATTTATGTCTTTTAAATGGTGTGTTTAATTCATTTACATTTAAAGTAATTACTATCAGGAAAGACTGACTACTGCAATTTTTAAAATTTTTTTGGTATGTTAGGTAGCTTTTTTTTTGTCTCTCCTTTCTTCCTTTGATGCCTTCTTTGCTGTTTTGTTGATTTTTTCATACTGACATATTTTGATTCCTTTCTCATTTCCCTTTGTGTATATTTTATAAATATTTTCTTTGTGGTTACCATTGCAATTAAATGAAACCTCTTAACTTATAACAATCTACTTAAATTGATAACAACTTAACTTCAATCATGTATAAAAACTCTACTCCTTTACATCTCTACCTCCTGCCTTGTTATTGATGACACAAATTACCTCTTTTTATATCATGTATCCATTAACATAGATTGTAATAACTTTTATGCTTTTGTTTTTTAAAATTCTATACCAGATTTAAAAGTGTTTTACATACCAACATTATATTACATGAGTCTATATTTGTCTATATATTTACCTTTACCAGGAAGTTTTATGTTTTTGTATGGTTTTGTATTGCTGTTTATTGTCATTTTGCTTTGGTGTGAAGGACTCCTTTCAGCATCTTCTGTAGGGCTGGTCTAGTGCTGATGAACTCCCTTAGCTTTTGTTTATCTGGAAAAGTCTTAATTTTTCTTTTGTTTCTGAAGGACAGTTTTGCCAGATATAGTATACTTGGTTCAAATTTTTTCTCTTTTGGTACTTTGAATATTTCATCCCACTCTCTTCTAGTCTGCAAGGTTTCTGCTGATAAATCTGCTCATAATCTAACAGGAGCTTTCCTGTGCCTGATGCGTCACTTTTCCCTTGATGCTTTCAAAATCTCTCTTTGTGACTTGTAACAGTTTGATTATGATGTAGGTCTCCTGGTGTAGCTCTCTTTAGATGTATCCTAGTTTGAGTTCCTTGAGCTTTTTGAATTTGTATGTCCATTCCTTTCCTCATATTTGGGAAGTTTTCAGCAATTATTTCTTAAACTTCTTTGCCTCTTTCTTTATTTTCCTTCTGGAACTTTCATAATGCATATGTTGTTCTGCTTGATGGTGTTCCATAAGTCTTTTAGGCTCTCTTTGTTTTTCTTCCTACTATATTCTTTTGTGCCTCTGCCTTGATAATTTCAAAAGTCCTGTCTTTAAGTTCACTGATTCTTTCTTCTGCCAACTTAAGTCTTCTGTTAAGTCTCTCTAGTGAATTTTTCAATTCAGTTATTGTGTTCTTTAGTTGCAGAATTTCTCTTTGGTCCTTTTTAATAGTTTTTATTTCTGTTGCTATTCTCATTTTGTTCATGCAGTTTTCCTGTTTTCATTTAGATGTATATCTGGTAATTTTGAATTTTTTTCCTGTTAATTCTCATATTATCATTTCTTTAGGGTTACTTTCTAGAGATTTAACTTGTTCCTTTAAATGTGCCACATTTCCCTGTTTCTTTGTATACCTTATTATTTTGTTGTTGTTGTTTTGTTGGGACATCAGCATTTGAAGAAAAAGCCACCTCTCTGAGAATTTATACCAGGTTTTTTATAGAGATGACTTCTTTACTCAGCCCAGCTAGAGATTCTGGTGACCTCATAAGGCCTTTCTTGGAGTATGTCCTCTTAATATCTTTTGTGATCACAAAGGAATGAAGCTAGAAATTAACAACAAAGAAAACTTGACCATTCACAAATATGTAGAAATTAAACAATGAATCTTAGAAGAAATCATGTGGGAAATTAGAAAAGATCTTAAAACAAATGAAGGTGAAACACAATATACCAAAACTTAGGTGATACTAAGAAAGAAATTATAGCTGTAAATGCAGACATTAAAAAAGAAGAAAGATCTCAAATGAATATTGTAACTTTATACCTTAAGGAACTAGAAAAAGAACAATCTATTAACAAACATAGCAGGAGGAAGAAAATAAAGATTATAATAGATATAAATAAAATAGAGAAAATCAATCTAACCAAAAGTTGTTTCTTGAAAAAGGTCAACAAACTTGACAAGTCTTTAGCTAAATTGGCTTTTAAAAAAGAGAAAACTAGAAACTAGCTAAAATCAATAATCAATTACTACTGATTTACAGAAATGAAAAGGATTATGATAGAGTACTATAAACAATTGTACACCAACATCTTGGATTAGTAGGGGAAATTGACAAATTCCTACAAACATCACGAACTGCAATGATTGAATCATGAGAAATAGAAAATCTGACTAGAACTATAACTGCTAAGGAAATTGAATAAGTAATCAAAATCTCCCAATAAAGAAAAGTCCAAAACAAAATGGCTTCAATGGTGAATTCTTGCAAATATTTAAGGAAGAATACTAATTCATCTTAAACTCTTGCAAACAATAGAAGGAAACATTTCCTAACTCTGTGAGGCCAGTATTACTCTAATACCAAAGCCAGACAAAGATACTACCAGAAAGAAAGAAAGAAAGAAAGAAAGAAAGAAAGAAAGAAAGAAAGAAAGAAAGAAAGAAAGAAAACTACAGACCAGTATTTCCTGTGAATATTGATGCAAAACTTTTCAACAAAATTCTAACAAGCTGAATTTAACAGCATGTCAAAAGGTTTATACAACATGACCAGGAAGGATTTATTCATGGAATTCAAGGAAGGTTTAACATAAAAATCAATGTAATGTACCACATTAAGAGTGAAGAAAAAAAACTAAAACACCTGATCATCTTAGTTAATGCAGAAAAAGCACTTGACAAGATTCAATACCTGTAATTGATAATTTTATGTGTCAGCTCAACTGGGCCATGGGGTGTCCAGATATTGGTTAAATATTATTCTGGGTATTTCTGTGTGGATGTTTTTAGATATGAGTAACATTTATATTAGTGGACTAAGTAAACCAGATTATCCTCCTTAATGTGGTAGGGCCTTGTCCAGTCATTTAAAGGCCTGAATAGAACAAAAGGGCTGACCCGCTGAAGTAAGAGGAAATCCCTTCTGCCTGACTGCCCTCACCCTCAAGCTGAGACATGGCTCTCTCCTGACTTTGGACTCAGACTGAAACAGTGGCTCTTACTGGGTCTCAAGTCTGCTGGGACTTTGGACAGGAACTACTCTATCAGCTGTCCTGGTTCTCAGATCTTCCAACTTGAACCAGAACTATATATTCCCCTCAAGATTACTTTTCCTTACTTTTCATAGAGTTAGAAAGTAGAATAGTAGTTACCAGGATCTAGGGGTTGGAGAAATGGGGAGATGAAAAAGTTCTGGTGATGGTAGCATAACAATGTGAATATACTTAATGCTATAGAAGCATACACTTAAAAGTGGTCAAAATGGTAAATTTTGTTAAATATATTTAACCACCAATTATAAAAAAATTAAAAGATGACAGCAACGTGTTTAATTTTGGCATAGCCCACCCACACTGATTAAATCCCACAAACTGGCTGTTTTAACTAAAAAGTTAATGTTCACAGATTGGGTTTTAGAAACATGTAGGTAGAAATATAAGCCACATTGGCAGCATATACTCATAGCAGAAATGTTAGAGGCAGTTTATGTATGATAGCAGAAATGCTGTGAAGTTTAACATGCATCCCTACAGATCTGAGGATAGATTATATTCAAAGCAAAAGGCCCTATTGTGGTCACTTCAGGGACAGTGCCTTGTATTTCTTTATAGATGACTTTTGCCCTCAAACGTCCTCCCTGCAATACCTATAAATGCCATCCTTATCAATTCGTACTGGGCCTGCAAATGAAAATTTATTTAAAATTTTGATTTACTCATTGGGGGCCAGGGCCGGAGAAGGCCCCTGGGCAGCAGGAACAGACTGTGCGAGGGCTCTGCTGTGGGGGAGGGGAATAAGCACAGCACATCCTAGGGCGTGTGACAGTTGTCTCTGGCGACCTCTCCGCGTCCCCACGCCCCTTTCCCGGGCTGATATCAGCTGAATTTCCATCTCTGCAGCTCCCCTGATACCGCCTGTGTGACGGTTACCTCCCCCTGCCCTGCACTCCCACCACAGCACCTGTGGCTCTTCCTGTTTGCTTCCTCTCGGCCTGCCAGGACGGTGACAACCCTGGGACAGGAACGACCTTCCTTCCCTCCGAGGTGAGGGAAAGTTGCGAGTGCCCTGCCTCTGCCCTGCGGGGAATCTTGCCTGAAAACCTCAGTCGCCTGGTACCTGGTGTGCCTCTCGGACCCTGGGCATCCAGCCCCCACCCAGCCTGGATCTCTGGACACGACTCCCGGCTCCGCTCATTTTTATGTCGGGGACATGGGTGACCCGGGTAACCGTTACACGGGAGAGGACAGAGGCAGAAACTGAGAGGGCCCGCCGGGGGCGGGGCCAGCCTGGCGGCGGGCGTGGCCGGGACGAGAGGGCGGAGTCGACCTGCGCAGGGGGCGGGGCCTGGGGCGGCTCGAGGCACCCGGCGGTTGGCGGGCGGTTGGCGGGCGGTTGGCCCGCGTGCTCTGGGACCCGGGGCGGGTCGGCCCTGTCACAGCTGCCCCGCGCACGTAGAAAGCAGCAAACTTCGGCCACCCCACACGGATGGAGGTGAGCGGGGTGGCGGTTGTCCCCCATCAGTGAGGGGCCGGTCACTGCCGGGCGGGAGAGGTGGGAGGGAGACGCTGGACACCGCGGTGGTCGCCGGAGGTGCCCGAGGAGCCCTGGGAGTCTGTGGCGAGACCACTGTCACCCTTGCCTGCTCGCCGTCACGGGGCAGCAGGTGGAGTGGGCCGGGGCCAGCCCGGTGGCGGCACGGCAGGGACGGTGGACGGCGACGCCGGGAGCTCACCGGCGGCCGTCGTGCAGGGGCTCGCTGCGGGTGTGCACAGGCGCCCACGCTGTGGCACGGGCTTTCGAGAAAAGCTCTTATTGCAAGTGGATGGACGAGGAGCCGGAGCGCGGCTCAGACCGTCCCCTGTGCGGCGGGTAGACACGGCTGGGTGGAGCCCGGGGTTCGCGGGTGACGCGTGCAGGAAACGCGTCCGGAACGTCCCGGGCGTGGCGGTGGCCCCCGCGTGCCTCTTCCTGGCTGCACTGCAGATGTGGGCAGGGGTCGGCGTGAAACGCGGGGAGCGTCGGCCGAGCGTCAGCCACCTCCTTCCGCTCACACTCCAGGTGACCACGTTGGTTCTAACTGACTTCGGCCAGTTGTGTCATCTTGTAAGAGGAGGGGGTTTTAGCATTTCTGCAAAGTGTTTCTTTTCCTACCTGCCATCCTGAAAGCTCAAGACCTTCTGTGAGTCCCTGGTTTCTTTAACTCTGCGGGGCCTGGGGTCAAAGCCCAGGCCGGGTCTTCCCTTCTGAGACGGGAATGCGGGAGGCGGCTGTGGGCCCTGAGGGCGGCCCAGGTTTGTGCTCTTCAGAGGAGGCGGTCAGACTGTTGGGAACTGGAACCTTCTGGGGGAGGCCGCAGCCGTTTAATGGGGAGTTGGGGTCTGTCTTCCGGATATGAGGATGTCAGGCTCATTTTATATTCTCCTGCTTCAGAGCGTAGGCCAGACCCAATGGATAGGAGCTACTGGGAGGCCGATTTGGACTTGATGGAATGTAAAGATTTGAGTTGCCAGAAGAGTGGTAAAGTCCCCATTTCTGGGGCTTGGCAGCTGTTTGCCAGGGAGGCTGGGCCTTTTTATGGCTTTGGAAATGAGAAGCCTCTTGGTTTATGGTTTTGGGTTGGTCATTGAATTCTCTAAACCTGAATTTCCTCATTTCTAAAATGTTGATAAGAATATTTTCACTGCCACCTGATAACTTGTGGAGGAGCTTGAATTTGCTAGTAGCACATGAAAGAGCTTTGCACAGTAATAACGCCAAGAAGAGCTAACAATTATTGACCATTTTACTCCTAGCCCAGGACTATTAAGGGCCTTTCCATATGTAATCTCATTTAATCCTTGCATCAACTCTTTGCAGTAGGTATTGTTATTATTATCTTCACTGTACAAATGGAAAGACTTTGGCACAGAAAAATTAAGTAATTTAAGTAAGATACTACAGTGGGTAGTTACTGAAGCAAGATTTGAACTTATGAAGACTGACTTCAGAGCCCATTTGCTCAATTCAGTAGTCTGCCCTTATCCAAGGTTTCACCTTCTGAGGTTTCGATTGCCCAACTATCAACCATGATCCAAAAATATTAAATGGAAAATTCCAGAAATAGGCAATTCATAAGTTTTAAATTGTGCACCATTCTGAGTTGTGTGCTGAAATATCTCTCTTTCCCTTTTTTTTTTTTTTGAGACAGAGTCTCACTCTGTTGCCCCAGCTAGAGTGCCGTGGCATCAGCCTAGCTCACAGAAACCTCAAACTCCTGGGCTCAAGCGATCCTCCTGCCTCAGCCTCCCAAGTAGCTGGGACTACAGGCAATGCACCACTGTGCCTGGCTAATTTTTTCTATTTTTAGATGTTTGGCTAATTTCTTTCTATTTATAGTAGACATGGGGTCTGGCTCTTGCTTAGGCTGGTCTCAAACTCCTAAGCTCAAGCAATCCTCCCACCTCGGCCTCCCACAGTACTAGGATTACAGACATGAGACACTGCACCCGGCCAATGTGGTGAAATCTCTGGACATCCCTCTGGAGTCCTCCCCGTAGTGTTCAGTACTGTCCGTGGTTTCAGGCATCCACTGCGGTCTTGGAATGTATGGCATGTGGACAAGTGGGGACTACCGTACTGCATTATAGAACCCAAATCCAAAGTTTATGTTGTTCTCAATGTATTATAGAACCAACTCCTAATTTGGGCAAGATGCTAAATTATATTTCTTCTAACCCAACAGTGAGATTTGCTGATTCTAATCTTCAACTCTACCAATGGGCCTTTCATTATGACGGCTAATTTCTTCGAACCTTAAATAATCGTTCTAATCTATAAGAGAATCCTATCAACATGTAAATATTCCTAGAGATGGTCAAAGATTAAGAGAAGGTCACAAACACATAGATGAAAACTTCACCTAAATAAAAAGAACATGGAGGAGAGTTCTGGGAGGACATAATATTATTTGCTTCTCAAATTATCTATGGTGAAGGACAAGTTTTTGTTTTATTAAAATTTCCTATCCATTAGGGGCTGATATATTTGTAAAAAACTATAAAATGATTTATTAGAAAAATGAAATGAAAAAGCAGACATAATACAAACCTAGTTTTTTTAAATTAAAGACAGCACAATGAAATTACATTTTAATAACTATCATTAGAATAAATATAACATAGAAAAGAATTTTAAAATCAATACACATTCATTTTTTAAAATTTATAACTGATTTTAATGAGGAACTGTAAGAAAACTTAATGGTGAATATAATAACATTTCTTGATACATGCATTCAATTTTCTTCTTTTCAAACTATGTTTCCCTCAGGTCTCTTTGTGCACCTTCTAAAGCCAAAGCCTTTTCTCAGAGAGCGTCTCTCGTGTGATGCAACTCAGCTCGGAGGGTGCTGAATTTACTTTCAGCTTCAGAAAGTTGCTGGGAAAGGATGTTAGCATGGGAATGCACATAGCCCTGCGTAGCAGACCACTCATCTTTTGTTATCTGCAAAACAGCAGCAGCCAGTCTTAGACGGTATGACTCAATTTCTCTTTCCAGTCTTTCCTTGTTTTGTTTTTCTTTTTCCAGTTCAGATTTTAGCACTATGTTCTCATGTGTTAGAACATTGATCTTGCCAACATACAGGGATATTGTTTTCCTGAATCTTTCCTCATCGAGTTTTATAGTCCGTTGAAGGTCTTCATTCTCTTGTTTTACAATTTCAATATCCTTGAAAGGTTTCTTTTCTTTTTCCTGGCACTCCATTTCTATTGTGTCCATTTCCTGTCTTAGCCTGGCCACTTCATCATACAACATGTGATGTTTTGTTTTGTTTTGTTTTGTTTTGTTTTGAGACAGAGCCTCACTTTGTTGCCTGGGCTAGAGTGCAGTGGTGTCAGCCTAACTCACAGAAACCTCAAACTCTTGGACTCAAGCAATTCTTCTGCCTCAGTCTCCCAAATAGCTGGGACTACAGGCATGCACCACCATGCCTGGCTAATTTTTTCTATATATTTTTAGTTGGCCAATTAATTTCTTTCTATTTATAGTAGAGACGGGGTCTCACTCTTGCTCAGGCTGGTTTCCAACTCCTGAGCTTGAGCGATCCGCCCGCCTAGGCCTCCCAGAGTGCTAGGATTACAGGTGTGAGCCACTGCGCCCGGCCTCAACGTGTGATGTTTATGCAACAAGTCTCTCTCTTTTTCGTGACCATGAGAAATCTAAGTAAAACAAAGGAAACTTTTAGCTAGCACTCAATATAATGACATATCAGGATTTCTCTTGAAATTAAAGAATGACCTACACCTTTACACAATGAATGTGTTGCAATAAGCAGTTATCTAACTGGAAAAAGAAGTTGGATCCAAACCTTCAACCTTATAGAGCATAAATTCCAAAAAGTTCAAAAATTTATATGCAGACAATGAATCCATGAAAGCAAAAGAGAAATCATTAAAGAGTTTTTACGAATCTCGGAATTAGAAAAGCCTTTTTCTGAATTACAACAGGTCCAAATGCATAAAAGATTAATAACTTTGACTACATTAGAAAGTTGGGTTTACAATGGCAACTAACCTATACACCACCCCCATAGTAAAAGCCTGAGCTCTGTATATATTGGGACAGGCAAAATTTCCCAAAGTTCTTTAAGGGTTTTTTTTTCCTGAGAATATTCTACAGATACTTTTCTAACATTTTTATACTCTTTTATAACAATTACATCAATCAATAAATGATAAATCTAGATATTGTACTAAGCACTTCTACATGTATCAATGAACTCAGTGATATGTCACAATTCTGAAGAGAAGTTAAAAATGTAAGCCAGCTACAGGATTTTCCCCAGTCTTCTGAATCTACTCTACAGGGCTCCATCAAATCACACTGACTCCTGTGGTGTAAATATATGTGAATACAAAAGAAGCCTTATATTTCAAAACGCTAATGATAAATAAGGTAAAATGTACACAGGTCTTCTTAGCAAATTGTGATATTATTTGCTATTTCAATAACTTCTGTTTCCTCTTCACAATGTTTAAAACAGTAATAAATGTGAAATAGGGGAAAATACACTGAATTATTTTACTAGGAACAAAATACTTAATATATCATCCTTAGGTATGTATTATGGCCTACCATTCTTTTCAAAAGCTCTGTGTACTGAAATAAGGTACTAATTGGATGCCAAGATTTATAATAAACAACTTTACCTGTAAAAGTCATAGTTTATTTTTAAGATAACATTTTTGGTTTGTTTTAGACCTAAATAATAAACATTAAGGCAAAGGGAAATTATAAGTAATACTGATGAAATAAAATAAATGTAAACATTTTACCAAAGATTAATTTACCTCCTTCAAATTATTTCTTCTTTTTTAATCGAATAAAATAGTTTATTTCCTTATTTGAGAACTCTGTAAAGATTAGTTTTATAAACATTAGTAAAATACACTGTGACATTTTGATTTTTGGCCTCAAAGATCATTTTGGCCATTTAGGTCAGCATTGATATGAGTGCGCTATTTTTATTTATTTTATTTTATTTATTAATTTTTTAATTTCAGGCTATTATGAGGGTATCAACACACATTCATTGAAAGTATGTCTATAGGTGATTAATAGAATCCATATTATAGTCATAATATTTTGTCATTCCACAAATGTGCTCACTTCTTGTTAGTTTATCTAATATAGTTTGGGTTTGTGATCCTACGTGCAGGGGATAATGTATATCTAAATGACTTCTATGTTTTGTTTTGAAAACTCAAATTAGAGAAACTTGTCTAAAATGTTGATTGCAATGTAAGAAGAAATTTTATAGTTTCAGTAATTTTTTTTTTTTTTTTGAGACAGTCTCACTTTGTTGCCTAGGCTAGAGTGAGTGCCATGGCGTCAGCCTAGCTCACAGCAACCTCAAACTCCTGGGCTCAAGCAATCCTTCTGCCTCAGCCTCCCGAGTAGCTGGGACTACAGGCATGCGCCACCATGCCCGGCTGATTTTTTCCATGTATATTAGTTGGCCAATTAATTTCTTTCTATTTATAGTAGAGATGGGGTCTCGCTCTTGCTCAGGCTAGTTTCGAACTCCTGACCTCGAGTAATCCGCACACCTCGGCCTCCCAGAGAGCTAGGATTACAGGTGTGAGCCACCGCACCCAGCCTAGTTTTAGTAATTTTAAGATAATCATTTTTAACTTTGATCCAAAATGAAACAAGTGATTCTATATTTTCAAAATTCATTTTTAATCCCTCAAAAGGTAGTTACATAATTTCTCCCATAAAGTTATAGTTATATTTCAATTGCCTTTTATTTAAATTACCTTTCAGTGAAAGACATAGAGTCATGATTTTCTTATGTATGGATCTTCTATTAATAGAAAACAAAACTATAAGGGGGAGGGGAGAAAAAATAAAACTAAAGCATTGTGTCACATTCATAAGTTGTTTATAACTTTTCATGTTGCCAATATTAGGATCATCACCTGCTTACTTCATTGATAGTCATTGTAAAATTATGGAACATGTCAAACATGTTAAAAAAATCTGTAGAACTGTTCTTTCATGCTTTTAACTTTTGGTTTTGCCCTTCTGTCATATATTTCTTTGCAAAATATGTTGTCCTTCTTCCTCATGAGAAAGTCTAAAAATTATTAAAAACATTGAAACTAGCAGTTGGAGAAGCAAGACTGACGGTCTAGTTTATACTTTAAAAAGTTGGAACCAAACTAGTTTCTTATTTTGTAGAAACATAAAGAATTTATGTTGTATGTTCAGACATGCTTGACACAATTTTTCCGGTCCATAAAAATCTTAACTCAGCATATAGTACCAGTTATGATCAACTTCCATATTATTACATTATAAAAAGAATAATCTTAAATCTACTCATTAGGTTTTTGTGTGTCACTAAGCACACTTTTTAGTTCAGCTGACATATTTTATAACAAGACTTTTCTCCATGAAGGAAATTACCCACTGATTATATTCAGTCTTAAAGTTCTCTTTGTGGGTAACTCTTCCAAATGTTTTTCTGTCATTTCATTTGTGCCATCAGAACACACTCCTACTCAAAACTTAAATTCCAAAGCATATGTTTTGACAATATAATTCTACATAGTTTTATTTAATACAAAGCTAATTGTGTTTGTCAATAATTGTCTTAATCTGTTTGCGCTATAACAAAATACCAGAAACTGGGTAGTTTAGAAATAGGAATTTATTTCTTACAGTTCTAGAGGCTGGAAAGTCCAAGATCAAGGTAGCAACAGGTTTGGCGTTCGGGTTTTTGCTTCTGAGATGATGGTGCCTGTTGCACCAGAGGGAATGAACACTGTGTCCTCACATGTCAGAAGAAATAGAGGTCAAAAGAGCTCTCCCTTCAACCTCAAGCCCTTTTATAAGGGTGCTCATCCCACCCTTTTATAAAGTTGATTAATCACCTTCCACAGGCCACAGTTCTTAATACTATAGCATTGGGAATTAAGTTTCAACATGATTTTTGGAGAGGACATACATTCAAACCACAGCAACAATAAAGCTAGAAAAAATATTCCACCCACTATCATGTTCAAATTATATAATGCAAAAAAAATTGTTCTTTTAGTAATATCTGTGCATTTGTCAAGTTGCAAATGAAAAATAGCTAATTTTTTTTATCTTATGAGTTGGTCTTATATCTTATTAGTCAGTTCCTGAACACATTAGGTTGGAAAATGGTACCTGAGTCTTACTTTTCCTGTCAATTTTACCCAGTGTTTTTAAGAAGATAATTCCAATACAGTCTTTTGCTAATCTCCCAGCAACTATAAATGGTTTTTAGTCTTAGTAACCTGAAGAGCAATTCTGTGTAAAGCCCCCCAAAACTTTAATATTTGTGTGTGAAATGCTGAGAATATGCTTCTATCAACCTTTTACTCAAAACTCTCTTTCACAAAGAATTCCTTTTTTGTTTTGAATTTGTTTGGTAAGTAAATATCACTTAAGTACTAGTTTCATTTGTGGTTTCATTAGTCAATACCTTTCTGTAAGTAACACTACGAATTTAGCACTTTGCATATACAGTAAACTTACTTTCTTAATGCAGCTACCAAATATATGTGGGTAGGTATATGTATAGTAATATTAAAAATCATAATTAAAAATCAGAATGATTATAAAAATATAAATGAATCATAAATGCACACAGATTATGCAGTGTTGGATTACAGTTGATAAACCTTAAAATATCACCTATTGTAAGGAGGTCCTCCTGGGCATGACAAGTACACAGCTCCTGTACACATGTCTCCAAGTACACATGGCACATGCCACACCAATATGACCGCACCCAACACCCAAATGCCGATCCCTTGTTCAACAAGACAAGCTCATATTGGTCACGTACTGGGGCTTCAGGCAAGTTAAGTGTCAGGTAGTTATATACTTTCCTAAAGCTTCCTCCCATTCTTTCTGCTTAGCTTCCCTTGGACCAGTAACAGTTTGTCAACTGGCACCTGACCATAGACCACACTTTGAATAGCTTTGTGGTGGAACTCAAGATTGGCACCCATCCGAAATGTAAACCTGTGCCAAGTAGCAAATGCTTATCTGGCAGTGGATAAAATGATATGGCAGTTCTTGCTCAGGTCTGGCTTAGCCCAGCTGATTGCACATGTCTTCTTTAAAAACACCCCTTCATCTTATATACGTGGAAACTGAGAGTCAGAGGGCGGGAGTGACTTGCTGGTGGGGTTGGTGCTAGATCCGGATGAAAAGCTAGAGCCAGGTTCCCTGCACGCCAGCCAGCCAGCCCGGCCTGGGCTCTCTGAGCCAGCGCCCTACAGGGCTTACCCCTGACTCGGGTCTGTCCTTGTGTCTTTCAGTCAACAAAAGCTACAGGGTCTGATCAAAGGTAATGTCACCTCAAGTTTCTGCCTTCTCAGTGAGTGAGGTTCTCCTGGGCTTCAGCAGTGGCCTAGAAATTGCAACTGGCAAGGTAGGTACTTAAAATCCAGGACTTTTTTACTCCCCAGTGTCAGTAGCAGAGTAGTTAGGAATCATTGAACACACCTAGGATCAACTCCCAATTATCTTCTCTAATGGAATGGAAAAGGTATAATCAATATTAAGGAGCTGATAATGAAATACCTTTTCATCATTTTGACAGCACTGAGGCAGTGTCCTTCCCCTGCTCCTGTCTCAGCAGCTCAGACCCTGCCAGGGTGAGTGTGGAAGGAGGATCGCAAGTTAACGCCATAGGCAGCAGAGGCTGTCTGTGGTTAATGTTATGGAATACCCTTTCAATGAAGCAGTTGGTAGTTAGCAAAGGCAGAAAGCAGGACACAGAAAAACTAGATGTGCGTGACCTCAGCCCAAGTTCAGGGCTCCAGGCTCCTGGTCAGGAAGGAGTTTCTCTCACTTGGTCAATATGGTGCCCAGCAAGATGGTCATTAAATCTATGAGGTTTTCAGACACCAACATTACATTTTTTTTTTCTAAAACAGAAATTGTATTTCTCCTTTTGACTTTCACAAATTGATCTGTTAAGACCTGCCCTTCATCTAATAGCATCTGGGGTTTTCCTCGGTATAGCTGTTCACAGCCTCTTGTGAAAAATCCTTTGCAAATGAAAATTCATTTCTTTCATCTTTGGACTTTCAAGAAACACAGGGTAGAATGACCTGCCTTGAGATTTACCAGCCTAATGGCGGGGGCTCTAAACTTAGGCAGACCACGTTTCTTTGTTTTTATTTTCAAAGCTTATAAACTTTTCCTTTAAAACTGTATATAAAATAGCAATAGAAATGAAAGCAATTGACATGGCCATTCCCTTTCTGGAAACAGCATGAATGGACCATGATGGCTCCAGACATAAAACATTCACCAAAGAGATGACACATCTAGTTCAGTGGTTCTCAATCAGGGGACATTTGTCTGGAAACATTTTTGATTGTCACAACTGGTTGGGGATGGGGGATCCTGCTGGCATCTAGTGAGTCAAGGTCAGGGATGCTGCTAAACATCCTACCATGCACAGAACAGCTCCAATAACAAGGAATTCTCTGGTCCAGCATGACAATAGAGTCAAGTTGAGAAATCATGATTTAGTTGCATCTAACTTTAAGCTGTCTTCTAAGGTTAAAATTTTTATGGATTTATATATATAGTCAATCTCTTATATTTTACCCATTGGGATTTGGCTATTCTATTTATAAGTATTTAGGAACATCAATAAAAATTTTCTGATTTCCTGTTTAAAGTATATTTGTAAATTGTACAAGTAAAAAATGAAAAGACACATAGGACTGCCAAGTTGAATGTGCTATTATTACCGCTTCTAGTAGTATTTAGAGAAGTCAATTGTAATGTTACTCCTGCAATCTTCAGGGGAAACTTTTGCTAAAGGAAGACTGCTTAGGACAGCAAAAACACTGTTAAATTAAGAAGGCATCTGTCCACCTGCAAAGTGAGCACAGTCTGACAAAGAACATTTTTGCAGTTGTCAAGTCCTTTGGGGTGGTGGCCTAGCTTTCATCCTGACCTAGGCTTCATCCTCAGATCTGCCCCTCAGACACAACAGAACTTTCCACCAACTTCACATCTTCTGAAGAGCTTTTTGAGTAGTGCTGAAGTCTAATAATCTGCCTCTTTCACAAATTGCATTACTTTATCCACAGACCAATATGGAGGTCCTTGGTAGAACCTTGTTTTCACTACACTAAGGTCAGGTTCACTTGTTGAACTGGGCCTTCAGTTTTCCTTTGTGTAGGGATTTTACTGACTTCATATAATTGTCTTTGATAGAGATCAGTGACAGTTTATTCACAACTGAGGATGAGCTTGAGGTAGCTGATGGAGGCTAAAAAGAATTCGTAGAGTTAAGAGAGTTCGTGCAAGTTCTCCCACCAGGGCTCAGAGAGAATTAGTGGGTTTTCTGAAAACCTTTGCTCTTCAGGCATGTCATTTCATCACCAGACAGTATTTCTGCTTCTAGGGCATATATCTCTCTTGTGTGGGGTGCTTAGGTGAGAGAGGAATAGCAGAAGCTGGAGGCACTTCTGTTTCCATTTCCTAATACATTTGCTTTTCCTGATTGTCATTTATCATTTTTATTTTGAGGAGATGTTAATCACTGATGGGAGGTAAATGGATTATTTTCCCCCACCAGGAGAGGCAGTTACCATGTCTCCTCTACAGAGGACTCCTAGAACAGTCCAGCTTGGAGGGCATAACCCACATGGTCAGCATAGCCTGCCAGAGCACCGTGTCCATTGGCCAGCCAGGGTGTGGCAGCTGCTGGGCTCTTTTCTGATGCAGGTGAGCACTGGAGTCCCCTGTTTGTTTGCGAGGGCATAGTCTGCAGCCATTGTCTCTGTAGTGCCACCCTTTACCAAGTGGAAGGCCAGGGACTCTTTCTAGTAACTATACACAATGGAGATGGGGGAGAACACAAAACACGAAGACATTTTTTCCTAATTTGGGGACTTTTAAATATGAATGCTAATTTTTTGGTCAGGGAAGTATTTTTAAGAGACTTATTCATCTTGGGAAGTAAAGTTTTTAGGTGGTTTTACCCACCCTGACCTCCTGACCCAAGATACTAGTGGCATGGGAGCATTTTTCCACATGGGAAGGAGATTGTACTTCTACTATACTTTTTGTAATGGAAACATTGCTTCCTGATGATTGTAAGATGCCTGTCAAGTGACATTACCCAACTAGGACAATATCTCAAGAACTATATTTATAGCAATAATCAAGAGCTCTGCTGCAGGCATCACCTGTGATGTGACCTTTACTCCTTTCACACTTCCAACAGGTACGGAGCAGATGGATGAGTGCTCTTCTGTCTACTGCTTCAAGTTTCATTCTCACTTTATATGACCTAAGGTTGGCTTCTGTGACTCCTTTTTGAAGAATGTTGCAGTTGCGATTTCAGATCCAGTTAGAGTTCGTAAGGAGAACGTTGGCCAAGATGATGCATTCTTCTGGAACTCCAGGGAAGGCCGAAGTAAAGCCCTCTCCTTTTCCCCAAATGTCCCAAGAGGTTTTGTGTCCAAAGTCCTCCTAAAGTCATTTCCATTGTCACTACCATCAGGTATTAACTGTAATCTGGCACCTGGGATCCCAACAACTCTTGCCATCCACGCTGAAGAGGAGCATGGAGGTAATGAGCTTGCCTTTCAAACCAACTGTGAAGTCATCAGCTGGAGGAATCTTGGGCTATCTGAGATACTGTGAAGGAGCACAGAGAGAGCCAGTCCCTTTTCTGTAATCTTTCCACTGGAAGTTGTCCTTCTGCATAGGAGACATTCTTGAGTGTCTCAACAGTCTGGAAATCTTAATGCTTTCCCCATGGCTGCCCTCCCTGGTGTTTTGTTCTCGGGTAATGGCAATAGGCAGAGAATGATCCTCTCCCTAGGTAACCAGTGAGCATGAAGATTCAGGGCACTGCCACCAAATTTCAGAGCCGAAGCAGAGATTCCAGAACTAAGTTGTGAGATTCTTTAAAAAACAGCTTTATTGAAGTATAATTGACATACAATAAACTTTGCATATTTAA
Source organism: Mirza zaza (assembly GCA_008750895.1). Classification (NCBI taxonomy): domain Eukaryota; kingdom Metazoa; phylum Chordata; class Mammalia; order Primates; family Cheirogaleidae; genus Mirza; species Mirza zaza. The sequence continues at coordinate 269,211 of VSMD01012207.1, read as the reverse complement.
AGTGTACAATTTCATGAGTTTGAGCATATGTGTACACCACTGCAACCATTACCACATTTGAAATAATGAACATTCCCTTCACTCCCCCCAAAGTTTCCTCATACCTCTTGACAGCCTCTTCCTTCTACTCCTCAAAAACTTAATGCACTATTTCCAAAAAGACAAAACCTACCTTACCCTACCCATTTAACAAGGCCTATATAACCTTGACTCCAAAACAAGGTAAAGGAATCATAAGACAGTTTTAGACAAATTTTACTTTTGGGCCTAGATGTGAAAATCCTCAATAAAATCCTCAATAAAATAAAAATTAACCAATTAGTTGGTTAATCAATTATGTAAAAACATATGACTAATTAGAATTGAACACTATAGACTGCCCTTTTTAGTCTCTAATGTGTTGTATTTTCCACTAAATCTTTGTTCATCTTGCCAGTTTTTCCTTCTAATTTCCCTGCAGCTTTAACTTTGATTGATGCTGTTGTTTGGACCTCATGTTGAAACATAATCCCCAGTGTTGTAGGTGGGGCGTGGTAGGTGGTGTTTGGGTCATGGGGGTGGATCCCTCATGAATGGCTTAATGTTGTTCTCGGGTAGTGAACGAGTTCTTACTCTATTAGTTCCCTTGAGAACTGATTGTTAAGAAGAGCCTGGTATCACCTCCTCTCTTGCTTTCTGTCTTGCCATGTGATCTGTGCACACGCTGGCTTCCCTTTACCTTCTACCATGAGTGGAAGCAGTCTGAGGCCCCCACCAGAAGCAGGTTCAGCCTGCAGAAGCATAAGCCGAATCACCTTCTCTTCTTTCTAAGTTATGCAGCCTCAGGTATTCCTTTATAGCAACTCAGATGGACTAAGACAATTGATATTCTCATTGATGCTGACATTGCAAGCAGGCTGGCTGTCTTCTCATAAGCTCCTGGAGTGGAAACGTGTCCTGGAAGGGTGCTAGTGAGTAGCACTCTCCCGCATCTCAAAAGAAAAGGAACAGAGAAACGAAAGAAGTTGCATTTAATTACAGTTTTCTTAGGCCTTTCTATTGTATGTCAGCCCCTTGAATATGTCCAGAGAAATACCAAAGGAGGGCCAGGAGTAACGCATTTCATTTCAAAGCTCCTGAAAACAAAGATTCCTTCTTGGACCTGAGGATAGGGCCTAACAAATGGGTCTTCACCAATAAGGCGCTACCACTTCCCACCAACTTCAGGCCCTTCCTGGCCTACGTGGATGTGGAGCTCGGTGTAGGAGGGGTGTCTCTCAGCGCCAGGCAGGGCTGGCGCCGCTACCAGCCAGCAGCGGCTTAAAGCACGCCTCACTCCCTCCCTGTTGTGTATCTCTGATTCCCCGGGTTTTGTAGAAGAATAACCGATTCCCCGTTGCTTTAGGCTGTAGACTGTCTTATCCCTCTATTTCCTGGTGGATGCCTGCAGGCTTGCGAAGCTGGCCCTGTGGAAGTGCGAATCGCTTGCGTGTGGTTGTCCGCTTTCTTCACTTTCCGCTCTGGGAGCAGAGAGCCAGGAGGTCACGCCTACTCCACCATTTTTCACCGAGAGCACTGCTTTTAGTAAAAAGGGTTGGGCGCAGTGGTTCATGCCTGTAATCCTAGCACTCCGGGAAGCCGAGTTGGGTGGATCGCTCAAGGTCAGGAGTTCTAAACCAGCCCGAGCAAGGGCAAGACCCCATCTCTACTAAAAATACAAAGAAATTGGCTGGACAACTAAAAATATATATTAAAAAAAATTAGCCGGGCATGGTGGTGCATACCTGTAGTCCCAGCTACTCAGGAGGCTGAGGCAAAAGGATCACTTGAGCCCAGGAGTTTGAGGTTGCTGTGAGCTAGGCTGATGCCACGGCACTGTAGCCTGAGCAACAAACAGAGTGAGACTCTGTCTAAAATAAATAAATAAATAAATAGCAGATCTTATGATGCATGTATCTGCTTTTAAACTACAGTTTTTGTAAACTTTTCCTCCTGAAACAGGTCTGTTTCTCAACTCAGTGGGTGTTGCAACGTATTGACATGAGGATCTAGCTCTAGTGGGCAAAGAAAGGCCAGTGAGAATAATTCCCCTTTGTATGAATTGCTGAGGAGGATGGCAACTACACCTGGCCCTGCCTTGCTCCAGATGAGCACTTTGAAATCTTTGCGTAATTATTTTACATGGTGTCCAGATGATGAAGAGGTGACTGCTATTTGGTGTTGTGACCAAGGGAACTTTTGAAATTTGTAAATTCCTATACTCCTTCAAACAGAGGTGGCTAAGCATGACATCCTGGGATTCTTTATTGTTTGAGAATCTTTTTTCCTGCAACTATTGACAAAGTGCCATGGAGTGATGTTAATTTTCTAAGGTGATACAGAGAATGCTAAGTTTTTATGTTCAGTATAGTTTGTGTTTATCTGCATCACTAGATCATACTTCTTCAGCTATTTCATTGTTGAGCCAAGAGTTATAGGGTTAGAGATAAGGTAACTGATAATATAATTGAGAACAGAATAACTGCGGACTACTTGTTAGAACTGGATCACACCGTGACTATTCACAAACTGTTGTTCAAACCAGACTAAGTTACTCATCTAAAACAAAAAGTTACAATGTGAAAGATTTATGAAACCATAAAATAGTTTCCACGACCTGTTTGGCAATAGAGTTTTAGATTGGTGAGTTTGCCATCACTGACGGGATCTTATTGATTTGGTACTTATATGTGCAGGTTATTATTATGGGATGGGATTGGTGTCCAGGGTGGTGTGGAATCAGAGGCAGGGAGGGGAGCTCAGTGATGGTAGAGAAGCACCTGTCATCTAAAGCAGTGGTCCCCAACCTTTTTGGTACCAGGGACTGGTCTCATGGAAGACAGTTTTTCCATGGACCAGTGTGGGGATGGTTTTGGGATGATTCAAGGACATTACATTTATCGCGCCGTCAAACTTGTCTGCTAATGATAAGCTGTATTTGCAGCCGCTCCCCAGCGTTAGCATCCCCACCTGAGCTCCACCTCTCATTATCAGGCATTAGATTCTCACAAGGAGTGCACAACCCAGATCCCTGCACACACAGTTTACAGCAGGGTTCATGCTCCTATGAGAATCTAATGGCACTGCTGACCTGACAGGAGGTGGAGCTCAGGCAGTGATGCAAGCGACGGGAGCGGCTGTGAATACAGATGAAGCTTTGCTTGCCTGCTGCTCATCTCCAGCTGTGCAGCCTGGTTCCTAACAGGCCTCGGACTGGCACTGGTCTAAGGACATGAGCTATGCTCCAGCACAGGGCTGCAGCTACACAGTGGCTAAAAATAAGTTACTGGATTGCAGAGCAAATGCACAGAATGAATTTTGGTTAGGTACAAGCTAGTAAACAAATTCTAAGAGATACATATACTTGACAGTTAATAAAGCTTGCGTCACATCAATACATGCACATGTCTTGTGCATTGTAGCTTGTTTAGCAGCATCCCTGGCTTTGATCAAAGCAGGGTAATTGGGATATCCATCATCTCAAATATTTATTATTTCTTTGTGTTGGAAACATTCCAAATCTTCTCTTCTAGCTACTTTGAAATCTACTATAAATTCTTGTTAATTATAGTCACACTAACTGTATTTTTGTGCCTGTTAACCAACCTCTCAATATCCTCTTTACCCACTACCTTTTCTAGCCACTGGTAACCCTTATTCTACTCTTTATCTCCATGACATCAATTGTTTTTTAGCTCCCACATATGAGTGAAAACATGCAATATTTGTTTTTCTGTACTTGGCTTATTTCACTTAACATAATGGCCTATGGTTATGACAGGATTTCATTTTTTATGGCTGAATATTATTCCATTGTTGATATATACTGCATTTTCTTTACTATTAATCCACTGATGAACACTTATGTTGATTCCCTATCTTGGCTATTGTGAATAGTGCTGCAATAAACATGAGATATATATTCGATATACTGATTTCCTTTCTTTTGAATATATACCCAGTGGTATGATTGATGGGTCATATGGTAGATCTATTTTTGGTCTTTTGAGGAACCTCCATACTGTTTTCCATCATGGTTGTACTAATTTATGTTCCCACCAATAGCAAATGAACATTCCCCTTTCTCTGAATCCTCACCAGCATCTGTTCTTTTCTGTCTTTTTGATAACAGCAATTTTAACTGGGGTGAGGTGATATCTTGTTGTGGTTTTGATCCCTTATTGGATGAGTAGTTTGCAAATATTTTCTCCCATTCTGTAGGTTGTCTCTTCATTCTGCTTATTGTTTCCTTTGCTGGATAGAAGATTTTTAGATTGATGTGATCCCATTTGTCAATTTTTTGCTTTTGTTACCTGTGCTTTTGAGGTCTTACTTGAAAAATCTTTGCACAGACCAATGCCCTGTAGTGATTCCCCAATGTTTTCTTCTAGTAGTTTCAGCTCTTACATTTAAATCTTTAATCTATTTTCTTTAACTTTTTTTTTTGACACAGAGTCTCACTCTGTTGCCCAGGCTAGAGTGTCGTGGTGTCATCCTAGCTCACAGCAACCTCAAACTCCTGGGCTCAAGTGATCCTCTTGCCTCAGCCTCCCGAGTAGCTGGGACTACAGGCATGCGCCACCATGCCTGGCTGATTTTTTATATATATGTTTTTAGTTGTACAGCTAATTTCTTTCTATTTTTTTAGTAGAGACAGGGTCTCACTCTTGCTCAGGCCGGTCTTGAACTCCTGAGCTCCAATGATCCACCCACCTCGCCTCCCAGAGTGCTAGGATTACAGGTGTGAGCCACCACTCCCAGCCAATTTAAATTTTTAATCCATTTTGATTTGATTTTTATATGTGGTAAAAGATGGGGTCTAGTTTCATTCTTCTGCACATGGATATCTAGTTTTCACAGCTCCACTCATTGAAAGGGTGTCCTTTTACCAGTGTATGTTCTTGGCACCTTTGTCAAAAATGAGTTGCCTGTAAATGTGTGGATTTATTTCTGGGTTTCCTTTTCGGTTCCATAGGATAATTCATTGAGTTTTGACAAATGCATACATCTGTATAACCCAAACACCTACCAAAATATAGAACAGTACTTTCCCATAAAAAATAAAGCAAACCACATTTATAAATCTTCTAGTAGCCACATTAAAAAAAAAAAGGAAACTGCTAAAATTTATTTTGCTAATTCTTTAGCTAAGCCAATTTTCTCAAATATAACACATGCTCTATATTAAAATATTACTAATGAGACATTTTACACTCTTTTTTCCTTATTAAGTCTTCAAAATCTGGTGTGTGTTTTATACATAGGACACATCTCAACTCAGACTAGTCATATTTCAAATGCTTAACAGACTCGTGTGGCCCATGGACCTGTACTGGACAGTGCAGACATAGAATGTTTCCAATCCCCAGAAAGGTCCCTTGAGCACCTTCCAGTCAGTTGCCAAACCACCGCACAGAAGCACCTGCTGTTCTGGCTCCCCCTCCCATCATCGTTTAGCTTTTCCTATCCTAGCTTCTCATAGAGATGGAATAGTACAGTATGTGGTCTTTTGGTCTGGCTTCTTTCATTCAGCATAATGTTTCTGAGATTCACTCATGTTGCTGCCTTTTTATTGCTGAATAATGTTGCATTGTATAAATATACCAGTTTATGGCACTTGCAATGTTCCCAGTTTTTTAATATAAATAAAATAGCTATGAAGATCCTTATACAAGCGTTTTTGTGAAACAAGATACTTAGAATTTCTGAGTTATAGGGTAGTTGTGTGATTAATTTGATAAGAAGCTGCTGGACCTTTTTCCAAAGTGTCTTGTACCATTTTACACAGCTAGCAACAGTGTCTGAGAGTTCTAGTTCTTCCACATTTGTAATCATCGGTCCTTTCAATTTTAATGGTTCTGGTGGGCACATAGTGGCAGGAATCTCGTTGTGGTTTTAATTTGCCTTTCCCTAATGTCTTACGATGTTGAACATTTTCTCATGTATTTATTGGCAATTTACATATCTTCTTTTGTGAATGGTCTGTTTAAGTCTTAAGCCCATGTTGAAATTGGATTGTCTTTTTATGAGTTCTTTATGTATCCTGGATATCAGTTCCTTTTCAAGCATATTTTACAGATATTTCCCCCCTTAATCTGTGGTTTACTCATTTGATTTCTTAATGGTCTCTTTGAATGAGCAGCATTTAAAAATTTTGTTGAAGTCTAATCTATCAATTTTGCGTAAGTATTGCTTTTTGTTCCTAAGGAATCTTTGCCTACTCCTAGCTCCAAAGCTATTCTTTGTTTTCTTTTGAAAACTTCATGGTTTTAGGTTTTATTGTTAACTCTAGGATCCATTTTGGATGAATTTTTGTATATTATGTGAGTCAACTTTTTTTTTTTCCCATATGGATATCTAGTTGTTCTAGTGCCATCTGTTGAAAAGTTTCCTTTCCCCATTGGGTTGCTTTAGTACCTATGTTGAAAATAAAATGACCATATAAATGGGTGCCTACTTCTGTGCTCTCTACTCTGTTTCATTCATGCACTTGTAATCTTTATTCTGCATCATACTTACTGTCTTGATAGCTGTAGCTTTAAAGTAAGTCTTGAAATCACTCTATCTACTTTTGTCCTTCAACTTTGTTCTTCTTTTGTATGATTACTTTAGATATTCCAGATCCTTTGTATTTCCTTATAAATTTTATTATATCTACCAAAAAACCCTACTGATGTTATAATTGGGATTGCATTGAATCTATAGCTCTATTTGTGGAGAAATGATATAAAGCCAATTCTTTTATCCATCTCATCTAGTCCCCGAACATGGCATACTCTATATGCTTATTTAGTTATCTTTTAATTTCTACAAAAATATTTTGCAGATTTTAGCAGCCATGTTTTGCATATATTTTGTTAAATGTATTCATAAGTGTTTCATGGTTTTTGATGATACCTAAAAATTTAAAAAAATTATTTTCCAGTTGTTTCCTGCTAGTATAAAAATACAATTGATTTTTATATAATAATCTTGTATGCCATGACCTCGCTAAATTGAGATACCTTAGGCTTTTCTATATAAATATAATCATATCATTCACAAATAGAGACGGTTTTACTTTTTCTTTTCTAATCTTCATGTATTTTATTTCTAATTCTTGCTTTTTACACAAAATGTACAATAAAATATTCATTTTATAAAAAACATTAGGGGTATTGAATTTCGTTAAATGTCTTTTCTGTATTTATTTAAAGATCTTTTATTTATGTATATTTTCTAAAGCATGTACTAAAAACCTGCCCAAGGCAACAACTCAAAACAAATTTAGGAAACAGTCTTTGCTTTTTCAATCTATCCTTTACCCACAACCATCCACCATCAGTATAGTGCCAAGTGGCTTTTGCACAAGACTACCATCTGGTTCCCAAGTGGCAGAGACCGGCTCATATACACACTTTCAACTTTGTCCCCAGACTGGTCAAACAGAAGAATTCTCACACATGTTCTTAATGTTTTTTCTTCTTTATTTTTATGGATAAAATGCATCATACATATTCTACTTAACAATACAAGCTGATGGGATAGAAGAATCAATATTAACTTCTGAGACTGGATAAAACATTGGCATTTTCCAGTGACATACGATTTTTCAATCAAATTAGTTAAGGAAGTAGTTGGAAAATGCCTAAAATGTTAAATTTTAAATTAAGTGTGTAAAACGTTGAAAATGCTTGAAAAAGCATTTTAATCCCATGTCATATTATTTTCTATTAAGTGACATATTTATGGAAAACATTTGAAAACTGCCTGTCAGAGGAACAATTTAATCCCATAAAATATAGTCTTTTAAGGCAAGGAAAGCATTTGTGAAGAATAGTTGAAATATGCTTGCTAGGAAGAAGAAACATTTTAATCTCACTTTATTATACTTTCCAGTCAAGTGAAATACACGGATAGCATTGGAAAATGCCACCAAAGAAAAGATATTAATTCCTGCTCCTAAAAACCTGCATCTCCACATGGTTAAAAACACAAGACAATGACTAAGACAATGATATTCTATCTGAATATACCACAGATCAGTTGTGGAGTATTTTTGGTTTGAAAGCTTTTGCTAAAAATATTTTACATCATTAAATGTATATTATTAAATGTACATTGAAAGCTAACTGAAATGACTTAAATAATAAGACTCAGGGACAATTTGTAACAAAAATTGTTAAAGTCCATTAATTTTCTTTACCAAGAAAGGCAAGTGAGGTAGTTTATACTGTGTATACATTGTAAAGAATTGATATTCCAGTTTGTTCGAAGAGCGATGACTCTAAGAATCATATTCCCAAGTGAGCTGCTTAACAAAGGAGTCCTCTTTTGCACAATTCAGAAAAAAGTGAGCCAGCTCTACGACTTTTTTGGAATAAGTGTTCCTAAAATGTTAGCTTCCTCTAATACTTTCCTGGCGGGTACTATTTTCCCAGTTGTATACCAAGAGCACTAGAAATGGAAGGGTGGGAAGCTCTAAAAAGCATGTAGAAGTACGGTATCTGCCCTGTTTGCAAATGTATGATTCCTTTTTATGGATTATTGAACTTTTAAAAAACTCTTGCTAAAGCAAAAATTCTTTCAATATTTAGGTGACAGGCATTTAAAATTTTTTATTGTGGGGGTTTATTCCTGAGAATAAAATTAGTAAAAATAGCCTCTGTAAACACACTAATGAGTCTGTGTGTCTATTAAAATTTTTCTCTCACCAATTAGCCCTATGATTAAGAACAGTAGTTATACCCAATGATATTGGTATTGACATGGCCTTCCATATTATAAAGCTATTTGAAAGTTGTCACACATTCCTGAATAAACTGAAGTGATTGTAGTATTGACTCAGCTAAGTCTTTGCCATTGAAAACCACACAAAAGTAGAGAAGAAACTGTATTTTACCTGTCACCTATAGATATTTATTTGAAACTGGGACAGGTTGGAGTAAATCTTCAAACCTTCAGAACTTATGCATAGGTTCTAATGTGTTAATAGAAATAAAAATTCCCAAATAAAAAAGTAAATGAACAGATCTATGAAATTTTTATATAAACAACAGAATTTAACTATTTGAGTGAAAATATAATGAGAAAATCAGTTGGTTTTCATATATACATAGAAGTGTAAGGTGACTATTGGAAGAATTTCTTCTATATGTGGGCATAAATGACTGCCATCATATGGGATTGGCAACTACATAAAGTAAAATGTTTACTTCTGTTGTTTAAATTGCAAAAATGATAAAATCATTCTTTTCAGACTGGAAATTCATTATGTAAACTCATATGCCACCAATCACCTATATATCAAAAACTGATGAAATGTAGGAATAAATATAAACCTTTCAATGAGTTTTCAGGCAAAGGAAATAAAAATTATCAAATAAACAAATCCAATGAATGGATCTTTGTGTTTTTTATAAAAAATATAACAAAATTCTAGAGGCCAGAAAACACAATTATCTACATGTTGAATGTAAGCAATGTTTTGTATAGACATCAAGGCATAATGTAGCATATGAAAGATTTCTTCTACATATGGGTTTAAAATATTATCACATTATGTTTTGAGACTTGGTAAGTAGACAAAAAATGTTTTCTGCATTTTTGAGCAACTTTCTCTATTGTTTGAATTGCAAGAAAATCATTTGGGCCTTGAATCTCATTAAAAATGATAAATTTATCAACATCTGTATCTGTGGATTCCAAGCCAACGTATATATCTGGGATAAATGGGAACTCTGTATCCATTTCTAGCCAACCCTAGGACTATATCTGTAATCTCAAAATGAAAGGCAGAGCTGTCCAATCCCTCAGCACATTTTGGATTTGCTCTAAATTAGAAATGCAAGCACTACGTGTTCTGGCCATTGCAAGTCTGGAAAATGGCTCTGCAAGATTTTGAGAGTGAGGCGGTTTTCAACTTATCAAACATGCCTCTGATTTTAAAGCTTGATGCTAATCCACAGTGGTTGGCCATGAACAGAAGTAAAATCCACTTTTACAGCTTATAAATCTTGGATATAACAGTATTTCTCAGCAGTTCTGCATTGTTAAATTGGGGTTGCAGAAGTTACCATCTACGGTGTGAAATATAAAAAATGATATGTTTGATAGAAAAGGAAATCTGTGCATATGGAAAGATATTCATTGAGCACCACAGCCATAACGAGAAAATAGAAGCTCTGTGAACATTGACTACAAAGGCTAGGAAAGTGTAAGACACACTTTGTCAAGCTAAGCTTCACTAGAGGGACCTGTGCTCAGAAGAAAATAAGTTTTTAAAGTATCAATTTTCAATAGTCAATGATAGAGACAAGTTCATTTGCACCAGAATGTCGATGGTCATATAGCACAGTATGATGTCCGTTACAATACGGGTTTCTTCAAATAGAAGTTCTTCCTCCTCCAATGCAGGAGTGAGAGCATAAATATCATCTGTTTCACTTTAGAACTGATTCTCTTTGGAAGGCAGATCTGGATTATTTTGCAGAGGAGAAATTAAGGCTATTTCTGGCATTCTTGCTCAAAAAGGTCAATATATGTATATAACATAAGCATAAAAAAGGGCCTCTTTCATCTCTTGTGTCCAGTAGCGTTGGCCACATAAACAAGTATTGCTTATCCCCACATACAGGGAAGGCAAGTTCTTTTCTGCTTTGAAGTCAAAATATAAGAAATGATTATAGAGTTTCATGTTCTAGACTGGCCTTTCTTCTGGAAGGACAAAATCTTCTTTCCTTTACTTAGACCAAAGAAATGTCATGAGGAAATTTCAGTTGAAATGGTGAACCGTGGTGCTCCTATTCCACAGTTCACATTGGCAATGCCTGTCACTTGGCCGCAAACACTGAGAGGGCTGTGGGGACAACCACGGCAAAGCAGCGCTGTTTTCTCCACTGAGCGTTGGATCCTTGTGGCGTATGATACACGATGGCAGCCATCTTGAGGGCACTTCAAAGACTTGCTTGGGGCTTAATCACCCATTCTGCCTGAGGATTTGCATGATATACATCCAATATGTAAGCATCTGGATCCAAGCAATGCTGTCCTAAAAAAAAGATAAAATTAATATTTTTAATAGTGTACATTTCTCTATATGTTTGTGCATGAGCACATGCGTGTGTGAGTCATAAGGTTCAAATAAGGCCAATTTAGTTCTGTCAGCCAAAAGCAAGTAGATGCATTTTAAAGTTTCTTTAATGTTTTTTATTTCAAAAAATTTAGAAGGTACAAGTGTTTTTTTGTTCTGTGGATAAATTGTATCATGCCGAAGTCAGGACTTTCAGGGTACCCAGCACCAGAATAGTGTATACTGTACTCTTAATAGGCCTTCCTCCCTTCCATCCTTCCTCCCTTCCTTCCTCCCCTCTCCCTGCCTTCCCTCCTCTTTCTTTCTTTAAGCCTGTGAAGTACAAGTACTTCAAATAAATCTCATGTGTAATTGTGAAAAAAAAACCCCAAAAACCCAGGCATATCAACCATAGGCACATTGTTTCCTAGCTTCTCCATGTCAATTAGAAAAATAGGGCAAGAACTTGTTTCAGGTATAAACTAACACATGTCCTCCAATGGTTTTACAGACATGAAATTGACGGGGGCTAGAGAAGATCCAAGTCAAGTTTATTTTAGGAATGGTCATTTTGTTTCTTTACTATGGATACAATACCTACCTAAGGGAAGGAGATCTGGAAATGATAACAACAAAAAGATCATTCCGTGGGACAAGCATACTTGAAAGGCTTCATGTGCAAGTGTGCTTGAAATCTATACTAAAGTCTCAAATGAAACTACTGAGACTTGCTTGTGCACTTAGCTTGCTTGATTCATTAATTTAGCTAATATTTATTGTAAGTTATTATGTGCCAGGCACTATTCTAGGGCTGGGGATACAGCAATGTGTCAGACAGTCAAAAACATTCTACAGTGGCAAAAGGCAACTAACATATAAATTGAGTATAATTAAAGTAAGTCCAATGGTGATTAGAACATTACAAAAAAGCAAATCATGGAAGGTACATGAAGGAGGGTGTGAGCCGGGAAAGTCTCACTTGAGCAGGTGACCCATGGAAAGACCTGGCAGAGGTGAGGGAGGCAGAGCATGCTGGGAGAAAGAGCAAATGCCAAGGGGAAGTCCGGCGCACAAGTTTGAGCAGCACCTCCACAGGTGTATTTGGTCAGAGCCGTGAGATGGACCGAGTTGGACTGAGCCCACCCAGGAAGTTCAGTGTGAACATGTAAGAGTTACAAGGACCGGACGCTGCGGCCCTCAACCTTGAGAGGCTGCGAGGACGAGGATGAGAGGTAATGGGCACAGGGGACTCCCATGGAGCAGCCAGTGAAGCGGGAGCAAAGGCGGAAGCTTGGGATGTCTTCGAAATTGGGGAGGAGAGAGCGAGTCTCAAAGAAGGGAAAGACTGCCTCGGCAGACCTCAGGACAGACTTGAGCGACTGGACTGCACAACACGGAGTCGCCTGGTGACCTCGACAAGAGAGCGATTCCGGCCGAGTGCTGAGGGGTGAAGCGTGACTGGAGTGGTTTAGAGAGAAAGGCAAGGAAGAAGTGCAGTGTAGACAACTGATTCAAGGACGTTTTGCTTCAGAGTGGAACAGAAATGAGAGAAGACTGGAAGGGGATCAAGAGTTAGTTTTGTAAAGATCAGGGAAATTACCCAGAATTTTTTATGCAGAAGAAAATTCTGCAGTCGGGAGGGGAAGGCTGGCGAGGCTGGAGGGGGTGGGGGGGCCAAGGGAGCAAGGCCCTGCCCAGGCGGGAGAGGCACAGGGGCGGGGCTGGGCCCTTGGCAGGAGCAAGGGGAGTGCGCGGGGCGTGAGGGTGTCCACAGAGGTGAGGGGGAAGAACTGTCTTTGATTCCTCCCCCGACGCCTACCCAGGGAAATAGGAGGGATGAACTTGGGATGACAGTGACATAGGCAAGTTAAACAAAAAGGCTGGCGCGCTTCTGAAAGTTCTCACTACGTCGTCTTCTTTGTTTTGCGTGTGTCTCTAGGAAGATGCTTTCCAACTTTAAGGGTCACATTGAAAAGGCCCCAAAGTCTACTCTATAACAACAGTAAAATATTCTCATTTAAACTTCAAAAATATTTTAGAAAAGTCATGCAACTATTCTTATAGGAGATTAAAAAAAATCAATAACATCGATTTTGATTTATCTAAGAAATGTGTAAAATATATATCTTTACAGTAACAGAAACATTTGTTTTAGAGTAACCAGAGAATTTAGAAGTTATCACAGAATGCTTACCTATATTTCCTCCAATTTCATATAACCTTTGGTTCTGAATCTTAATACATTCTGATGAACCACGACTAAGAAAAAAAAAAACGAGAAAGTAATGTAACTTTAACCCTCTTTCATGATCTGGCAACAATTCATTCTACATTGATGAAATACACTCCACAAAATGTTATTATGACTGAAGTTATGATAAACACAATCGTTTTTCTGTCTGACGCAGGCAAGAAGCTGAGGTCTGGAGGATGGGATAGTTCCACACCAACTTGGGATGCCTCGGTGCAACATGACAATCTAGGCCCATTCGGGCCACAGATGTCAGCTCCATTTAGGGAGGTAACTGTTACACATCAGGGCTGGCCAAGGAGCAGCTGGGTATTTTTGCTTGTTTGTTTTGTCTTTTTCAAGAGACAACGTCTCACTCTGCTGCCCAGGCTGGACTGCAGTGGCCTAACAATAATTCACTGCAGCCTTGAACTCCTGGGCTCAAGCGAGCCTCGTGCTTTAGCCTCCCAAGTAGCTAGGACTACAGGTGCATGCCACCATGCTCAGCTAACTTTTTCTTAAGTTTTTTGTGGAGACAGAGTCCCACTATGTTGCCCAGGCTGGTCTCAAACTCCTGGACTCAAGCAATCCTCCTGCTTCAGCTTCCCAAAATGTTAGGATTACAGGCTGAGCTACCACACCCGGCCATCAGCTGAGTAATTAATGCTGCTGTGTCATCGGCCACATTTCTGCATTTGCCAAAAATTGAATGGAATTCTCTCCTTAGACCCTGTCACATTTCTAAGCTTGTCTAATGTTTCTGCAAACTGTCTAAGGTTGATTTCATTGCAAGTCTCTGCCCTATAATAAAAAGCAAGTCAGAGAAAACAATTGCCCCATTTAATTTTTCCACCCCAGACTAGAATGCTGGGGTAGGAGAGGCTGAAAGGCCGTCACTGATCGCCATCCCGACTCAGGAATGACATGCAGCTTGGTTACCTCAAAAAGATTGTCCTTGCCTTTCTATTGTGAGGAAGAAGCACATGTGCCCTCTTTTTTGTTTAAACTTATTTGAGATAATTGTAGATTCGCAGGTAGTTTTAAGAAATAATACATGCAGAAAATGTACACCCTTTACCCCATTTCTTTCACTAGTAGAGTCGCAAAACTCTAGTGCAATATCATGACCAGAATGTTGGCACTGATTCAGTCAAGACACAAAGCATTTCCATTACAAGAATGAAGGTAACTGAATAAAGTATGGACTTCACTTAATAATAATGCACCAATATTGGCAGATCCATTCCCTGCTTGGTCCCACTGAAACCACGGAGGCATTTTTTTCTGTTAGCATTTGGTTGGAGTAGGGAAGGCATTGCCAGAAAGGTTGTCTGTGGTTAGACAAGCCTTTGGCGAGTGGGAACAGGCTTTTCTAGAGCTCTTTTTCATCTGTGCTTGCTGTCGATCCCAGGTTGGAAGTTTCGACAGTGCTCTGTCTGGGGTAAGTGGCAGGAGAGAAGGAAACTCCCAGAACTAAACCTGTGTCATTTCTTAAGGTCTCTTCTTCCACCTTTCAGAGTCTTCTTCTGCTGTTTGTTGTGTTGGGCCCAAGGTGTTTTAGTTGCAAGAGTGAGGACCTGGGAGGCATAGGACCCTCAGCCCTTTTTTTACTTAAGACACATGGAGCCATAAGCGGGCAGTTGGAAAATAAGCCTCTGGTGAAACAGGCAAAATTGGCGCCAGTTTACATTTGAACTGAAATGGGCCATAGTTCTAACAAGTAAAGAGAATGGGTGAAGCAAGGTCTTTTGAAGTTGTTATAAAGGTTTTGAGTCCATCTGTGAAGTCATTGGTTCTAATTTATTTTTATTAGAAACACTTTCTTTCTATGAAATATCTACTAGAGAATACAGAGCCAGTTTCGTCACGCATGTAACTAGGACTCTATTAGATGCCCAGATCCCTCAAATGACATTTCGAGTCCTTCTATGAGTGCCCAGGGGTAACTATGTGTTCACAGTGTTGCAGGCGCCCAGCCACGTGTCTGGAGCTCCTGTTGGCCTCTGCTCTGTTTACTCTTCTTATCCTTTTTAAATGTAAGGTATACATAAACCATACATAAAGTACACAAATCATAACTATACGACTTGATGAATCATTTTCACAAAGTGAACATACCATGTAAACAGCCTCATATCTAAAAAAAAAAAAGAACTTTGGGGAAGCCATCAACATGCCTTCTTGGTCACCATGCTTTCCACTCCCAACAGAAAAATTACCATCCTGACTTCTGACACTGTGGATTACTTTTACTGGCTACTCCTGCTTTTCTTTCTTTTTTTTTTTTTTTTTGGAGACAGAGTCTTGCTCTGTTACCTGGGGGCAAGAGTGTGGTGGCGTCAGCCTAGCTCACGGCAACCTCAAACTCCTGGGCTCAAGTAATCC
Source organism: Mirza zaza (assembly GCA_008750895.1). Lineage (NCBI taxonomy): Eukaryota > Metazoa > Chordata > Mammalia > Primates > Cheirogaleidae > Mirza > Mirza zaza. The sequence continues at coordinate 253,528 of VSMD01012207.1, read as the reverse complement.
TTCTGCCTCAGCCTCCCGAGTAGTTGGGACTACAGGCATGCGCCACCATGCCCAACTAATTTTTTTCTATATATTTTTAGTTGTCCAGATAAGTTCTTTTATTTTTAGTAGAGATGGGGTTTTGCTCTTGCTCAGGCTGGTCTCAAACTCCTGACCTTGAGCAATCTTCCTGCCTCGGCCTCCCAGAGTGCTAAGATTACAGGCATGAGCTACCACGCCCCGCACTGTTTTTCTTTTAATTGAAATGTTTATAGAGATAATTGCAGATTTACACTCAGCTGCTGTAAGAAATAATACAGAAGGATTCTTTGTACCCTTTGCCCTGTTTTCTCCGAAGGTAACATTTTGCAGAACTATAGCATAATGTCACAATCAGGATATTGATATTGATACAGTCCACTTATCTTCTTCAGATTTCTGAGTTTTACTTCTACTTACTTGTGTGGTGCACTAAGTTCAGTAGAATTACATAGAGGCTCGTTTATCCACCACTACAGTCAAGAGTCCAGTACCCCGAGTTCTAACACCATCAGGGTTCTTCGTGTTGCCCTTATGTAACCAGCACCCATCTCCTTTCTGAACGATCCCTCCCAGGTCTGGCAACTAGTTTAGCTTCCATTTATGAAATGTTGCCACATCAGAAATGTTATATAAATGGAATCATACAATGTGTAAACTTTCCAATGGGCTTTTTCTGCTCAACGAGGCTGCTCTTTTTTAGTATGATTAGAATGCTTCTTTTAAAAGTTATCCATCAATTTTACTAGAGACCATCAAACTATACCTGCTCTTCCATGAATAAATCTAAACCAGTGCTTCTCATCTTTTAGAAACCTCAGGGCAAATGTTCATCCTTGGGTAAGCATACCTAGACAAAAATTATTGTGATTTATGCTCTTTTAAGGTGCCTATGATAGATATGCAAAGAGAATTTTTGTATCATTCTGATCCTAAGAATCCTTAGCGGTATGTTTAAAGGAAAGCAATAGTTATGCTGCCCACTTAACTATATAAACTCTACCTGATACTGCAGTGTAAAAGGCCAAGGGAGCCTCGAAGAAGCATATTCCTGGAAGTCTATCATGAGATCTGTAAAATTAACTTGCTATATTTTTCATTCTAATAAAAGGTAAGACTCATTGAATAAAGGAACCTCCCAAGACAGATGATACCTATTAAAAATTCTATTTTCAGAAATTCCTTTAAAAACAACTTTTGTTACCGGCAAATCTGTATCTACTAATTTCGTTCTCTGCTTTTTACTCTAATAATCTAGTGGTACAGTCCCCAAAGAAACAGGTTGTAACTTTTCAAAAGGCCAAATTTGTAAATGCCTGGAATGTTTCTCATCTGATAAAGGTTCATCTTCTTTGTGCAGAGACCTTCACAGCTACTCACCTGTTCTCAAACTGAAATTTCGCCAGTATGTCTTTGGCTTTGGTTTGACTGTTGAGTTGAATGGCCATGGACACCTTGGAGAGAAGAGGAGCGTGGACGCGAATGACTCCCTCCGGCACGTCAGACTGCCAATGAGAAACGCGTACATCTGTCAGACTGGGGTCAATGTCAGTCCAGTGATGCACTTGAGAGACGAAAATCAGTGGGCTCTGACTTACGAAAACAAGTGAACATGACCTATATTTAACCAGAACGAAACGATGCTGTTTTTTTTTTCCTGGAGACACGCTAATGGCTAGACCGAACCTGGGATTTTACTTCTGCTACAATGCCTTGAAATCCTGAGAGGGATAAAACTGGGTTATGGCAGAAATCAAATGTTTCTATTAATGCACTTATTGAACAAAGTCCTAAATAAGCCTACTATAAGCAGAATTCTGTAAGTTATTATAAGAAGGTCAACTTTCTGAAAATTGTAAGGATCCATTAGAAAATAAGGCTTCTTCAATACCCCCTTTAGTTAGCAAACATCAAAGGGCCAAACTGAACCCACGTGGGCACTTGAAACATGCTCCCTCCCAGTGTGCCATGGCACTGAGCAGACCCCGTGGACGGCAGTTGGGAGGACGGTGACTCTGCTTCCCCAAGACGTGACTGGCCGGGACCTCCGTGCTCTCATCTACATGGAGTATTCTTTTTGTTTTCTTTTAGTCTAACTGGGTTAAAAGTAAATGGAATATTCCAAGAATAATGCTGTCTGATTAACAGAAATTTCTGTTTTGTCAGGATTGACTGGAAAATTCCTTTTGTTTCAAAATTTTGAATGTTCTAATCTTTTAATTAATTCTGTGTCTAGGAGATAAACATACAAATTTCTATTTGTTTCAGAATGTGGCGACTTCTCAGGTAATGACTTTAAATCTGTACCTTCTCGAAGGACGGTTTATGTGAATCGACTCAATACATGGCCTACAATGAATATGTTATGGGTTGAATTGTATCTCCCAAAGACAGGTTGAAGCCCTACCCCTCAGCACCTCAGAATGTGACCGTATTTGGAAATAGGGTCATTGCAGTTGCAATGAGTTACGATGAGGCCCTTCAGCCAGGGTGACTGATGTCCTTGTGAGAGGAAAGACAGAGACACGCACAAGAGAGTACACCGTGTAAGGATGAAGGCAGAGATTAGGGTGACACGTCTACATGCTAAGAAGCGCCAAGGATTACTGGCGTCACCAAAAGCTAGGAGAAGTGCAAGAAACAGACACTTCTCTCACAGCCCTGGGACACCTTGATTTTGGATTTTAGCATCCAGAGCTGTGAGAGAATAAACTTTTATTGTTTTAAGCTACCCTGTTTGTGGCAACTTGTTATGGCAGCACTAATACGAAATATTTTTATTTTTATTTATTTATTTATTTTGAGACAAAGTTTCACTCTGCCCAGGCTAGAGTGAGTGCCGTGGCATCAGCCTAGCTCACAGCAACCTCAAACTCCTCGACTCAAGCAAGCCTTCTGCCTCAGCCTCCCGAGTAGCTGGGACTACAGGCATACGCCACCATGCCCGGCTAATTTTTTCTATATATTTTTAGTTGGCCAATTAATTTCTTTCTATTTTTAGTAGAGTTAGGGTTTTGCTCTTGCTCAGGCTGGTCTCGAACTCCTGAGCTCCAACGATCCGCCCACCTCGGCCTCCCAGAGTGCTAGGATTACAGGTGTGAGCCGCCTCGCCCGGCTGATATCTTTTTAAATAGGATCAGTTCTTATAGCACTTTCCTAACATCACCAGTAAGAAACACGAGAGCATGTCAGGGAAGAGATATTGAGGGACGTGGATCTGGGAGGAGGCAGAGACCCTGGTTCACTGCAGCCAAGGCTGTTCTCCTAAGATCCTCCTTTGACCATCTCATGTCCCTCCCCTCCCAGGTCCCCAGAAGCTTCTATAAGGTAAATTCCATGCTCTAACATTATCGGACCTATGACTGTAATAACAGTATTCACCCTAGAACTTTCTACAGCATTCATAGCTGTGTGTGGGAGGCCTGAGCACACACTTGGAATCACCTGCTAGTCAAGTCCCTGTACCATTCGTTCACATGCCACACTGAAAATGTCCAGTTCGAAGGATAGATCATGACCAAATTACACATGAATATGGTGGATGTAGCCAAAGAATACCACACAGGGAGTTAACAGAGAAAGGAAATCATTTGTTTTCTTACCATTCTTCTTGAAGAGGGTGATTTTTGTAGTACCTTTGAAGTCTTAGGGCTTGTAATCTAAAGGAAACACATTTAGTCTTTAGGATTAATGTTGAGAAAAACAAGCATATTCTGCTTTTGGAAGTGCAAACTGGTGCGATCTTTATGGAAAACATTTTGGCGATATTTATCAAATTTTTAAAATAATATGCACTTTGACCCAACAATTCCATATCTATAAATTTATCCTATGAATATAATTCATTTGTTAAAAATGATATCTATAGAACTTTATTCACTGAAGCAGGAATTGTAATAGCATAAGATCAGACACAATCTAACTGTTCTACAAGATGGGATTATTTAAATAAATTACTGGGTGTCTATGGAATATCATGCAAAACAAGCAGGCTTTATGGACTGATATGGAATAATCCCCATGATTTCTTACTCCAGTAAAGCAAGATTCAGGACAGTATTTCCTATATGCTACCATTCACAGAAAAAAGGGGGAAGAACATATATTTGCTCAATCTCTGGAGGTATAACACCAACACCAGCATGTTCCTGTGCACACAAGCCCTGTTATTGGTGACATTATTTGTCTCCAAGAGAGGAAGTCAGAAGTGTTTAATTTTTATTCTATAGTCTTTCCTAGCTTTTGAATTTGTAACTTGTTAATGTACTGTCTATTGCAATCAAAATTAAGAATTAAAAACACTGTATATAGTACAATAGAACTAAAGGAAGACTATTCTTTAAGTGTTGCTTCCATAGTATTTATAACCTTCGAATTCTATCTCTGTTCTATTGACAACTAAAACATTAAAACAAATGACATTCACATAGCCATGTACAGTTTAAAATGTGCTTTACACACACATTATGAGAGTCAATCCTAATGGCAATTCTGTGAATAGACATATCATTACTTTCCCCCCAGATTTATAAGAACATTAAGGCTCAAAGAAAAAATGTAATTTGCCCCAGCCCACATGGCTAGTAATTGGCAAAGGCTGACCTGACCTGGCTTCAGCTCCACACGTACTTAAGCCATTAAAGTTTTCCAGGATTAAAATAACAGAGTAAGAAACGCCAAAGGTCTTCCCCTCCACGAAAGCAACAGACAAACTGGCAAAAACTGTCAGTATTGACTTTTCCAGAACTCTGCATACTAACCCAAAATCTGCGAGCAGGGGAGTGCGTAAATAAAAGAAACAGTGGTGTGTCATTGTAACTTATGCTTTCCCCACTGCCCAGTTCAGCCATAGCCTTGAAAATAACCGCCTGAACTCCTGGCACAGATATGGGAGCGGAATAGACCTCACTCACAAAGAATTATAATAATTTGTTCTCACCTATCCAGTGGCTCCCTGGAAGACCGGCTTGAAAGGTTTGCCTTTATCTTGCCTAACGTGGAACTTGACAAGTACTAAGCGGGCATTAAAAACGTTTGTAGGCAAATGTTTTAGTTACAGCTGCCTGATGCAGTAAATAAGGATTAGGGAAAACAATACGTAACTAAAAAACTTAGACAGCAGGGATTTGAGATGCTTTAAGGAATAAAGGCTTTGAAAAGCTCTGATATATTCCGGAACATCTATAAGTCCACATGCACACTCAACCCTGTGCACATACTCAGGAAAGACCTGAAAAGAACATCTGCTTTCACTTCTGGCCGACCTTCAGGCTCTGTGCACACAAGAGGCAAGGGCTCGGGCAGAGTTACACACTGCCCGGCTGAGCACTGAGCGTGCCCCCCAGCAAACACCAGAGCTCACTTGCCAAGACTGGGGGGTTGTTTAGTTATAGGCATTTAAGACAATCTCTGGGCTGGGTGTGGTGGCTCATGCCTGTAATCCTAGCTCTCTGGGAGGCTGAGGAGGGAGGATCGCTAAAGGTCAGGAGTTGGAAACCAGCTTGAGAAAGTGCAAGACCCTGTCTCTAATATTAATAGAAAGAAATTAATTGGCCAACCAAAAATATATGTAAAAAATTAGCCGGGCATGGTGGAGCATGCCTATAGTCCCAGCTACTTGCTTGAGCCCAGGAGTTTGAGGTTGCTGTGAGCTAGGCTGATGCCACGGCACTCTAGCTTGGTCAACAGAGTGAGACTTTGTCTCTAAAAAAAAAAGAGACAATCTCTGTCCAATCATTAGCCAACCATTAAGACTTCTGTAGCCACACAAAACAGAATACAGACTTTATAAACTCAGTTCAGCAGAAAAGTCACTAAACAAACTAATAGCTACAACATGCTCTGGGCAGGGGAAAGAATCTGATTTCTAAGGTTGTCACATTCTAATATTCAAAATGCCCAGTCTTCAAAAAACAGTTATGAGACAGGCAAAAAAGCCAAGGAAATATCACCTATACATTTGTTAAAAACAAAAAAAAAGCAGTTTCAATAGTTTCAAAAAAAATTGTCTAAGGAAGCTGAGACATTGGACTTATTAGAAAAAGCCTTCAAATCAGCTATTTTCAATATGTTCGAAAAACTAATGGAAACCATGTGTACTGTGATAGTTGCAGAAAATTATGAATATACATAAAAAAATACTGAATTATACATTTTGAAATGCTTACAATAATGATTTTATGTCCCATGAATACTTTCTCAATTAAAACAAATTAAATTTTATTTTCAAATAAAAGTATTGGTCCTACTTGCTATGAAGTCACTTTGCCTGTAAGCAGTAAAGGAAGATAGCCATTCACCATGATGGTGACAAATCAGTTAGCAACACTCCCTCCCACCCCACTGCCTTGGCATTTACTATTCCCTTTCCCTGGATGAACTTTCCCCACCTTCCTCCTTTCGCAGCACCATCCAGCCTTCAAGATGCAGCCCCAGTGCCATGTCCTCCATAAAGCCACCCACGGTTTCCCATGAGGGAGCACTTTTCCTTGCCATCTGCCCGGCCCTGGCACAGCCAGCCTGGACCTACCCCATGCTGGGTATTCAGGGCCACATACACATTTGTCTCCCACATTGGGTGCAAGTTCCTTTTAAGAACAGTGAATTTCAAGTATGTCTGCCTCCTTCTCCAGGTTGAATGCAATGCCTGGCATTTGTGATCATCCTCTAAGTAAACAAAGGCAATAAAGATAAGTCTTCTAAAAGCTGTTTCCATTATGTACTGCTCCACACAAATAACTGTGATAAAACAAAATTCCAAATTGTTTGGAATGCAATGAATTTACACAAAACAATTTGAGGACTAGCTATTCCTTTATCATCCAGTCACTAAAGAAATCTCTTTCCCTATGTGTTAGACATACTGGGTACTGGATTGCCCTTAAATTGAATTCACAGGACTTAAACATCAGTTTCTGTGAGAATCATTTTAACCTTCCTGGTGAGTACTTAACAGAATGTCAAACCATCTTCATGATAGAGATATTTCCAAAACTTTAACCACAAAGCACAAAACTCAGCAACATGGAAAGACCACGGTACCCTGGTATGGACCCACTTTCCATGTGTTTATAGTCACAAGACTGTCTGATACTTCGTGAGAATATAGAAGTTTTGGTTCTAAATTACAAGGTCTTTGTGCCCCCCTTTGAGAACTACAAATCCACGTAGTGAGCTGTCCCTGCGCCCTCATCCACCATCGTTACCTCCCGTTCTATGGTCTTCCTCCTGAGCAGCTTCCGCACGCTTGGCAGCTGCTTCTTCAACAGCATGGTGGCTTCATTCATCCTCCTCACTTGAGTGATTAAGAAAGATGGAACCTACAGAAGAAAAATAGCTTGACTAGAGGAAACACTTGAACTCAACCTCCCTAGTGGATTCTGGCTTCAGTTACATAAGATAACACCATCTCACCACTCAGTATCCTGGCACCAGGAACTGTGCACTTGCCCTTGTAAAGCTTACAAAGAACTATGAGGAATCCTGTCTAAGAGGGAACACGTGCTAAAGAGCAGCCCTTACAGGATGTGTGAGGAAGCCACGAGCAACCTGGGCTTATCTTCTCATGTGAGTATCTCCTCCTGAGGACTAAGGGAATTTGCTCGAGCACCTTTACGTTTCCTGGGGCTGTGGACTTCCCAGGAGAACCTGACTGTTGTCACTCTGTGACTCACCTTCCACAAAATTTTCTGGTACTTAAGCATGAGGCGGATGATGTGGGCCGCGGTGTTTGCTAACAGTAATTCTTCGTAATCGGAATGTTTGCTTCTGCTGAAGAAAAGGTTTGGTGCCATTACGGTAGAAATGTTCCACATACTCATTCGGTTTTTTGATTCGTTGGCAATCACTTTATTGAAGAACGTCATGAGGGCCTAATAAGAAACAGCATTGTGTCACGCTCTTGTACATTGTCAAAGGGTGCCGCTAATTGCTATTGTTCATTTTATACTATTCATTGTGCCACTGGAGAACTGTCAGAAGTACAGAATGTGTGACTGTGCAGTGTTTCTCCTTCCACTGCCTACAAGTGCTAAGAAGAATGTGAGCAGTTTATTCAACTGTCTGCTTCACAGAAGCAGGTACATTTTTATGCAATTTATTATATTGGAGTCTCTGTAAATAGTAGTTTGCATTTTCCTATTTTCTTTTATCCTAAACAAGTTTGACAAATATTAAAATTAAATATAAACCAGGATGACAAAACACTACAGCCCCATAAACATGAAAAGGCAGTTTTTTATTTTTTTTGAGACAGAGTCTTGCTCTGTTGTCTGGGCTTAGAGTGCCATGGCGTCAGCCTAGCTCACAGCAACCTCAAACTCCTGGGCTCAAGCAATCCTCCTGCCTCAGCCTCCTGAGTAGCTGGGACTATAGGCATGCGCCACCATGCCCGGCTAATTTTTTATATATATATTCTTAGTTGTCCAGATAATTTCTTTCTGTTTTTTTAGTAGAGACAGGGTCTCGCTCTTACTTAGGCTGGTCTCGAACTCCTGACACCTTGAGCGATCCTCCCTCCTTGACCTTCCAGAGTGCTAGGATTACAGGCGTGAGCTACCACATTTTCTGGCCATTTTCTGCCTGGCCAGAAAAGGCAGTTTTGTTTTATTGTGAAGGAATAAAACTATGAAAAAGACCCTTAACTCAAAGTATTACTGTTAAAAACTATTTACTGTTTCCTGGGGAAAAGAAAACCCATTTAAACTACGTGAGTATCTCATTCCTCAGTCTAAACATAAATTAAATTGAAAAATCAAAAAGTTTTACTTTTTGAGTGCTATTTTTCTATTGCTTTTCAATTTTGAAATCTTCAGCTGGCCAAAGGCAAAATGCTTGTGTGCAGCTCTTCTAAGCATTTAAAAAAAAATCGAGAAAGCTTAATAAAAGTTTACTGAGCCATCAAAGTATAGATACTCATCAAAACCTTCTGAAATGAACCAAGAGGAAGTGCTGAAAGACTGAAGTCCCCAAAGGAAGTGATCTTTGGTCTCCCAAGTTTGAATTCTACTACACAGTATTTGTAATGAGAAAACGTACAGCACATAATAGTAATTAATAGTTAACATTTATTCGAGGGTTTATTATGAGTCAGGCAGTATTCTTAGTACTTTATATGTATTTACTCATCATCATCCCAAACCCTGTGGCTGGGTGCTATCATTACTATTTTACACGAGGACACTGAGGGGAGAGGGACCGAGAGGCTTTGCCCATCCTCAGTTAATGAAGTGGCAGGGCCAGATTCTGAACAAGGAGCCCAACTCTTGAGCTAGAGTTCTTGACCTCTGTACCATGCCAGCTTCAATCTTAGGTCCAGTCCCAATTTAGAATGGAAAAAAGGAGTGTGTGTGTAACATCTTTACTAGTCCTGTGATGTTTTGGGAGATCTTTTGTTAGAAATAAATTATTCAACAACTGCTGCATTTTCAGTTACTGGAAAGAGTAGATGACATTTTGACTAAGATATTTGATACCAGATGGATTTGTTTTTGGACAAAAGAATATTGTTTAGACAAAGCCAAATAAAAACCAAGCTCATACATTTCTAGTTTTTGAAAAATTACTGAATGATATTAGACATTTTCACGCCACAATCCCCCTCCTTACATGGAGGACATAATATAATTGACATGGATTTCCCACTGTGTGGGGAGGTCCTTCCACACTGAAACGTCTGATACGAGGGAGCACTAGGAATTGTCTTCGTTTTCATCATTATTCACTGGCTTCAAAATTATTGGCTCTTTTCAAGTCATCCTTATCTCAATTTCATTTCAAAGATTCCAAATATCTGTTATACTTATAACAAATTTCTATGATATATGAAATCATTATTCAAACAATAAGAGAAACTTTGATTTTTACCAACATGCAGCAAAGAAATGAATTGGAAATAAACAAAGGTATATTTGGGATGAAGAACTATAGAACATGATTCTATGAAATGTTATATTACATATTAAGTGGAGAAATCACTTTTCTGAACTTCATTTTCCCAATCTGTACAATGACCTAATTCTATCAGATGATCTCTAAAATTCTGAAATTCTATAATTATTTAAACTGAATTATCTTCATAGATTTTAAAACATGAACATTTTAGACATTTAATTTAAAACAGTGATTTCAAATTTCCTCTCCTCCTCATAAGATTTTTTTCTGCCACATGAGCCCATTAGACTACAGTAAGCAGCTGATGACCAACAATTATAGTGTTATATTGTACAAGTTACATAATAGTCCCATTTACTTCTGGCACTGTTCACTCAAGCCTTTCATCCTGGCCTCTCCTGCGTGTAACACCTCACCCAGTGCCTGGCACAGGGTACACACTTCATATTTTTTGAATGAATGAAGTGAGTGAAACTTAAGTGCTTAAAGAAGATCCCAGGATCTCCATTCTTTCTTGTCTTCCTCTGGAGAGTGGCAGCAGGAGCTTGCAAAGGCAGTGCGCTTGCAGCATGCATAGGTGGCTCAGTAAGTTGCCATCTCTGTTTTCATTTTCCCATAAGAGCCATTTCCTCTGAGCGGTAAGAGCCAGTGACAGACCATGAGGTTGACAGGACATACCTGGGCTGTATCCCTGTTGGCATCAGGCAGTGCCATGATCATGAGGTGTAAGGCTTGGAATTGTACTTTGATGTGAGGCCCTCCTAACAAGAAAACAGAAATAATCATACATTTTAAATAACACTGATGTGTTCTGACAGCATCTCTTACTAGCATCTGGTCGCACAGGAGGGCTCCTGACAGCTTTTCACAGGAAGGACTCAGGTTTTGTGCCCAACAATGTAAACTTGTTCACTTGGACAGGAGCCTCCATCTATCAACTCGCCTTTCACAGCCCACGATGCCACTGTCAAGGCAGGTGGCCAGTGAGATCCTCAAACGGATTCTGAATTTGGATAACATTTGCCTTTTTTAAGTATTTGCACAGACCTTGCCTTACTTTTATACTATAAAAAGAAGAGAAAGTTTAAGCTCAAATCAAGAGAAAATAAACTTTGCTTCTACATGAGGCAGCAAAGTATAATTGTTAAGAACATAGATTCTGGAACCAGGTTCAATCCTGCATCTACTACTTAGTCACTGTGTGACCTTGGACAGGCTATTTAACCCCTTGTGGCTCCTACTTTGTCCTCGTACCCACCTCACAGAACTGCTGTGAGGGTCAGTTGGATAAATGTATGCAGAGTGTTTCAGTCAGGACCTAGACATCTTTCTGTGTTTCCTCTTGTTTTTATGATCAATGACACTTATTCCAGATCTTACATGGACATTTAGGTGACTGTGGTTTAATCTTTGGAGATTGTGAAGTTTTTATTCCTCAATGATGACACAAGATGGCGCCAGAGGGTTGGCAGTTACACTGGGGACTCCATCCACAACTGGAGGACCCACAACTAGCTGTGCTGAAAGTTTAGTGCACACCAGAGGATCCCAGCTTTCCTCTGTTTTTCGGTGTTCCCCTCCAAATGGTCTCTGGGCAGGGAGCTCCTGGAGGAAAGTGTTATGTTCTGGAATCCATGGGGAGTTCTCAAATTGACCGCAAATCTATCTATATGCAATGGGTGAAAGGCAGTCAGAGCCGCCCGAACACTCTTGGGACAGGCTACCAGGTCTAGGGAGGTTGTGTGTGCCAGAGTTAGGGAACAGACGACAGTGTATACAGCCATGTAATAAGGGAACAGTGGGCGGAGTACTTACAGGATGGGATCGTGTGGATTTTTAGATATTTATGCCTAATTTGTAAACCAACACTGACACAGGTCCTGGATATTATTGAAAATGGCTAATACACAGACATGAACTTGCCTGAATAACAGGAACTATTAAGAGCATGTCTCAGTGCAAGTATTTAGGGGCAGATAAAATATTATTTTAGTGCATAAACTGCAGGGTGATGGCTGTCTCTAATCTTCCAATGCAATCCAAAAAAACCTCTGGAAGAAAAAACAAGAGAAGCAGATGTAGGTTTGGGACCTCTGTACTTTCATCAAGTTCAGAGAAATTATGAAGTTGCCCTTACAAAGAAAAATCTAATTTGGCAAGTAATCCATTTTCACTTTACTTAGGAAACCTGGCCCTACACTGTTTTGTGGTTAATCGTTTTGCAGTTAATCCATTTAATGCATCATAGTCTAGAGTATTATTTTTCCTGAGGTCACTATTTTCCCAGAAAGTTGTTAAGCTTTTTGTGAAGGGATCTAAGGCTTGATTGATGAACTATTAGTCCTTTAATTTTATGAACAATTTTTGGGGGCCAGGTTTGAAAAGAGAAAGTAATTACACTAGTGGGAAAGACGATAGATTCTCTGAGCTGTATTTTAGTGTACCAAGGGGGGCAGCTTAAACACACACACGTGCATGTTCACAATTTTCCCCTTCAGAGAATCTTGTTATAACTAGAGCTTACTTTATGTGGCAAAAAGGCAATTATTTCCTGCTGGTAACAGGCCAGAACTTTGGGCTTCCTGCAGGGTTGGCTGGTGTCAAATCAATCACCTACAATATGGTATATTTTTCACTTCCAAAGTCATACAAAGAAATGTGGGTTCCTTTGTGACCCCTTTTAGGGTATTTTTCACATCCTCTCCCTTCAGGAAGTGCACTGGCTGTAGTCGGATAGGGATCATGGTGACAGGAGACTAGCATTTTCATGTCTTTCTTAAATATGGTTCTCTGAACAGGTCTGGCGATAGAGGTTTGACTTCTTCTTGCATAATTCATAATACCAAAAAACAAAAACAGAAAACACCTCTGTGGCAGCAGTTTGTTGGTTGTGATAAATTGTTTACCATGTAAACTACAGATCAAGGGGAAATTAATAATTCTGCAGCCCATTTTCTAGGGAGCAAACTCCACAGAAAATCCTGTCGCTTTTTTTTTTTTACTTAAAATAAGAGATGGAATTCTGTTTCTGGCATAGCCAAGTAAGCTCCTGAAGATAACAATAATCTCTGGACAAAGCACAAAATGCAACAACCTGAGGCTGTGGAGAGCAGACAGGAGCAGGCTCATTCAGGAGCGACTGCACACCTGGATCTAGGAATGGCACCGGGAGACCGCCCAGTTTTCTGGCTTTCAGCCTGCGGTCAGGGCTTATCTGCTAGTTCCAACATCTGGGTTATCTCGGGGTAGGTCTCTGTCTTTGAGAATGGGGTATACTTCCCTGTTACTCTGTATGTCAAGTAAGTTTCCAGTCTATTCCGAACACTGTGAATATTGTGTTTGGAGACTCCGGATTCTGTGATATTTCTCCAAAGAGTGCTCTTTGGGTTTTTTTATTGCTGTTGCTGTTTTAAGCAGACAATTTGCTGGACTAGATTCAAGTTGTCAGTGGTCTTTCGGACAGCAGCTCAACTCTCAGTTATTTAATCCTTCGCTATCTTGCCCACACGTGCACGGTTTGTGGGTTCGCCAGAGGTCTGGGTGGAGTCTATACCAGAATTGGGGCCTTCTGTCTCTGAATCTCTCCTTTCTGGGATTCTCCCTGTCACTCTCCAGGGGCTGTGGTTGCCTTGGGTCCTGTCCTCTGGTTGCTGAGACCAGGGCAACTGGGCTTGTCTTGGAGTTTGAGCTGCCGTATGGAGCACTGACCGTGCCCTGACTGCAGGCTAAAAGCCAGAAAACTGGGCCGGTCTCCCGGTGTCATTTCTCTACAAGCATGTTAAGTAAATGGTGGTTCTGCATGGGCAGAAAAGGGCTGAGGCCAAACTGAGAGGACACGTCCCATCTAGAGACACTGCCGCTGCCCAGCTCTAGATAATGGTTGCCATGTGGGACTGGGAACCAAATGCTAGCATTAATGGGAAAACTCTTTTAAAAAATTGTTTTTAAATTTATATTTTAAAGAGGTGAAGTCTTACAATATTTCCCAGGCTGGAGTGCAGTAGCTATTCATAGAAGTGATCATATTGCACAACAGCCTCAAAATCCTGGGCTCGAGGGATCCTCCTACCTCAGCCTCCCAAGTACCTGGAACTACAGACACGTGCAACTGTGCCCATCTAGAGAAAACTCTTAATTTGAAAATGTCAGCCACAAATTTAAATCTTAAAATACTGTGTGAGCTTGACAAATGATAATCTGTACCTGCCAGTTGACAACCTACTGCAGGTTGACCGGAACTATATAATCATTAAGACCACGATTAAAGAAAACAATTGATCCTCAGCTGAATGACGACATTCGTCCTAAAAATTAGTAGGTTCTAAGTCTTTGAAATTTTTAAATAAACCAGATTTGTAAAATAATCTGTTGTGTTCTCAAAGGAGAGACTATGGTAGGCAAGGCAGTCCTTTTCTAAGCTGTCTGTGACCAGTGTCTCTTCTTTGTAAGATCTAGTGTTTTCATTTTATGAGAGAAACTTGACAAGAAAGAGAAAAAGAGAGAAGAACTATACATTCCCTTCATTCTTTTTTTTATAGGTATTTTATCAGTTCTGGATTTCCAGTTGGTGCTTTTTAAATATTTTCTATTTATCTGCTGAGGTGACCTATCTTTTCATTTATTATGAGCACATTTTCCTTCACATTGTTGAGCATAGTTAAAATAGCTACTGCCCTTTTCTACCCATATAGAACCACCATTTACTTAACATGCTTGTACATATTCAGGCTTTTGACCCCTGAACTTCCCAGGCTAGTAGTAGTTAAAGCCCCCACTGTCTAGTCCCCTTCTATTTTTCTAAAATTTTCTCTTGCCACATCCTCTGCAATATTCAACCTTATGTTTGAACCATACCAAATCACTCCCCAACTGCCAAATACAACACACGCTTTACAGTTTCTGTGCTTTCACCCAGTACCTCACTTAAAATCTAATCTATGTGACTTTGTAATTCTTGGAAACACTATGTGATACTGTAATTTTCAGAGACAAAACATATTCTGTGTAGCATTTATTGTTCGCTGCATAATCAGACCCAGGAGCTCAGATTTAAGGAAGGGAGAGACCCACAGCTTTTGACAGATGATTACATACCAGGCTCTATTCTGGATGACTTCATTCAATACCCACAGCAACCCTGACAAGTAATTATTTTCTGTAATTTACAGATACAGCAATTGAAGCTCAGAAAGTTTGATTGCATGGCTAATAGATGGCCATGCAGGAATTCAAATCTCAAGAGCCTGGTCTTTCTATAAACCCTTCTGCCTTTTAATGATTATAAAACTGTCTAAATCATGTCTCTCAGACTTAAATATATTATGTATGTAAATAGGTGACTGTTTAGCATCAAACTTAACATTTTAGCAACCATTGTCAGGAAATAGCAAATCTATACATGATCACATTTGATTATGCATCTCTGTTCTGCTGTTACTTTATTGGCCTTGTATCTTAGTCCATTCATATTCAACTCCTTCCACCTACTTTCCAACAGAGTGATGAAGGCAGGTATATATTCCACAGGGAAGAGAGATGTGGGCAGTTCTCTGAAAAATGCTTTCAACATAACTGCAGCTTCTCTATGGCACATTTTGTCCCATTTAAATTTATCAGCATTAAACTTGGCATCCAGTTCTTCACGGTATTGCTGCAAATCAAGGACAACAGTCAATATTCAATGAGTTTTCACCACCTCAACCCCTTTCCCCTTTGAAAACTATCGTTGCATGAACTATTTTTATAAATAGACTGATAGGGCAGTATCTTCAGAGTTACTTTTTTCAACATGCTTCAGGGGATTGAAATAGCTATTTGCGAACAAATTTTTTTAAAGTGATTTTCTAAAATATTTTTAGAATAATATTAATCTTGAAATAATTTTCTAATTCTATACAAATATAAAAGTTCTCCACTCAGATCATGGTTTCCTTCTGTGGTTTTGGCAGAGTACCACTATTCCCACATGATAAACGCACTGCTAGCTTTTGACAAAGTCTCCACTCCCTTTTTTTTCATAATCCCTTCTGCAGGCCTCTCTTCAATTTATAAATTAGATCAGCAAGGCTTGCCTCTCAGCTAGTTCACATACAGAGTGGGAAATAATCCCAATCAAGTAACCCTGCCCTCACTGCAATGTGCAGACCAGCGACATCTTCCTGGAGCAGTTACAAAGAAGTTTTATTCTGGGACACACATGTCTCCCACATGCTTGCACACTTGCCCAATCCTTCACGAGGCTTGGAATACAGTGCCAATACTTTTTTTTTTTTTTTTTAATCACTACGCCTCCCCATAAGTTCTACTTGGCTTACAAATCTTACATTATTAATTCATGTGATCATCGGTACCACCCATGCTCTGTTTCTTTTTCAAAGTCAAAGTCATTTCCTACTGCTCCTTTGACCTACAAGGTTTACTGATAATACCAGGCAGTTATAGTCAGTCCCCAGACTGACACTAACTGTTCCATATAGGATGCCTACAAAGGTAACTCCAAAAACCCTTGGTTTCTTTAAGGCCTCAGATTTATTCTCATGAGAAGCCTAATTCTTTTGGCCATGAGCACGCACAGCCAGAGTCCGTTTGTATGTCTGACCTTTCCCTAACAAGGACCAGCTCATTAATCAGTCACACATAACATGTCTCATGGCTCCCAGAGCCTGTGAGATGGAGGGACCTGGCAGGACAAGTTTCTTACGCAGATGCACATGGTTCTGATCCACCCTCTGGCCCCTACTGATGACATCTAAAGGAGATTTTTCTTATTATTCTGGAGAAGCTTTCGATCTTACAGGAATATGACAGCTAATTGAGGAATCCTTTGCTAATAAACATACTTTATGAAGCCTTAAGCATACATAGAAAGTTCTACCCAGAATAGAAGAGATCTGGCACTAGACTGGGCTCCAGGCATGAGATCCATTCCTTGCCCTCAGGCATCTCGTAGTCTAGTGGATGGGACTATTTAATAACGGATAATAGAGTGCAAAGGCTATAAGGTCAATCACTGGTGCTATGAGGCCATGACAGAGGCGGATCACATTCGGCTTGGGCTAAGACTTGAGGACTGCAGAGGAGCTTGCCAGGGAAGCAGAGAGAGAAGGGTATCTTGGAGAGAAGAATGTGCTCTCGCAGTGACAGAAAAGCAGGAGAGTCAGTGTGTCTGCAGAGCTCAAGGTCAGTCTTGCCAGAACATCTTGGGCAAGGAGAACAGCTGGAGAGCAGCAGAGCCAGTCTAGGGGACCACACTGCACCCTGCAGGCAGTGAGGTCACTTGGAACACCTCTGAGCAAGGCAATGACAAGCGAGATTTATCTTTCCTGACAGCCAAATGGAAACATGATCTTGGGGAGCACGGAGCTTGGCACAGGTTGGGGCAGGTGAGGGGTACTGAAGGCGTCTGGTGGGGGGTAACCAAGGACTAACCTGGATAAGCAGGGCAGGGTAGAAAGGAGAGGAGGCATTTAGAGATGCTGGGGGAAACATGGTCAAGAATCAGAGATGGATTGAATACAAGACTCGGAGAAAGAATCACCCAAGATAATTCGCCAATTGCAACAGGCAGTTGGAGGCACCGTTAACAGGAAACACAGAAGGAGCCGCAAATGTTTCCTATCAACTCCCCTGTACCGCTGCAGCCAAGCAAAGGGGGACAGTTCTCCAAACGCTCAGGAAGCACTGGCAGGGCCAGAAGAATTCAAATTCATTCCCCACGTGCCTCTGCCAAAGCGATCTGTCTGAATCACGAATGTGATCGTCCTTCTAACCTGAGAGTGGTTCCCAGTCACCTAAGGGACAACATGGCGCCATAACCAAGGGCCTTTGTCCTCACTCTACACTTGCCCAGTGGTGTGGCCTGTGCCTCAACCTTCTCACTGTACAACGGGGGATGTTAAAATGATCCTTCCTGAGATTAAATCACTGTTATCATGTAAGGCTCACAGAGCAGGGCCTGCCACACAGACGGCACTCAATAAATGCCTGCTCTGTCCCCTCCCCCAGGTCTATTCTAACCTGCAGTATCATTATTATGGGAGCCCCATGCACACGTGCCGTGGCTGCTTGGGTAGTAATACCAGGTCATCGTGTCTGGATGGCTGGTATAAAACAACACGGAGAAAAAGAATGTCCTCTTGGTTTTGAGCTGAGCTGACATTTCACCGGTGGTTTTAAACGTGAAACCATGTAAACCAGGTGTGAATTTACCTTGTCAAAGACAGGGAACACTCAGAGATTTAAAAAGTCATGTTTTTCTGCCTATTGTTAATGAGAATACTAAGTGAGAGTCAGAAGTCATGTCATTAAATCTCTTTTGAGCAAAAAAGCAACCTGCTTCAATCTTGGGGGTAGTTTTATACACATGCGAATGACCAACCTTTGCTCCAACACAGTTCAGGCAAGGAAACCAACAAGCCAGGTAAGGTAATGACAAAATAGAGCAGCTTCAGAATGATGGAAACTAGTTAAAAAAGAAAACCTTACATGTCAGTTGGCCTCCTTCCATAAAATATATTCCCTAGTGTTTGGCTCAAATTTCTGTCATTTTTGAAAAGAAAATCATTGGAAACATTAAAGCATTAAATTGGTTCCAAATGAGCTGAGGCCTCAAATGAGGGACGTGGCCTTGCAGTTTTGTGTTCCGTTTGGCTAAAACCAGCCGCTTCCTCTCAGGGCTGCTTCCCTGTCCGTCTCACCAAGCGTGTCCAGCACAAAGCCAGGCTGGGCTGCTCCAACAAGGATGATAGTGGAGTCACAGTGTTGCTGTCATCGACTTGGCACAATTTGAGGATAATTACAATGGAATTTTTAGTAATCCAGCAGATGAGTTACCAAAAAAAGGGTAGTTTAAAGTTTGAATAAAGGAGAGAAATAAAGACCTCTTTAATACCTCATGTTATAATGCCTTTCTAACTGCCATATTTCACTGGCCTGGATTTCTTTCATGTTAGCTTTCCTGGAGCTCGAACCATGAAAACATCTGGATTATATTTTCAGACTAATAAGCAATGGAATAAATAGGCTGAAATGACAGAAAACTGATTAGGGGAGGAAGGGACTTTGACCTAAATGTGGCTCAGGAATGCATGTGCCTGTAAGAACATTTTGAAGAAATTACTAGCCTTTGACAGGCATTTTTCAGTCAAAGATTAGCTAAAGAAAAGTAACTTTTGCTACGATGTTAAACATTGTGCCCACAAGAAATTTCCTGTAATGTTTTTTCTTTTCGATGATTTAGAAAAAGTGATTTTAAATCATATCTATTATACTTTACACATATCTGTGCGCGCGCACACACACACACACACACACATGAACCAGTAAGAATACGTCCAAATACAGCTTCCTAACTATGGAGGGAGGTTTCAAGAGATAGAATCTGATTCTGTTTAGGAAATTCACTTTTGTTCTCTGACTCTACAGATAAAACCATAGATTTGACCAAAATAAGTGATGGCTTTCATCCTCAGATTTGGCATACATTTGTTCAGAAAGTATATGTAAGAACCAAACATATGAGAAACCGAGACAAAAAGCTGATTCAGTGTGGCAAGTATAAGCCTTAAGGAGCCATTCCCCTGCCTTCCAGATGAACTTGTGCCAGCATTCAAACAACTCTGCTCTCTGCTAAGGCCCAGCTCCCCAACATGCCCTAATCCCCAATCAAAAGAGGACTTGACATTCATCTGCAAGAATGTCCAGGTAGCTGACCCTGCCAGCTGTTAGCCACTTCTGGATCTGCCTCCGCCTTGCTCTTGGCAGGAAGCTGAGGACCGAGAGTGAGGCGGGGGCTGGGGCCTGGCCCATCTTGCCTGGCACAGGGCTCCTCTGCAGGAAGGAACTGCCAGACTCGCACGTTGGCCTGAGGCTCACCCTGCCCAGTCTTGCTTCCCGCCCTTTTATATCTCACAAGCACTGTCCCCACAGCCCCTTTCCACTCCTCATCTGCCTCAGCATCTGCTTTCTGCAGGATCCAATAGACACAGCCTATTTATTCTCAGTTTCCACTGAGAAAAACATCTCATCACACTTCTATATAAAAACCCCGAGACTTCTGATACAAATAGAATTCCCAAAACGAATGAATGAAGAGATGCTTTTCTGCATTTCCTTTTAATAGTTCTAAACACTACCAAATTCCTTTTTCCCTCACCCTGGTACTGTTTTCTCAGAGATTCAGGCTTAATGTCCACAAGCCAGGGTGTGATTCGACAGCGGGAATGGACTCTCGTGGCGTGTGCCACCAGCAGACGGTCTGACACCTCACAGAAGTAAGAGAAAAAAGTGAAAGGGTTCACATTGCACGGGTGGTTTTATATGTGGACACTAAGCTTACGGTAAATGGAATTGGGGTTTAGAACTGCTGAGTGAGTATTCCAGTGATTATGGCTATTACTGTTTACTGCTGCGAGAACTTTCACTGTAAGGAGAGCCACGATTGCTTTAATGTTAAAGCAACTGACATTGGAAGTAAGGGCTTAGTGAATTCCATGACTAACAGGAACACAACAAACTAAGTATTTAAGCTCCAAAACAGGGATGGGACATCTCAATTTTTCCAACTGAAGGCAAGCAGCAATTTTTGATGGTGAATTAATATGTCGTTTCATTGTTGTTGGTTTTTTATTATTGCTGTTTTAATTTAAACAACTTTGGATCATAGAACAAATATTTAACCATAGGTACCAAGGAATACTAGGTTGGACTAAGAGATAGTATCAAATGAACAACAACAAAGACCTGGATACCTGAAGCTCATATGGACTGATTCAAACTAGCTTAGAACTTTAACTAGGAAGAGAGAAAACATCCAGTACCTTGACTTTGGCAGTACATCCTGAAAGTCGAAAAATGCCTTCCGATTCCAGACCCGATTCCTCAACTTTCTCAAAAAACTAGAAAGCAAGAATATATTACAAAAATAAGTACCTCCATAGGATTACAAACATCTGAACTAATAATGATGACATTAATCTGTAAACTGTCATGTACACGTGCCTGGCACTTGCATGCTCTGTTAAAGGCTCACAACCACCCTGTGAGGTCAACATTATCCTCCAATTTGCAAAGAGGAAAGAGAGATTTAGGGCAGTGATACAACTTTCCCAAGATCAACCTCATAAGTCACAGCACTGACTCTCTCAAGCTTATGTTCTTAACCACTATGACATGCTGCCACTTAATAATTTTAAGATCTGATTACTATACCTCTTTCTGCAGATTGATCAGTAAGAAAAAAATTTTAAGTCTACTGTTATTGGCTGCAACCACCCTGGCTAAGAAACTATAGGAATTCTAGAAGTCTGACCAAGGAGTTTAGAAATGGTGAACGTTAATAGCTTCTATGAGTTCTTATGGTGGTGAGGAGTATAAAAAATAATAACAATAATAATGATAAACACTGCTATTTATTGTGTGTCAGATCTGATTCCCAGTACTTTACCTATATTAACTCATTTAACCCTCACGATAATTGTACAAAGTAAGTATATTATTATCCCCATTGTACTGCTGAGAGACTGAGGAACATAGTTAAATTCACTATAACAAAGCAGCTAAAGTGCATCTCTGGAAAGGATACAGAATTTTCCCAAGTTCACACAGTAAGAGGAAGACTCAGTGTCTCTGCCACTTTCTTTTCAAGAAACGATGGTTCCTGGAACTAAGGTAGGTACAGAGAGAAATAGATACTTCGGAAGAATATATATGAGAGAGTCTTTCCTTAAAGACTAGGAGGGGAAGAGGGGAAGAGCACTGCCTGCAGCTGTCTTAAATGAGGAACACTCAGCATCAGTAGCAATAACAGCTAACCATTATTGATGTTACTATGATATAAATCCAGATGTAGTTTAGCATTTACTGAGCACTTTCTGTTTGCTCCTATTTGCTAAGTTCTCTGCTAGGTCTTTACACCTACATAATAATATTAATAAACTCATGTGTTGAATCTTTCGTTTTTGATTTTTTATGGATTTTGCCAAACTCTGACTTTAACTTAGAGGACAAAGGGCAGAATTTTTCTTTTAAATCAAAGAAGGAAGGAAAGTCACAGTCACCATGGCCTCTGGACTTGGATCCATGCCATGTCCCTTTTCCCCTCCATTCCGTGCCAGCTGTGTGTTCCTGGGTAAGTTACCTCACCCTCCTGTTCCTCAGTTGCCTCTTCAGTAAAAGGGAGATGATGACACCAGCCTCCCTGGGCTGCTGGGTGCTGACTAGACCCGACGCTATCTGATGGCCCCAGTGCCGCCCTGCCGGGCAAGGCACTCCACAGACGGGCCCTGTGTGAGGAGGTGCCCGGCATCCTCTGGCTTCTGGTCACCCTCCTCCCTCCTCCCATCGCCAGTCAGTCAACCTGATTTGAGGAGTGGCCCAACTTGATGTACTGGTAACAAAATACAGGAAGACAGAAAAAAGGCAATGTAGAATTGTCACTGGGAGTAAAGTAGGTATATGTTTCCTTAGTCGATATTCTCATACATAATTTTAAAACTCACTTTAAAATTCATTAAGATTTGTGTTAAGGGCTTGGAATTTTCATTGTGCCACTGGATGTCACTGTTGATAAATGCACACTTAGGTAAAGCAGTGTCAATTGCTGGCTATAAAAAAAAACATAACTTAAAAGAAAATCAGCTATTTAGTAATGATAGTTGCAGAGATATTCTCATTTTATAGTTGAGGTAATATAAATTTCAAAACTCCCTTCCAGCAAAATTTTTTTGTTTGTCTAAACATAGCCTATCTGCTCAGTCACACCTGAAAAACCACCAGAACAAGCTGAGTTTCAGACTATATTAATCCTAGTTTGGAAAATCCATAAAACGATTACACCGACACATTAAAAAACCCATCTTATGATATATCTCAGCAAGTACTTGTATAATTATATATGCGTATTGTTATTTATCCAGACAGAACAATCAAGTACACATACAAACACATATGCACAAATAACATTTGAAAAAACATTGGAAAAAGAAATAACTGAAGGAGGACGTGGGTCAGAGCCTGTGTGTTCATCACCTGACGTGTCAGTCAGCGACGAAACAGGCTCCCATAGCACGCAGCGAGGCCGCGCACGGGTGCACGGGATGAGGCTGAAAATCACCCAGGACTGGGCCCTAATCGGGCTTTAGTGTCTTTAAATCAAAAAGAAAATGCGTTCATTGACGGCGTCACAAAGTACCCAGTCACAGGCGCGAGGCCCTGTGCGGCCTTCAGTCACTACCTTCACTCACTTTTTGTAGCACCAGGGGGACTTTCACGCCAGGGTCTTTCCTGCGGTCATTTTCCAGGAGGACTGTGAGTGGAACTCCAAAAATCCCACTGTCTGCGTTGCAGAATTGTCAGGGGGAAAGAAAAAGAATCAGAAAAGCACTGCTTTATTCCAATGTGTCAAAAAGCCTTAAAGCAAGAAGCAATCGGTCTTTTTAGTTACCTCGCCCTTTTACTTTCTCTGTTTTGTTTCTTTTCAGCTGAATTCCAAAGGCATCAAAGAAGGCAGTCAGCTCAATCAGAGAGAGGTGGCGGATTTTCTTCATGTCTTCAGCAGACAGATCTCCTGCTTCCGTTAGGCCAGATCGGGTTTTCTGAACAATGAGTTTCTGAAATATAAAATGAAGGTATTTTTTTATGGCAAAGGAAAATTATTATACCTTCATTCAAATGCCACCTGGATATTCTAAATCTATGTAGCAAAACACGCTATTTGCAAAAAATCTCTTAAGGAGCACACTGAAGCATAGAAACATTATGAATATGCTTTTTAGAACATTTGCAGATCACTAATGTGCAATTAGAAAAAAAACAGCGGTGTGAAGTACAGGATAACGCTGCCATCGCAACTGTGGAAACTACCTTCTTACAAGGCACATCCTGTACTGTCCAACAACATATATGCCAGGCACCACGTGGAATGTACAGGTACAGGGCATGGCCCTTAACCTGGATCACACGTCTCTCTCTCTCTCTCTCTCTCTCTCTCACACACACACACACACACACAGACACACACACACACACACACACAGACAACATATGTACGTACATCTCAGGAGAGCTTTAGATGTCTCTTTTTTAAGGGTCAGGGGTCAATCCTTAGATCAGGCTTCATCTATTTCACTCTGCATACTTTAAAAGACCTTTACTAATCTCCCAGTTTAAACTTATTACACGTGTTGCTGAGACAGCAGTTATTCTACCCTAAAAATCAAATTTAAATGATTCTAATTTCTTAAAAAAGTCAAAATGCACATAATGAATTTACGCAAATAATTCTACTATCATTTTGAAGACAATGATACTATTATATTCTCAATTTCCACACTAAGAAACGAAATACACCAAAACAATAACAGACTCTTCAACAATCCAGAAATATTGTGAAGACTCTAAGCAGTAAAACAAGACTATTCTTATGTAATATCCACAGGTACACTTTGCTCTCAGAAGGCCTGGCATGGAAAAAAAATGCTAAAGTAGAAAAAGCCCATAGCTATTCAGATTACAAAGCTTAGGTTTAAATCCTATTTCTGCCTCCTACCAACTGTGGGGCTTTGGAAATGTTACCTAGCCTCCCTGGCCTCAGTTTCCTCAGCTGTCAATAGTGAATAAGCACTAGAGCCCGCCTTACAATTAGAACACCCAGCACAGTGTTAGGCCCGTAGAAGGTGCTCAGTGAGTCTTAGAGAGTTCTTCCCTGTCCTCTTCCTTTCCTCTGTCAAGGGGCGGTTGCCTGGGAATGGTCCAGGTCACCTGGTACAATGAATCTGTTTCTAGATGACTCATTCCTTTAGCTCCGCAACTGCCTGGGCCCAGCTCATCCTGCCTCCAGTCCCAATCAGCACAGAATACTAGGGACTCCACACAAGGTTTCACACATGCATTTATTGAACAGCAAATAGATCAAGGTAACATAGTTCTATAGTAGGCTTCCAGTGGATAATATCCTGGATTTATATAAGAGGCTTTGAGGCCAACATAGTATACAGCTCTCTTTGTGTATCCCATAATAATATCAACTCTTGAATTGGTTTTCATGAGTTTTTAGCATCTGTTCTATGAGCTCTAACTTCTTGATGTTATGACTGTGACTTTCTGCCATACTCCTGAGTATGTGGCTTATGGAGGAACAGGTGCAGAAAGTTAGGTCTGTATTGACTTATAAGCAAATTAAGGATATAAAGTGCAAGAAAGCTCACAAGCCAGGTGGAAATCCTATTATATCTGTAAAACAGTATTTAAGCATACACCCTCATAACTTTTCCTCAACCAAGGCTGCCAGGTATAGCCAGGCAGGCTGTGCACTGCACAGCAAATGATACCCCAAATAGCAGCCCAAATGGTGGTATGCAGTGCTGATGCCCAGCTTCCTCAAGCCCCTCGTGCACACACAGAGATATTAAAAAGAAGAAATGCTAGTTCTGTCCCATGGATAAGTCACAGGAAGTTACTGGAATAACCATGAAAGGTTTTACTTACAGTTAAAGCATAGTCTTCTTTCTTAATCTCTGACTTCTTAAATTTATTTCTTTTCGGAGCCTCTGTAACCATTTCTGAATAAGACACTTCAAAAGACAGTTCTTCAGCTTCTGGTGGAATGTTCTTTTCCAAATAGTCATTATCTAAAAAAAACAAAGAATGTAGAATATTTAATATGCCATTTAATCAATCAACACCATTTTCTGTAAAATAAACATAAACTATTTGCAAGTTAATCCACAAACATGTTGGAATGTTCATATCCAAGGAAGAGTAGTAGACTTGCCTACAGGAGTTCAGTTAAACAATAATGTGTTGTCATTGGACTTCCATAGGAACATGTTTTTATCACCATTATCCAAACAAACTTTCTATTTAATCTGACGTTTTACATTTTAGATTTTTATGTCTCATGAAACTTGCTGATCATTAAAGGGAAGTCCAAAAATAGAATATGTATTTATATTATTATGATATTAAAATTAAGCCCATCTGGATCCAATGCGACTGTTATCAGGGCTTGAGAGACTTAAAGCAGAGAAAGAAAGGGCAGGATCCTCCTAGAATTCCTCTCTACTTTATTGCTCTTGTACCCCCTGCTCCCCAAATTATGGAATATTTGCCTCTTAAGATTTGTTCAAATTTAATTTGGATTTCACTGCTATGTTTGTTCTGGTGAATTAATTTGGATTTCTGTAATTTGATATTGGATACCTGACCTTGTACGATATGCATTGCCAAAAATCTGAATGGGTTACAAGTAATACCCCTTATACATTTGTCTCCTCAAGCTAGTTTGAACATTAAGACAAAAGATTCTTTGATCGAAACCAGGTGAATCCATAAGTAATTTAAGCAATTCTAAGCTGACTTCTGACTAAGATTTTGGCTTGCCATCTTGCTTCATTGTCTGGCAAAACTTTTCATATGCAAAGAATGATTGGATTACAAAAATTAACTCTTTCTCTTTTGCCTTCTTTTATAGACACTGACTAGAGGACAACTAAATAGAACAAAAGGCAGAATTACTAGAAGACTAATTCATTTTACATGAAAAGTTAGATGGAGCATCAACAAATTCAAAAATCTTGAATAGTAATAGCAACTGAAAACACAATAAATGGATGCAGCAAGAACTTGGAAAATGGCAAAGGGAGAGTTATGATTTTTCACTTGTCATACAGAGGTTTGCATTCATTACAGGGGAAGCTAAATAGTTAAATAGTACTCTAACTTCTTATAGATCTATTAATACAAACAGATTTTTTGGGAAGCAGCTATTGAACAGGCCAATGCTCCAAACCACTAGACCACTCCGTGTAGACGTCTATCATTTAGTGCCATGGTTTGAACTAAATTACAGCACGACAGCCAATAGATTGATGGGGAATGTCAATTTCTGGCAAGAATTTTTTTTTGATGTCAGCTTTTATGGAATTCAATTCAGAATTGAATTGCCACATAATTGACCCATTTGAAGTATACAAGTCAATGATTTTTAGTATATTCACAGAGTTGTGCAACCATCACCACAATCAATTTTAGAACATCTTCATCACCTCAACTTTTCTGACTTTTAAAGCTAATGCTGAAAATACAGGCTCTGTAGTTTATAAGAATAGTGCATATATCTCAGGAAAACTTTGAGGAATCACAAAAGTATGGCCTGAGGGGGCCTATTTCCTACAAGGAGGATCTGAGATTCCATACTGAGCCAACCTTGGGAGCCCACCTCGCAAGTAGAAGAGGCCAGATAAGCTACTCCTGCAACCCTGTCCCTTGGAAGCTGCTCTGGTGCTGTACACACTTGAGCAGCGATTAGGGATTCTTGGAAGTGGCCTATTTCCAGGCCAACTTGCAACTGCTGAGCAGATCCAGATTGCCTGTGAAAGAGGCTTCCAACCAAAGACACCACCCAAGTGAGTAGTTTCTAAATGATGTGGTGGTTGGTGAAGGAGGAAAAGATTCTGCTTCCAACTTGGCCCAATTAATCTTGTCTGTTGTGACAGAATGGGGTATTTGGAGGTGGATGGGAGGAGTGAGTGCTCAAAGTGACAAAATTGCAACGGGGAGAAAAACACGCTTACATTTTGCTTTTAGAAATTCACTGCTAACTGTACTGAGTGCCAGAACAAAGGCAAGAAGACACAGCTTGTGTTCAATGGGAGGCATGTCACTCACCACTCATGGCGTTCTGAACGGGCTGCCCGGGGTCTGGTGATCCATTGGAATGAACCGGTATATCTGGAATGGTCTCAAGTATAGGCTGCCAAGCAAGGGAAGATGAACACAAAATATTTTACCATGAATACAGTCTACCTCACATTTCAATCTAATTTATGTTCTGCAGTATGTAAGAGTTATTTTCACAAAAAGCAATTCTTGATTTCATAAAGGGCCTGCATCTGATTTCTTTTATTTCTGCATTCAGTTCAGATGTGTACAACTCACACAGTTCCTCAAAAGGGAACGATGTCAAGGTTAATGTAACCGTGCCTTCTTAGCTCTTAAATATTTGCTGCTTATACCTTTGCTAAGATGTAGTAATTATGATATTTGAAGTCCCATAATCTGATAATTATAATATCATTTGCTAATTAATCTTTATGCATTTTTGTCTTAATTGTACTAATTATTCTAATATAATATTAACATATTAATTCCGTCACTGCAAAATAGAGTGATAACTAATAAAATATTAAGTTTCTCTTCTTAATTAATTTGATATGTTTTTCATTGAGATCTCACCAAAGCACTAAACTCCCCTGTAATATTATCAGAAGTTGAGTATCTGCCTTTGTAGAGTCCTGCGTAGAAAGTTACTGCTCAGGTCTGGATGGGTATCAGTAAAAATTTACACCTCAACGGTCTACCCCCCAAAATTGACACGCAAATCCCTTAAGTTTTAAGGTGGGAGTTATTATCTGTAAATATGTGTGATGATGAAAATCAGGTATTCCATCAAGAATCCTTTCTATGCTCATCACACATAAAATCTGTTCTTTTTCCCCCCCAGAGCCTGATACTGTTTCTTTTATTCTCATATTTATTTAGCAATAACTGAACACCTGCTTCATGGAAGAATCTTTCTCATGTGCTACTAATTACACAAGGCAGTCTTAAATTCTGAGCCTCGTGTTCTCTTTTCATTCCTATTTTATTGCAAAGGAGATGATACACTTCTAATTGTATGAACAGCATGTGAATAGTTGGCCAATTATTACCTAGATGCCCAATTATTGTAATTGGTGGAAGAATGAAAAAACAGAGAAAGTCTAGGGCCATGTAGCTCATTGTCAGTCAGATTTTTGGTGGCTCTAAAAACTAACACTACAGAATAAAGATTACTCCACATTAAAATTCTTAAAAAAAGATGTGGACAACTTTTCAGTAGTTCCTTAAGTTTTCCATCAAAGGAATGCTTTGTCAGACTTTGAAATAACTCACAGGAGACAAAACCTTCAGAAAATGGATGGATCTTAGTGCTTGAAGCTGATGGTTTGGGATGCTTAAATCTACTGAATGTCATTTTATTAATCTCATTTGGGTTAACCTACCTCTACCCAGCCTATGACACGGAATAATGCCTGCTCTTTGTAATGCGAATTATTGTTGGACTTTCCTGGGGGAAGGAAAAGTTTGAGTCATAATTCCTGCTCTTGAGCTCTTTACAATGAGAACAGAACAACATTAACGGAGCATTATTAAAAGAAAATCAGCCCACCATTAAGAGCTAATTTTTGTAATACAAACTGTAAATGTTACTGGGGAGCTATAAAGAGGGAAGAGGTACAGCCCAGAGGTTTTCACTGATGAAGTGGCTAAATTTGAGCTGGAACGAAAGGAATGATGAAAAGAATTTAGGAAGGCAGTGGAGACAGGCAGGAACATTCAGGCCAGAAATGGAAGCAGAAATTTGGGGTATGAAAATACCTGAAGCATTTCAGCACACGAGATCATAAAGAGACAGGGATGCCAGGATTTGGAGCATGGCATTAAAAAAATACAAGAAAATATGAGAAATAAATTAATCAAGAGAGTCAACTGAAGTTATGGGAGGTTTTGAAAGCCAGGTAGGGGAGTTGAGACTTAGAATCCTAAGGGTGAGGAACAAAACAGAGCAAAACAAACAAAGGAACGTCCTCATGTTAAAGCAGAGGAATGACGTGGTGAAATGAAAAAGGAAAACTGGGCTGCCAATGAAAGTTCCTTGAGTTCTGAGGTAGGTTGAGCACAAAGGCTAGATGCTTGGCATATACAGTCTTAAGACATCCATGACCCATTAACAATCATATTAAGACTAACATCACTTTTTATTTGTACTCGTGATTTTAAAGTATTTCAAATATAAAGATGACCTTCCCTGGCTTGTTTATAACCGACCCTAACACTTCCCTAATGTGCTCAGCCACAAGCCTTTGCTCCTCACCAGGGCTTCCACTGCTAAGGAAAGGCAGTGTTTTCCCTCCCCGGAAACTTTGCTCTACTGCCCAAGTTGCACCAAGCTGGGATTGGAGAGTAGAGTATGAGGGGTAAGTATTTTAAATTCCAAATTGTAGAAGGTTGGTATTGTCAATGGAAAAGAATCCAAACTCTGTAGAATAATATAAAGAGGTTTATTTTGTCAATGGAAAAGAAGACAAACTCTGTAAAACAATTTAAGAGGGTTCAGTCTGAGCCAAATTTGAGGACCATGACCTGGAGCCATGCCCAAGAAGCCTTGAGCAAGTGGACTCACTGGCGCTGGGTTACAGTCGGTTTTATACATTTTGGGGAGACAGGAATTATAGGTAATGTCAAAATCAATACATGGAAGATGTACATTGGTTTGGCCTGAAAAAGCAGAGCATCTCAAACAGGGAATAATAGGATATAATGGGTTTGAAGATTCTTTGATTTGTAATTGGTTAAAGAAATAAAGTTTTGTCTAAAGGCTTAGAATGTTTTAAATTAGATAAGGATGTTCATTAATTAGAGACAAGCCACTAACATATACCCAGACTTCAGTGATCTGTTATGTAAAATGATGACCTGCAGGTGTGACTTAAGCTTGTCCCGTATAGCCTTAGGCCTATTGATGAGTTACAAAGGCTATCTCCAAGAAGGGAGTGGGGCATGAAGAGGCCCTCCCTCTAATGGCCAGCAACTCAGATTTAGGGTATTTCTGGGGTCCCCTTTGGCCAAGTGCAGGTCCATTCTGTCTGCTGGGGAGTTTAAGATTTTATTTTAGTTCACAGTATTCACAGTACTATCTGCTGTAGTTTTATCTTTTTTTTATATATATGGAACGCTTCACGAATTTGCGTGTCATCCTTGTGCAGGGACCATGCTAATCTCTGTATTGTTCCAATTCTTTTTAGTGTATGTGCTGCCGAAGCGAGCACTGTAGTTTTATCTTAAACTAGACTTTGACTAGCGTTATCTGATATGTCCTCCATATTAAATAAACACCATACCAAACATTTTCAATGCTCTGTTCATTACTTACAGGAGAAATTCATTGACTCAAAAGATGCTTCTGACCTCCCTGACTAGTAGATGTTTAATTTTCGCTCATGGTTTGAGTGTATGTGCTGTACGACTCTACGTACAAAAGCTATAGGGACAGTAAGGTTTCCCACCTTCCTCTTCTGTCCTAAGACCAGAATTGACACATCCACATCTTGCAAA
Source organism: Mirza zaza (assembly GCA_008750895.1). Taxonomy (NCBI): domain Eukaryota; kingdom Metazoa; phylum Chordata; class Mammalia; order Primates; family Cheirogaleidae; genus Mirza; species Mirza zaza. The sequence goes on along the minus strand of VSMD01012207.1, from coordinate 222,466 downwards.
CACTGCATCAAATTCCCCAGAGACCAACTTAAATAAGCCACATGCACTGACAAACATGCAATACATTTTGAGATGAAAAATATATCAACAATTACAAATCTACTTATACATGAGTTTAAAGGTATTCTGATGACATCTTGGGTTAAAACATAAAGCACATCTGAAATTATAGCCTTAATATCAAAGATAATGAGAACATTAAATACCAAGTTTCTATGAGAGTAGCCAAAGCATTATTCAGAGATTAATTATTAACCTTAAATGCAAATAAGACTAAAAACAAGTGAAATATGTTTGTAATCCAAGAGACTAGAAAAAAAATTATTCAGGTAGAGCCAAGAAAGAATAAAAAAATTAATAAAGGTTAAATAAATTATTGTAATAAAAATAGGCTTAATTTAAGCTAGTTACTTCTTCAAAATTATTGCTGTTGGGGGAGATTATGTATGTGTGGGGACAGGGTGTTCATCGGAGACCTCTGTACTTTCCAGTCAATTTCGCTGTGAATCTAAAACTGCTCTAAAGAATAAAGTTTATTAATTAAAATATATCACTGATATAGGCAATTATTTCTAGTCTGACTAAGACAACCTCATAACCAAAAATCTACAATCATAGCAGAAAAGCTAATTTATATGGGGTTAATGGCATTACCTCTCTAAACAACGGGGCACCCGGGGAGTGACACACGGACATCAGCTACCTGTTCCTCAAGCTGGACAATGATTGGGAAACAACCGCCCCAGAGGAACCTTAGACTGTGCCAACTGCTGCCTTCTACCAACTTGCCACTGGAGAACCACTTCCCCCTCTAATGGAGTGTCTCACTGTTTTCTGGGGGGGCTGCCTATGCTACATCCCCTGCCAGAGCACCGGCTCACACACCTAGTGGAAATTCTCAGTGGAAGTGAGAAGAGGGGATGACAAGAATGTTTGACAAAGAAAAGTACAAGTTCTTTTACTCAAGGCCAAGTGAGTGAATTTGTCTTAAGAAAAAGGGTTTGCATGGGGGAGTCCTGAGAAATAAGGCTGGAAATGCAGGCCATAGAGAGCCTTTGATATCTGATGAAGGTTTTTAATTTGTCCTGTGGGTAAAAGGGACTTCTGAGTTAAGACAGCAGAGTTAAACCAGATCATCAGACCTCTGGTAATTTTCTGTGTGAACTCAGCCAAGAGGACCAAAGTTAACAAATCCCTCCACACCAGTTGCATGTGAAGAACATCCTTTGATTTCTGGCTGCAGCAGTATTAATTCATGGAGTCCTCTTTCAAACTGAGATCTATTCACGCCTCAGTTTTGGGACTCCCTCTGCCTAATTGTTACAAGGCTGGGGGGTCTAACATCAGTTGTGGTTTCTTTGTAATATTAGTACAAGTTAAAAAAACATCTGTCTTGAAGCAATCGCTTCTTACCTTCCTACATCAGTTGCCTTGACTTACAATTGTACCTTGACTTGCAAATGTGTTAACACGTGATGACTTACCATGGAGCCACTCCTGGGAACGGCAAAACTCTCTTCTTCAACGTGGGACGCATCAGACAGGGTAGTACTGTTGAGAGAAGCACCACCTGGCTAAATGGAGAAATAAAAGTGCCATTCTTACTGAGGCAATACTTTGTAACATGTACTATACGCGTGGCAGTATGTGCAGTTGTGACTGCCTGTGCTTGGACAATAGCATTCTGCCACTGGAGCAGTGCTACTGTGAGCCACCTAGATGCCAGGCCCTCGGACCACTGGCCTCTGTGGCAGACACTGCTCTTGCCTGCCTCAAACTCTATTTGTCTTGACAATATCTTGGTTTAGTTTCAGGGAGTTAGGTACTAAGTCAAAAAAACTTGACTTCCAGGCTCATTTGCAACTAAGAAGAATCACGTGACAAGTGTGGCCAACGAGGTGTAAGTGGAATTTCACCAATAGTGTTTATCAAGGAAAAGAACAGGGCCAGTTGGTACTTGCTCATGACAGGACTGCAGATGACAGCCCGAGGTTGCCAGGCATCTTGTGCAAATAGGTACCACGGGCACTGGGAAGGAAGGCAGGGGCAGTGTCCACGTGGCCACCCTATCAGACGTGGACCACTTATCTTGAGGGTCTCCATGTGAAGCAAAACAACTCTACGTTTTGATTATATGCAGCCAAACACAAGTTTAAGTGGTTTCACGTTATTATTTTATTTCTTTCAGTAGATTCTAGGACTGTCTTTCGTAGTGAGGAGAATTCAGCAGCAATGGTACCAGCTTGTTTTTTTCATTTATAAAGCTGGAACTAAGAGATTTTTCAGTACTGTACAATGGTGCTACTAAAATTAAGACACGAAGGGCAGGTGCAGTCACTCACACCTGTAATCCTAGCACTTTGGGAGGCCAAGGTGAGAGGATCGCTTGAGGCCAGGAGACAAGCTGGGCAAGACTGACACCCTGTCTCTATGAAAAAATACCTATAAAAATTAGCCAGGCATGGTGGCATATGCCTGTAGTCCCAGCTACTCAGGAGGCTGAAGCAGGAGGATCTCTTGAGGCCAGGAGTTGGAGGTTGTAGTGAGCTATGACATTCCACTGCACTCTAGCCTGGGCAATAGAGCAAGATCCCGTCTCAAAAAAATAAAAAAAGACATGAATATTCTTTTCTTTACCAAAGGAATTTTACTGCAAAATTGAATACATTGATGTTTATGAAAACATATAATATTTTGTCTTTTAAAAAACTGTCGTTCTTCATATTGCTTGACCATATTTTCTCAGTTTCCTGGAGATGCTATACATTACTTTATAAAATGAGCAAAGAGCTTTTTTAAATAAGAAACAAAACATAAGAATTAGTATAAGAAATTTAAGTCAAGATGGCAAACTGATAATCATCTACCTCTCCTATCACCCCAATCACTATAAATAGCAGAAAAACATGTATATGTGTGTGTGCGTGTGTATAAAGGTATATATTTAATAGCACTAGAAACCAGCAAAGAATTCCATAGTAGATCAGGTGAGAAATTAGTAGATGTAAAGCAAATAGGATTGGCTTGGTAAGATAAATACCTCTACCTAAAAGCAGCATAAAATAAAATTTCTAGGGAGGGAAGAGAAAAACAAACAATACACAAGGAGCAAAGAGTAGGGAAAGGCTATAAATAATTAAGAAATGTTTACAAGAACAGGAACCAGGTAGACCTCTCCTCCCTTAAATATGTAGACAGCTCCTAAATATAACCCTAGGAAAAACAAATAAAATAAAACTTAAATAAAATGAACTAATTGTCTTGGGAGTAGATGGGTTCCTAGTGTGAGTACACAAGTCTACAAGTCTAAGGGAGAAGCAATTCTGGGAGCCACAACAAAAGATATGGAGGGAGAACAAAATATGAAACCAGCTTTGCCTAGAAGTAATGAATTAGAGCTCTTCATCTCCCTCGTTGGTTTTGCATTTGCAGACAGTATGTGCTAAGCTACAACCCCCAACACAACTTAAAACTAAGCACACTCCACTCACTTACAGGAGTACATAATCAATGATTTTGGCCTTTTGGGAAAATAGATCTACTCAACTGTAAAGGAAACAAACAACAGTTTCCTACACGAAGTAACTGCAAAATCAATAAAGTCCAGTGCTATGCCTCTGCAGAAAACTTTAGGGACCCAGAGAGCTGTAGCTCCACCTGCAGGTGCGCCGCCGACAGGACAGTTTCTGCCTTGTAGAACACCTTTCACACTGTGGGTCCTTGGGCAGAACCTTTGGGTGGATCCCACCACCTCCTGAGGTGGTGGGATTCTGATAGTGAGGGAAAGGAGGGGCTGGGAGCTGGATGGGGGAAAACACCGAGGATCCGTAGTCTTGGTCAAAAGCTCTCCCTCCACCACAGGCAAAATCTACAACCTGAGGACACACAGTGCCACCGCCCAACGGGAGGTGTGTGGCTCCTTGTGTAGACGCTCCTCACACTTGGGATAGACATTTCACTGTTTGCATCACTTATTGCCACACATTCCAAAAGCTAACATGTTCTCCACGTGAGATGTTTACATATGGAAAATAACGGGAGAAAAATAAATATCTACATCAATGTTGATACTGAACAAAAAATTTACATGGTAGTTTATTATTTTTCTGTGTGAGCTCACCCATAAAGATCCAGCTTTAGTTGACAACATTCTCCACACAAGATATGCAATAAGTAATTATTTTTGTTGGTTTCTGCCTATAGATTTTTTTAAAAGATAGGATTTAGTTATTTTGGATTTACCTATTAAATTATTCCTTGCTGAGTTTAAGAGCTATGAGTGATGGGGGATGGCTGTTTGCCAACAATCTGAATTATGTGCCACCTTTACCTAAGAGAAATGAGAATATATATATCCTTTATACTACATAAATGCTCATGGTAGCATAATTCATAATAGCCCCAAACTGGAAATAATCCAAATGTCCATCCATCAAGAGACTAGATATACCAACAGTGGTATATTTATATAATGGAGTATTATTAGTAATAAAAGTACCAAACTTCTAATATATACAACAAATAGATGAATCTCGAAATTATTATGAAGAACGTGAAAAGCCAGATGCAAAAGAGCATATTATATTTATAGTTAGACACATATGAAAGGTGAAACCAAGCTACAATGTTAGAAATCACAGCACGGCTTGCCTATGTGGGCTGGGGCTGGGAGACCACTGACTATTAATAAAAAGAGCCTGAGAAAAATCTGACTTCCCTTGTCCAAGCGAGACCACCCACACCACTAAGTCTTATGTAGTTCATTGCATTAGCTTTACTAGTATCTCACTTGGCTTTTACTCCAGTTCCCCTGCCCCCAGGCCATTCTATACATAATATCTGGGGTGATAGTTTTCAAAACATAAATCTGATGAAATCATCCTCCAGCTTAAAGTCCTTTAGTAGCTTTCCATTGTTTATATATTATATGTTTCCTTGTTGGAAATATCCTTATTTCCAGCAAGGTTCTCATGGTCTGGCTTCCATCTACTTCTCCAAACTCACCTCCCTTTGTCTTTTCCACTCCAGCCTCGCTGTATCCACTGTGCTAGTATAATGCCTGGCACACAAGTATCTACCATGTGGGATGAATGACCCTAATGGGTGACAGGATGTCATACCAATAATTTGTTTAAGAAACTAGGTTTTTAAAAGCCTTAAATAAAAACAGATATAAAACAGTAAGAAGACCTATTCACTGAATTAGGGCACAAGAGAGGTTATAAAAAAAAAAAAAAAAAAAAGAAAATTCCTGGGGCAATGGAAATGTTCCATATTTTGATTAACTGTGGTAAAATGGGTGAAAACATTTGTTAAAACTAATTGAATTATACACCTAAAATGTATGCATTTTATTGTTAGTTAAGTTATAACTCAATTAAAAAAACATAAAAATAATTTGATTTTTTAAAAATAATTTCTTATCTTCTAAGGAGCTCTTGCTGCTTTGAATCAAGAACATACTGCTATATTACGTATATTAGAGAGAAAAAAAGTTGCTCTTGGGAAATAAGAATACGTTTGCTGGAATTTACAAAGATTGAGAAAGCTAAATAATAATACAGAAAAAAATTTCTACACTTGATCTGAACCAAAAGACCAAGAAGTGATAAGAAAAAAATGTCTACTTTGAAACATAAATAAATCTAGGACACAGAACCAACAGACTAACATGAGAGCAAATGCAGAAGATATTGAAATTCAATTCAAGCAAAGCCACAACCATCTAATATGTGCTCTAGAAAGGGGGGGCACAGGAAATGGGGAGGAAAAATAACTTAAGACATAATAGAAGAAAATGTCCAGAAACTAAAGAAAGAGAACAGTTCTCAGATGGAAAGGACTCACTGAGTGCTCATCAGCATGAATAAAATAGAAAGCAGATCCTTGTGAAAGCTCAGAACTCCTCTAATAAATTTAAAATAAATTCAAAATTCGTAAAATTCAAAAAGTTGCAGAGAGGGCAAGCAAAAAAACCTAGAAAAGCTTATTTATAAAGGAATGCTTTTCAGGTAATTAAAATAAGAAAATAAAACAAAACACATAAAGTCATACTAAGGGTGTAACAGTCTGTGAGCAAAGAATAAGAGAAATTCTACTGTATATTTTTCCAGGACAGTTATTAAGGTTTTCTGTTAAAAATTGACAGTCAGTTGGCATATGTTCCTAACACGCTAACGACACAGTATCCAGAGTTTCTTAACCACCTGGTGGGTATAAGGATTAAATCCACATGCTAATGCAGTAATATGAAAAGGAAAAAGTTGGAAGTCCATGCTCAGGTTGCCACTGCATTGTTTTGCAGTCCTACCAGCCTTGGTGTACCCAGCAACAATTTCTTGCTTGTGATTAAAACAAACTTCTACTTGTTTAAATCAAGGTCTCTTAGATTTTCTTTTATATGAAGTAAACACAGATGTAACTGATGATTTCTAACAGATGGTATGATTGTATCTTGCAGGGAATTATGAATCAATAGCAAGTGTAGGTATCTGATTTTCATTTAAGACACTGGAATAAACTAGAGTGATTACTTTGCATTTTTAATAAACTAACACAACTGAATATTTCATTTACGTCAACTGCACATAAGGAAAATGTTTTCTTTTATCTACATAAGAAGTGATTTGTAAAGTAGGTTTCTGATAATCATAGAATGGACTGTAAACCTTGTGTAAATGCTTGGGTTTAGTGGCATTTGGGAGTTAGAGTCAAGGGTCAGTCACATGTAACACATAATAGGCTCTTTATTTTAAGTACCTTATTGCAAAATAAATATGTAGGCTATTAATGAAATCATAAAACATTAAATTGACTCATTTTTAACAGGTTTATTGACATATAGCTGGCATACAATGAACTGCACATAAAGTACAATTTGAAGAGTTTTGGTAAGTTTTGGCAAATATACATATAACCTGTGCAACCATCACCATGGTCGAGATAGAATGAAGAGCAGCAACTCCAAAAATGTCCTCATGCCTCTTCAGAATCTCTCCTTCCCTCTCCTCCTTACCCACCTCCAGATCCCCAGGCAAACACTGATGATCTGTCCCCCACCATAGGTTAGTTTACATTTTCTATAGTTTTATATAAATTGAATATTTTTCATCTGGCTTCTTTTACACAGCCTAATTATTTTGAGATCCATTGTGTTGTGAGTATCAGTAGTATGTTGCTTTTTATTGCTGAGTAGTATTCCCTTATGTGGATATACCACAATTTGTTTATCCATTTACCTGAAGATGGACATCTGGGTTGTTTTCAGTTTGGGGATATTACAAATAAAGCTGCCATAAACATCTGTGGATTAGTCTTTGTGTGGATATGTATTACTTGTGAGTGGAATGGCTGGGTCTTATGGTAAGTATATTCTTAACATTTTTAGAAGCTGCCAAATGGATGAAACATTTTACACTCCTACCAACAATATATGAAAGTTCTAGTTGCTCCACATGTGTGGCAATGCTTGGCATAGTCAGTCTTTAATTCTAGCCATTCTACAAGATATCTAGAGATACTTCATTGTGGTTTTATTGGCATTTCCATAATCATTACTGATACTGAGTACCTTTTCATGAACTTATTTTCTATCCATATATCTTCTCTGGTGAACTACCCGTTCAAATCTCTTGTTCATTCTAAAAGGCAAGTAAAGACTCGACAAAATTTTGACACTGGGAAAGTCAGAATATGTTCCTGAAAGAGAAAGCTGATTTGTTCTCAAAAGTTGAGGGTTTTTGTGGTTAATCCAAGAGAACTAATGGTTGGAAATACCCAAGTAGATTGTGGCAAATTTTTAATATAAAAAGAATGACTTTGGTATTATTTCTATAAACAACAGGGATTATAATCTGGGATAAAATGGAAGAGGTAAGCCAGATGACCAAGGCTCTCTCTCCCAAAATCTAGTAGAATCCACAAAATGTAACTAAAAAGTAGGAAATATAATCCCAGCAATGTTCATACAAGTGGTGGTCAGGAGAGAGATTCCAGAAATAATGTGGATTCTTTTCTAAAATCCCCCTAATGCCTCATCAGAACAGCACCAAGGAAGAATGCAAGAGAACTCTGGGAATGCCTGGCACTATCTCCTCCAAATTACGAAGGAAAATGACTGAGTGTGTGGGATCAACACCTGAGTGCCCCTTCAAAGGTGAAGTCTCTGTCCTGCAGCATCTGAGCAGGGAAGAGGGGCCCTATTATTGGGAGTCACCACTCTGCTTTGCTCTTTCTGGAAGGAAGTTAGGAGAGGAACTCTTGAGGATAGAAAAATAAAAGGGAAGATAAATTACATAAACTTCTATCTCAAGCTATCTTTTCTTTTTCTAAGGTTTCTACTTCCAATAGAAACAGACAGGAGAAAAGACCCTGGATAAACCATAAAGAAAGCAACCTTTCCCCGTTGTATGTGCACAGAGGCTCAATCATCATCCTCAGGCTTGCTGAGCTTTGCCCTCCTTCGGGGGCAAAGCTGTGAGGAGCAGAGGGGTGCTGAGGGAAAGCGAGAGAACGGGGACGGAGCCAGGAATTGGACACCCAGGGCTAAAGTATCAGAACTGAGATGCCCGATGCTCACCCTGCACGGGGAAACAGCACAGAACCTGAGCACACCTGCCCTGGCTCCAGCAGGTAGACTTGCAACTCAGGGGAACTAACACTCCTATGAGAATTTTCTAATATTAAAGATAAAATGTAAGGACACTAAATCTGTCAAAAAAGAAACATTAACAAATATTTTCTGGGTATGTATTCTGTTTTTTATAGAATACACAATTCTTTGTACGTTTACCTATTAAACTTGGGTTTGTTTGTGCTGAATATTTTTCTTACAAATTGATTCAAGGTAGATAGAGATGTTGACAGCTGTAGTTGTCCAACCATCTTAATTAGGTTGCATTTTTTTCAGGCTTTGAACAACTGTGAAGAAACGGCTTCTTTCACAACTACCTCCAAGTCCCCTGCTATAACTTACCATGGGGCCACTTGTTTGGATAACTCCTGGTAGCTCTTTTCCTTCTTGAGTGCCATCCAGCTGAGGAGTATGGTTGTCACAGGTATTACCTGGCTAATGGAAGAAGTGAAAGTCATGTTTATCTAGGAATCTTTCCAAATGTGAACGTATATTGAATTATGTATTGTGCTAGAGCTTGTGTGTGTGTGTGTGTGTGTCTACACACGCACACATGTATAGCTGGGTGGAGATATACAGAGTTAATGTGTTGATAGTAGTACTTACCAACTCATCCATAATTACACTGATCTTCATAAATGCGGTATACTATAACAGAATGGGTCTCAGAAGCAGACTTTGCTAGTACCTGGCAAAATCCACTTTTCTTTTCTTCCTTAACTTATGAATGTCATGATTTTGCTCCAAGATGCTGTGTCTAACTAAAAAGACTAAATGTGATCGTGTGATTGTTACATCCCATGAGATTTAAGTGGAATTCTACTTCGTGGAATATCTAGGAAGGTTAATATTTTCTTGTTAAAGTGGATGGAATCAGCTGACAGATGCTTCTTTCAGGAACTGGAACATGGTGCCTGTGATGTCCAAACACCCTGCAAGTATTACCTCTCAGCCCTTCCCTAAGGGGAGCAGAGGGGAAGATGGAAAAGTTGGCAGATCGATGTTAGAGCAGCTGTACCATCCTTGGCCTTCCTCCCTCCTTAAGCTTCTTGTTTTGTAAGAAAAGTAAACCTCTAATTGTCTAATTCATGCAGCTCACTGATAAAACCATGGTGTTTTAAAACAAGATTTTATGCCTATATTTTGCAATGGTTTATAAACAAAGAGCAAGAGAAAAATCAACATCATGAAGAAGTGCAGTGATAAACATTCTGAGAGAAACAGATAATTAAGGAAAGAGATGAATACCTGTAATTATTTAATAATTTCAGAGAGATTTGAGAGGTTATTGCAACCATAAGTCAGAAAGTAACTATAACAATACATGGGAAATCAGTTAAAAGAGAGTCCTCCTTGTGAATTATGACTGAATTAAAAATTGTATAGAGGCCAAATTATAACCACTCATGGCAGAAAGTAGAATCAAGAGCTACAAGACAATGTAGACAAAATCTACTAACATACAGACCAAATGGGAAAAGAGTTTAATCTGATTAATGAAAGGTAAAATACATAAAATGAAGAAAAATGAATAATTACAGAAATAATGGGAAGAGGACATTCAGAATTGAAAGGAAAGGAACAATTTTCAGAAACCAATGCTGAGTGCTGATCATGATGAAAGAAGAAAAAAAGATTTCACATCCTGATGACATTTCAGTTCCCCAACAATAAGATAAATCTAAAAAGCTTCCAGAAATATAAAGATGAAAGCAGGATATAAATAAAAGATGAAGTTTTAAGGAGGCATCAGACTTCTCAATGTTAACACTGCACAAAAATGCAGATGGGCCAATACCTACAAATTTCTGCAGGAAACTGATTTAGGGCCTAGCATCTTGATACTCACCAATTTAGGATTTAAGTTCTTTGGATATGTAAATTTAGTATCCAGAGACATTTCTTGCCAGATTTGCTCAAAGAGTAATAAAAGGTACAATCTGCTAAGATGTGACATTTTGTAACATACGTGATTATGTAAGTGGGTATTTTTACTATTCTCCATAGTGACTTTATAATGCTATCGTCCTTCGCCATCCCCTGTACAAAAGGACAGCACCTGTTTCCTCCCTCTATAAACTGGTTTGGCTGGAGTAACTTAAACAAACCTTCTTGTCCACTGCAGTGAGAGGCATGACCCTTATTAACTTTTAAAGGGTCACTTCAGGAATTTGAAATGAAAGGGACGGTGAAAACCAAGTGGGAGCAGAACATTTTGGCAGTGAGGAGACAGGGCAGGAAACAGCCCGGCCTTGCTGTACTTCTGCCTCTGCCTGCTCACCCTGAGCACGTGTGACGATCCTTCTGGCACTTTAATTATTTGCTCTCTCAGATGAAGCTCAAGACAGAACCACTTCACTCACACCAAAGCAAGGGCCGCTAGGTTAGCACAGCTCAGTCGCCGGGGGTGGGGGTGGGCAGTAGCTGATGGGAGACACGCACAGAGGGGGTTATTATTCACAGGCCAACTGTTGCCTCACCTTCTAACCATTGTTACTGCCTTTGTTTGCACATTACATTCATTTAAGCTGTTATGTAAGAATCCCGAGTGCAGGGGCTACGTCTCTGTATTCTGCCGCTACTGTCTAGAGTGCTAGGCACTTAGTGGGTGTTCAGTAAATACCTGCAACTGTTTGCACCTGTTCGTTCTGATCACCCTAGAATCAAAGCTGACTCTGTCATCACTTTTTATGGGGAAAGAGAAAGTAAAGGCAAATGGAAGAAGTTTTACTCCTCTACGTCCAGATATATATTGTATTGCTCTGCAAAAATGAGTTAGTACCGAAGGCCTGAGACGCTTTCCCTAGAAAGGCCTGTTTGCGGGGCTGGCTCTTGGCTGGCGTCTGGGAGCTTGAATGGTAGGGCACCCGCCATTCCCTAAGGTTAAGAACGGCTCTCTGCTCCTAAACTGCTCAAGCGATGTGGCTTATACCGAATACCTGCTCTCCTTCTGGGGATCTGGAATTTATTACATGCTAAGTGGAGGGTACCCATGTGATCAGCCCCAGGAAAAGCCCCGGCTCCTGGGCTTAGATGAGGTTCCCCGGCGGATGGCAGTTGGCTGCTGGAGGAGCTAATCTTGTCCTGTGTGGACCTGCTGAGAGAAGACGTTGGAAGCTGCACCTAGATTCCCTTCACTTTGTTCCATGAACCTTTTCCCTTTGCCAATTTTCCTTTGTCTCCTTTTCCTGTCCCAAATCACAGCCGTGCATGTGACTGTATGTCGGGTCCTGGGTCCTCTAATTAATCACTAACCTGAGTGTGGGCTTGGAAACCCCTGACACAGGGGCAAACCGGGATATATCATTTTGATATTTAAATGAACATATTTAAAAATTCAGTTTATAAATGTTTGAAGATCAGCACTTGTCTAACCTACCTCTACACACACACACACACACACACACAAATATATAAAAAATTATCTACATTGTCTTGTGCTTCGGATGGTCAGATCTGGAGGCACATATTTTCCACACTTCATAGGCCTCTGCTCCCCTGATACAAAGTCGGTAGTCTAGATGAAAAACCTACTCGCAAACAACAGGATACAACAAACCCTTCTGAAGCAGAAGTCGCACAACTCTGATATCATACTGAGAGGGGAGAAAATCTAACAACAAAAATATCCCACCATTTTGTTTTTTCTAATTTGGAAGAAGCTAAAAGATGAAACATGAGGATGAGAAAAGAAAATAAATTTTTAAGCCCAGACCAGTGAGTGACCCCAGCTGGGCGTGGGAGTGCGGGTGTGGTACGAGACCTCAAACGGGCTGAGCGTTCTGTGCTGCCTTGGCACCTGGAACGACCAGGTGGCCCGATGGCAAGTTCTCACTCTGGTCCTGCAGGGGAGGTCCTCCAGCCACACAACCCGCCTTATCCAGGGGACGGTTCTTGCTTCTCTTTGGGCAGTGGGCTTCAGTTCCCTGCCAGCCATGGGATTATTCAAAGAACCACTCGAAACCTCCTATGGGGACCAGAGGATACTCCACCCTCTCGATACTGAGCCTGGAGCCCTGGCCATTCACTCTGTTCCCAGGAGCACTGCACAGTGACGCCTCGTGGCGTGCAGGGTCCTCCTCCCCCGGGCTGTATGTGACTAATAACCTGCCATTGATCCCATCTGCCCAGTGTCAGGGGCTGTGTGTTCAGCCACCCTCAGGACCCTTGGTGGGAATCGCTCCCTCACCCGACAGGGTAAAGACAAGACAACCAAGATGATAGACAGAGCTATGGGTGGCAATGGCTCACAGAAACCAGTCACATGGAAATACTTCAGTGTCTACTCTGACCTGCCTCTTCTGGCTGCCAGGTGAGGCGGTGGCTGCTGTTGGGGGAGGAGGGACAGCACAGAGGGGCAAACACTTGGAGTCAAGTGTCCTGGTCAGAAGTAAGGGACATAAGACTCTCTCCACGGGGAACAACCTGCCACCAATGCAACAGAAAACGTGAAGCACCGTGAACGGAAGGAGTTAACGCCTATGTGAGAAACACAATAAAACTAGGAACAAAACCCAGAGACGAGATCTGCAAAACACGACTGCGCAAAGCACCAGCTGACAGCATTCCACATCCAGATCTCAGCCTGCCCCAGGCTGCAGAAGAGTGGCCAGAACACGGGCCGGCCACATCCACGCCGCTCGGCAGAAGCCCAGAGGGGACCTGGAGCCAGCCTGTGTGTTAGGACATGTAGAGTGCCCCACATAACATGAATTGAGACAAAAGTAAACTGTGCAGAAACTGGACATCGCCACCGTCTTCATCAGATCAAGGGTGGCACAGGGTTACTCTCGGAACAGCAAAGAGTCCCTTTTCCTCTAACAGGAAGGAAAAAAGTGAAGTTAAAGAGAAGGAAACACACTGAAGTGTAGCAGAGCAAAGTCCCTCCCTGAAAATGGGCTGCTGCCCTGAGTCCAAGCGCAGGCAGGCGAGGCAACCCCTGCTCCGTCTATGGCTCCTGCACATGCGCACCAGTGCAAAAGGAGGCCCGAGCCTCATACCAGGTGGGATAGATCACGGCATGGGACTCGTCGTTGCAAATAAAGCCTTCTGCTGACACAGCTTCTTCGGCAGTTACGATTAACATTCTTTGAAACTGTGCACTAAAATGGACATGGGGGCTCTAATGGGATGTGTTTACTTCCTGTGCTAGACAGTGTTACTTGTTCCCACTTATTGCTGCTCCCCACAAGATATTTACATTTGGAAAGTAACTGAAATGTCAAAATATTTCTTACAGTGAGAATTAAATGAATACTGGAAGATACGTGGAGGTTAGAGTAAGATTTTCCATTATGAGCTCAGCCAAGAGGACAAAAGTTGAGCTGACGCCTCCCCCACATTCCGACTTCCGGCCACAGCTGTAGCTGTAGCTGCAGCTGTTGTTATGTTTGTTATTGTAGGCACAGGTAGGGCATGTAGTTATTTGTGGATTTAACTATTTAATTATTCATTCCTGAGTTTAAGAGTTTCCTTTTTCTTCATTGTGTCAAGCTAAGTGGGGAGTTCCCCACCCCCCACCCCTCCACCCCACAAGTTTTTCTGTCTTGACATAGTTATTTTTCTAACCTCCCTACACTCAGTTTCCCTTGCTTTATCTTAGCAGATGACCATTTCTGCAGGGAATTGCTGCTACCCCTTCTTCATCTAGGGTCACATCCAAAAGAAGAGTTAGGATATAAAAATCATCTGGCTACTGAGAAAAATGAAAGTACATTTTTATTCAGGAATAGTCTCCCAAATTTCACTGTGCAATTAATCACTGGGTATGCATAATATGTGTACATCCACAGAGATTTGTGGAGACAGCCATAGCTACGACTGCCTACGCACTAGTCATAGCATTTAGTAATTTATTAGCCTATACTGAGAGCCCACTAAATGCCAGGCACATTAATAGACACTGTTCTCTGGGGACGATACTGGCAACTGCATACCCCAAATCCAGTCTGGTATCTTCATGAACAGTGTCCTGATTTTCTTTCAGAAAGTTATGTGTCCCGCATAAAACAAAACAAAACAGAAAAAACAAAAACAGTGTCTCAGGCTCCCTTGCAGCTAACAATTATATAAGTCTGGACATTCAGAGGTCAATGGAATTCTACTGGGTAGAATTTCCAGGAAAGTAAGGTCAGAGGAACAGAGTCCATTGGTACAAGTTCCAGGAACTGATAGGAACATGGCTATGGTGCCCGATGCCTAGTCCAGCTAACTAACTTGTAAGTAAAAGATGGAGGCTGCATATGACGGAGAGAAAAGAAAGATAAAAGGAAGCTGGATACATGTTAAGGAAAAGAACCACCTACATCAGTTTCTTAAGAAAGAAAAACAAAGCCATATTTGTATAACTTACTATTTCTTGGGTTTTCTGTTACATGCAGCCACATACATGTATATGTAAGTTATATAATTATGGTTTTTAAGCATACTGTGTGACTATGTTTGTATAGTCAATTATAAATCAATTTTATCTTCAGCTAGTTGCTATTTATCTCCATGTTATGAAACTGGAGATAAATTAAATCCAGTTATGAAACTGGAGATAAATTAAATTGACTATTTGCCCAGTTAAATGTGCTACTGAAAAAAACCCATTTAATTCATAACTTCTAAATATTGGAACAATGGATTTGGGAACTGGAATTCCACTCGTGATGAACAGGACTGCAGACTGTATGTGATGTATCCAGACGCTGATTTAGCATTTTTGATTTAATGATTTAAAATGGCTCTACAAACACAAGGGTTAGATATTCTATTTCTTTCTTGTAAGAACTCCACTGGAAAATAAAATTTATCGGATATTTAATGAAATCATAAAATGTCTTTAGGCCCATAGAAATTGCCATTCTTCCCCTTGCCTATCCATATTTTCTAGGTTTCCAGTAAAGATTATGTATTGTATTCATAATAATAAAAAAAAACATTTATTTTTTGAAAAGAACAGATACAACTGAAGAATCAGCACAAGAAAATTGGATCAAGATAACAAAGTGCACAAATTGCTTTTTCCTTCCTCTGCAATCACTCCAAGTGTCAAAAGAGATATCTTTTTAAAGGAGTAGATCTGGAAACCACTAAATATTTCCATTAGCAGAACAGAAATTGTTGGAAGCTCCTGGCAGATAAAAAGCAGGCAAGAATGGTTTGATAAGAGTAGAGGAAAACCTCAGCCTGCAAAAAGGAACAAGAGAAATATGTGTAGAAAGTAAATGCTGATGCAAAAAAAAGCCCATTTGCAGAATGAAAAAAGAGCAGGGAGGCACTCCCAACTCACAGGGCAATGACCAGAGCAATTGCAAGCTGTTTTTCTGAACACGGACCAGGCAGACCCTTTCCTCCCTTGAACACCAGGGACTGGGCAGCAGCTCACTCTCAGCGTCTAGTGACCACCTGCCTCGGCAGCGGTGGTGCTGTGCTAGCAGAGTGTGGTGGTCGTGGACAGAAGGAAGGTTGAATTGCACTTCCCTTGGGGCCTCCTAAAAGAATATGGACAGGAATTTAAACAGGGAAGGTCAGTTTGCCTATAAAGGAGCTCTTGTTACTTTGGCATTGAGGCCATATGTATGTTTCAAAGTGAAGTGTGACAACTGACACATTACACCATTTACACAGGCCCAGCCGCTTATTCCCAGGAGAATTCTTGGGAGAAAGCAGGTCTATACAACTGCCATTGTCTGTATCAATCAATCAATCCTTCAGTGATAAACATAAGCCCACGCTCAAGTATCAAAGTCAATTAAACAACAACAATCATGCTAAAAATAAACACAAGACTCTAAAGGAAACATAATTTCAGGAAAAGAAGAGAACTTTGGAATTTAAGGTTTAATGTATTTAATACCTTGAAGTGCTGGGAGGCTGCTGCAGCCAAGAGAGGAGAACAGAGTGCTACAGTGGAAGGGCAGTCGGGGCAAGGCGGGCCTTCATTGAAAAACAAAACAGAACAGCGTGACTGTTAAAAATCTAAAATTGTAAAAACTAACGAAAGGCATAAGTATTAACACAACCATGACCAAATTACTGATATAATAAATGAAGTTGAAGAGATGGCCAAGAATGCAGAACAAACCCACACACGTACACACAACCTTGCAAAGTATGAAGAGAGCATTTAGCAGACACAGAAGTTCAATCCAAAGAATGTAACAATCATGTAACAGGAGTTTCAGAAGGAGATAACTGAGAAAATGAAAGGAATAAATACTTGTTCTAAATGTTAGAAGGAAATATATAGAACCTGAAGAATGAACTAGCTCTGAGATTGAAAAGGCTCACTTAGTACTGACCAGGATGAATTTTTTAAAAAGGGAAAGCCGGTAAAATTTCAAGTTTCCAACAATAAAAATAAAATTTATAAAGTGTCTTATCTGTTATACAAAGGAATAAGATTGATGGAGACATTGTGCTTTGCCACAGCAATGAAAGAAGATGATGGACAAATATCTTCCAAATTCTGAAGGAAAATGATTTTGAGCATAGAATTTTATGTATAAAAAGTAAGAAAATAACAACCATTATCTACCTGTTTTCTAAATTACTGAATTTATATCTTCACTAGGTAAGTATACTGGGTCAATTTCATATATCTGAGATTAATACAAAATCTCCTTATAAAACTTATCATGTTATGTCTTCACTGAGAAAGTGAAATGGAAACTGTTAAAGAAATAAATAAAAATTGGAAGAGACAGGGAGACAGGGAGAGAGTGAGAGAGGAAGAAGAAAGGGGAGTGAGGGGTCCGGAGGGAGGGGTGGGGAGGGAAGGGAGAAGAAGAAGAGGAACATGGAAGAAGAACAATACCACCACACAAAAAGAAAGAGAAAGACTAGGACAGAGACATAGAGCAAGAGAAGGTGGAAGGGAGGAACTGATGTTTATGTTGTCACACTCAAATCAAAAACTGAAAAAGTTCAGGTACATCCCCAAGAATTTTCCAAGTTTCTTTACTTACAAAACAGATGCTGAATTTTTTAGGGAAAAAAACCTATGAAGATGTTTATGAGACCCTATATATTGTCAACATATAATGCAAGTAGATCATTTCCATCACTGTAGAAAGTTTGAAAGGCTAGTGTTATTTCTAGGTCACTGTTAGGACAAATGCAAAGGTTAACTGGGCCTGTATGAGCTGCCCTGGCAACTATCCAATGTGATTAATGTATCTAAGAGAAGATATGACTTACAACCTAAAGTAACTCAAATTGGAGACTGTCTTCAGCCATGACTTCTACTTAATATCCTTGAAGTTTTAATTTATGTCATTATTGATATTACAATTAATCAGATGAGAAACCTAAATCAGAGTGATTAACTTACCCCAGGCAACTTATCTACTACAGCTGAATATCAAATTTCCTTTTTTCTATATACTAATTACTCCCAAAGTTCCAGGAATCCTATCTGCATAGAATCTAACATAGGACCTTGCACAGAGAATGTATTCAATAAATATCTGTTGCATCAATAATGCATTTATTGCAATGCAACATTGCAGCAATGCAACAAATGAATGATCAAATACATTGCAAGGCAGAGCTAGCAATAAAACAGACAGACATAGGAGAACATGACTAACAGCCCCAAAAATGAAACTGTGGCCATGAAATTGCTAAGGGTAAGCTGGAACTTCAACCAGCCATTTCTCATAAAACTTGTGATATTTCCCTTATGGTTTTCTGAATCATTCTCTAACCCACTTAATTAGTGCTGGTATCTTTCTTTCTTTTTTTTTTTTTTTTTACCATTTTAATTTATCTGAACATAAAGGCTACTCTACCCACTGTCTCATCCCCAGCCCCATTTAAACCAAACCTCCTGGGCCATACTTAAGTCCACATCCCTGGACTCCTTTACCTGACCACAGAGTTTCCCTTCAGTGCTTAGATTTAAGTAGAGGCTCTGTGTATCCTATCCACAAAGACTTGCTCCACTGCTAAAGAAGCTACTCTCCAATCTCATCAAAGAAGGGAATGAATTCAGTATTGATGGATATTGCAGTTTGGGAGATAAGGAATAATCACTAAAGTTCAAATTTCTAAAATTTTGCACTATACTGTCTGCTTAGTTTACTCTAGAAGCTATAATGGCAACAGCCAACCAGACTTTTCTGATATTTTTTCTTACCCCATGCCTGACTCCCCAATCAAACCAAACACCCTTTGAGCCATGTTCATTACTTACAGGAGATTCGCTGACTCCGAAGATGTCTCTGACATCCCTGATGGATTGCTTATTCTTCTTCCTCATGGTCTGAGTGTAGGTATTGTATCTCTTTTTCACTGCAGCTGCTTGGGTTCGAGTCAATGTGGACAGCAAGGCTTTACCATCTTCCTCTTCATCACCTGAGATCAGTGTTGATAAACCCACATCTTGCAGCCACTCTGCTTCCAGTTCTCCTTCTGTAAGAGAACATTACCGAGGTGAGAACACGTCCTGTATGATTGGATGACACGTGTATCCGTAGGTCTGTGCTTATCAGACAAGAAATATCAGTAAACAATATAAGACTGTCTTTTTTTATATAGATATCATAGGAAAGAATATTATAACAAGAGAAAATTCTGTATTATATTTTTTAAATAAGTCAAATTTTAGAATATTATCTAGTAGAGTAAGGTAAATGGCAGACTTGGCAAGGTCATTTTCCTTGCCAGGGAGTTAAATATAAGCCACATCTGGACTACCAATTTCAAAAAATGATGAAATATGAATTTTTAAACTAAAACCATA
This sequence comes from Mirza zaza, assembly GCA_008750895.1. NCBI lineage: Eukaryota > Metazoa > Chordata > Mammalia > Primates > Cheirogaleidae > Mirza > Mirza zaza. The sequence goes on along the minus strand of VSMD01012207.1, from coordinate 203,102 downwards.
GTAGAAAAGACACAGTTTAATGGAACACAAAAGGGTTTTTAATCACTCAAATACAGGTTCAAATCCTAGTGTCACCCACCATTTACTAGCCAAATGATTTTGATAAGTTTTTAGATTATCTCTAGGCCTCATGTCCTCTCACCAAAATAAGTGTGTTAAATCCATATAATTTGATGTTGCCTCAGTATCCATTTGAATATAGGTTTGATTTTCTCATACCAGAAGCAGAGCTTAGTCACACTTGACAGTGTCCAGTTCTCTACCTCCTCCCAGTTCTTCCATGTGGTCAATCCAGACATCTGCCTTATGCAACCATCTCTTGGTGACCACCTCCATATGGGAGAGTTGGCTGCAACCTCCTTGACTCACCCCATGGAACCCCACACCCCACATGCACTGTGCGGACATGCTGTGCTGACCACCTGTCCGTCACAGTGTGACTCCATGGAACGTGTGCCCGCTTGCTTAAACCTACCAATTAGAACTCCCCATTGGAAACCTGCTTGGGTAACACCCTGGGCCCCACAGGCCGCCTCCCCTCACCCCCCACCTGCTGGTTGAGTGTGAGTGTCCCAGATGGCTCCCCCTTCCCGTTGGTCCTGCTGTCTTGTCTCTGGGATCTGTGAGTAACACGCTGCTTCTGGTATTTCATGGGTTGGGTTAGGTTGCCTCTTCTGTGCCTCCCTGACCAACACACCTGAGCCTAACTTCTCTCCTAAAGACTGGCTACCTTGGTGGAATAAACTGGATACAGGTCAGACAAGAGCCACAAAGGCATCTGCCAGTAAAACAAATTTCCTTAGAGAAGGACACCTGGTCACGCGTCAGACCCTTGGGCATTGGGCTGTCTGCCAGGATCAAGAAGTGTCCCGTGAAAGGCACAGTGTAAACATCCATGACCAAGTCCCCTGGAGCCCGGCAGGACAGGGCTAGAGTGTGTAGCCACTGTCCGGAGAGAGACCTCAAGACCAAATTTGGGGAATTACAACAATGGGGGTAATAACAACAAAAGTATTAGGCAGTTATGAGGATTATGAGTTTTGTTTTTTCCATCAATAGATTTATGACAGATGGCAAACAACCTGAAACAAAGCAGATATTCAACTGATGTTCGTTCTCCTACTTTTTCTTTATTCTTCACATTAGAAAATAATTCCTTTTTTTTTGGAAAGCAGTTCAAAAATCTAAAATTCATCAAAGAGAATCCACTGCTAATGTAAACTATATATATAGAAATACAAGGAATTCAGAATAACAATGTCCTGTAACAGAAAACGCACTACACATACATTTCTGGGAACTATGAGGAACAGGCGAAACCCGGATGAGGGTTGTTTAAAGAGCAGCTTAGACTAATTTACAAACCGCATGTCATAGCATCAGTCTAGGAACACTGGACTCTGTTTACATTATTGCATCATTGGTATATAAACAAAGCCTTCTAATGTACTCTACAGGTCCAATTTCTAGCTAGGCAAATATTTTATTTGCTATCTTGTTTTTATTATTTATTTGCACTGTAAACTGTCCTTTTAACAGAAAATAAAAGGTGAATTTATAATTGGTATCCCTAATCTAACATAACAAATCTTTTAGATTTGTGAGTTATGAAGTTCTCCTTTACTTGGGCCTGAGATAAGATTTTCATTTTTCAAGACAAAATTTACAAATATAGTTTAATATTTAAGTTCTAAAAATGGGATTTTCCTCTCTACCTCTGTAAGGAATTGTGAGAGAGTGGAAGAAGTCATCAGTAGGACTAGAGTTACATAAACTAGGGGTGAGAATGGCGAAATCCTCAGACTCAGACTGCAGCACATGTACAATATATGTTTTCTGTAGGTGAGAATGTCCATGGCAGATACCCGTGTCAGTCCTGTTTGCTGAATTAAGTACAATGCAATCCTATGTTCCTTATCCAGTTGCCAATTGTATAACTTCCTCACGAAGCTCTCCTTTGAATTACAGTTCCATATATCTAGCTGCATATTCAATATCTACTTGGCTCTATCGATTCTGAAAACCAGAATATTTTACATGGCTTTTATTTGGTAGAATACAACACAATCTAATACAATACTACCAGGACAGCAGATATTAATCAGTGGGAGTGGGTGGTTGTTCTGCTGAATTCTACTGATTCACTGGTTAAACTGCTAGTGGGATGATTTCTGCCTACCGGGAGAGTCAGAGAGAACTTACAAAGAAAGACAGTCGGCACACAGGAAAACAAAGCCAGCTCCTTACCATCCATGGGCTTGGCCTCGGCCGGCAGCGGCTCCTCCTGCCCGCCCATGCTGCTCTCCTTAATGCTTTCTATTTCCCGCCAGAAATCCTCCATGGACGCGCTGTCCACCGAGGCCTGCGAGTTGGAGCGGCTGAACGCGGGAGGGTGTAAGGATTCATTGGAGAGCATCCTGTTGATCTGTCGGCAGCGAGGAATGGATTTTCTGAGGAAAGAATAATATCTGTGAGTGAAAATGGGTGTCTTTACATTATCAACTCACGAAATTAAACTTAAGTTTAAAATTGATGAAGTGGCGTCAGTGCGGCAGAGAGGGGTCTGAGGGAGTCACCTCCGTTTGGTGGCGGCCCTTTAAAGAAAATTCTCTGTACTTCATAATGACGCTGTGGCCATGCGAGAATTAACATGAAAATATTTTTTAGAAGTTTTATATACTCATAAAATGCGAAGTTATTTGTATTAGTCAAAACATGTATGGTGAAAGCTTGCTTCTGTAAAGTAGCTAAGATGATGGCAGAGGGTGTAAACGTTGACTGCTCACACCCATTAGGGTGGTTACTGTTTTTTAAAAACAGAATGTAACAAGTGTTGGCGAAGATGTGGAGAAATCGGAGCCCTTGTGCACTATTGGTGGAAGTGTAAAATGGTGCAGCCTCTATAGAAAACAGTATGATGGTTCCTCAAAAAACTAAAAATAGAACAGCAATTCCATAAGATGCAGCAATTCCACTTCTGGATATATACCAAAACCACTGAAAGCAAGGTCTCAAAGAAATATTTGTACACCCGTGTTCATTGTGGCATGATTCACACTAGTCAAAAGACAGAGCGACTCAACTATCCATCAATGGACAAGCGGATAAGCAAAATGTGATATAAACAATGAAATATTATCCAGCCTTAAAAAGGAGGGAAATTCTGACACATGTTACAACAGAGATGAGCCTTGGGGACATCATGCTTCATGACATAAGCCAGTCATAAAAAGATAAATACTATACAGTTCCATTTATTGTATGGTGATGGCTGTACAACATTATGAATATAATTAATACCACTGAACTGTACACTTAAAAATGGTTAAGATGATAAATTTTGTAATACCTATTTATCATAATTTTTTAAATTGAAAAAGATCCATTTTTTTTTAAAGATCAGCTGCTGAGATTATGAGATAGTGAGGGGAAATATATCTGTAACATTAAGTGGAAAAACCTACATTACGATAGGGAAGTGGAGCATCAGTCTGAAGCACGGACACCCACGGAGAGCCGGGGAGAGCTGGACGGCCACCTAGGGCAGCGTCCGACCACGGCCAGGGCAGCGTGGCTCCTGCGCTCACTCACTACCTAACTGCACCACCGTGAGCCTAGGACACGGAGCAGGGTGTGGAGCAGCTCCGGGGGTGCTTTCCTCGGCGGCTGCTGCAAGGACTCAGTGAATTAACACATGTGAAGCATTCAGAACATAAAAACATTCCATAAATGTTTATTTAACACAGCAAGAGACACAGCAGGGCAGAGAGATGCCAAAATGTCTGGATTCTGAGAGATTTAGATCTCTCATCATAAAAACATAGAAGTGAAACAAAATATTTGACTTCCATGATGTACAACTGGCAAATACTACATTTCCTATGAGCAGAATGTTTGACTAACTGGAAAACTCTGGTCTCCAACCATGGAGATTAACTGAGTTACTTCATGCAGTAAAGGCTTCTGTTCTTGTTCTTTTCTTTTTTAATTTTTAAATCTGGTGTGGGTCGGACCCTTTCAAAGAAGCTCTTCTTCTCCATGGGTTCAGGTGGAATTGAATGAAAACACTGAGGCTGCCTCTTAACTGATGTGTGGTCTGAGCTGTTTCACTCAAAATGAGAAGTCCCAGGTGGAAAGAGATAAGCAGAGGAATGGCATAGTCTCATTGCTGTGGTGTTATGACTCACTTAGGACAATTACATTTTAATAGGCAGAGCAGCAATGGGGTGTTATCAAATTTAGCCACGGCCTATGGCATACGTAAAGCACACTTAACCTGTATGGGAGTGCAAAATGAGAGAGGAAATGCTTCTGTACATAAGCCGAAAAAATTTCCATTTGCTCATATGCTCTATACCTCTAGGAATCCTTCTGGTTTTCTAAATCACCCTTAGTAGAAATTTCTGGAATTTTCTCATTGATCCTTTCATGGTACCTGACTGTAAGAATAGTTCTAGTTTTGAACATTAACTGATAGCAAGATAGCCAATTTTTTTTTAATCAAAGCCTTTCAGGAAAATATGAAATATCCATTTTTTTAATGTGTTGTATGATAAAAAAGAATTTTAGGCTTTGTCCGATAATTGGGTGATAAGAATTTTTCACAGAATTCTTTATAGTTTAACAAGACAGACACATTTTAGTGGTTGAAATTTCTATGAAATCGAAAAGCTACCAAGACAGTTATTGACCCCTTTATTATTTTTAGGCTTCCAAGACTCTTTTTTCCTTTTGCAGTAAGACTAATACTGAAAACCACTAGGAAATTCATACAGAACTAGTATATAAACATCTATCTCTTATAAAACTGAAATCAGTTACCACTGCTCACACAGCCTACTGCTGTCCATATACTTTATTCAGAAAAAGTATATGGGTACCCAAAACCTTCTCCAGTTTTAGATTTTTAAGGTTAATTTCTTTAAAAAAATGAATATGCTTGACTTGTTAAAACAACAACAACAACAAACTTGCAATCTTTATAGCAGATACGGACCAAGTTTTTAAAAAATTATAATACGGTATAAGTGTAACTGTTTAATATACAATTGTATAAAGCAAAAATGGAAAGTCTTTTCCTTCCATCTGCAGCAAATCAATATTATTCTATAAACTGCTTTATTTTCTTGGCTCAGAAACATGCATAGACATTTTTTTCCATGCCAATACAGTGACAGCACATCAATGGCTGCAGAGAGCTGTATAATTTATCTTAGAAATTAAGCAAACATGCAGATATAGCCAACTGCTAAAAATGTTTGACGTGAGAAATTCGGGAACTAGTAAGTGAATTGAAGATCTGTTTAGGGCTAATAATGATAATTTGAATTACAGTATACAGTTTCTTATTCATGCAAGGAGTATACTGGTGGAATCTCAGAGGGGAGACCTTCACCACACTCTGCTGGGGGGAGGGGGAAAGGATATACACTTCATTGGTCACGAGCAGTTGAGTAACACACTGGTTTCATCTGAGACAAAACACCCAAAGAATCCCTTAATTGCAATGATAAAAAATTTTTTTGGCAAAGAAGTAGACAACATTTTTGGGATAAGCACACTTGGAAGAGCTCTCACTTTTTTAGCTAGGAGTCCAAATATTCCCCCCACATCCCAGGATGGAGTATACCCCATGGTCTTCCATTACTGAAACACTATGTAATTTTGACTCTCCTTAGGCCCATTCAGCAGTTTGATGCGCCTTAATCTGAAGCTTCATACCTCACCATATTAGGAGAAAACAGAGTTCAGATTTCATCAGCTGTTTTTTTCCTCCCAAAAAATGACACCAGGAAAACATAACATGAAAAACAGAATGCAACTATGTTACACAGAAACTTTTATTGGGAAAACACTAAGTTTAAAATTAAATTTTAAGTGTATGATAATTAACATAAATTCAAAATGGCATTTAAAAAAAGAAAAGATTTTATTATTCCATTTCCTTCCATTTTTTAAGCTGTAACTTATGTTATCTTTTAGTAGATTCCAGAGATCTAGAACTTATTACTATCTATATTGAATTATAATAGTGTTTCACAACTTCACAATAATGTAAATTATAAATTATATTTACAAAGTATAATTCTCCCTCCACCCTTTATATTACTGTTGTCACATGTGTTGCTTTCTCATGTATTTATATCTTCCAATAGTTATTATTGTTGTACATTTAAAATAGTCGGTAATCTCTTTAAAAACATAATAAGTAGTCCTTTCTATTCATCCTTTCTGGTGTCCTTCATTCCTTCCACATGTCTGTGTGTCCACAGGGGTCATCTCCCCTCAGCTTTGAGAACGTCAATATTTCTCTCTCATTCTTTAGCATTTCTCGTATTGTGGATCTTCTGGCAACAAACTACCTCAGGTTTCATTCTGAGTATGTCTTTATTTTCATTTTGACAGTTATTTTTACTGGGCATATTTAAACTGCTGTTTAAATCCTTTTAGAGAAGTCATTCCACTGCCTTGTGGACTCCTGATTCTGATGAGATGTCAGTTACAAATCTTGGTGTTCTTCTAAATATAATGTCTGTTTCCACTAGCTGCTCTTAATACATTTTCTCTCTTTTTTTTTTTTTTTTTTTTTTTTTGAGACAGAGACTCACTCTGTTGCCCTGGGCTAGAGTGCTGTGGCATCAGCTTAGATCAAAGCAACCTCAAACTCCTGGGCTCAAGTGATCCTCCTGCCTCAGCTTTCCGAGTAGCTGAGACTACAGGCATGTGCCACCATGCCCGGCTAATTTATATATATATATGTATATATATACATATATACATATACATATATACATATATATACACATATACATATATACACACATATATATATGTTTAGTTGTCCAGCTAATTTCTTTCTATTCTTTTAGTAGAGACAGAGTCTTGCTCTTGCTCAGGCTGGTCTCGAACTCCTGAGCTCAAATGATCTGCCCGCCTTGGCCTCCCAGAGTGCTAGGATTACAGGTGTGAGCCACCATGCCTGGCCTAAATTTTCTCTTTATCTTTTGTTTTTACCAGTTTGAATATGATATGCCTACATTGTGGTTTTCTTTTTATTTATTCTTCTTGAAGTTTTATTGAACTTCTTGAACCTGTGGGTTGATGTCTTTCATCAATTTGGGGATATTCTCCATTTTCTCTTCAAGTATTTCTTCTGCCCTATTCACTCCTCTCCTCTTCTTCTGGAATTCCAACACCATGACTGTCAGGCCATTTGATATTTCCCAAATGCCCTTCACCAGCTGCTTTGCTTTCCCCCCACTTTTTCTTAGGGCTTCAGTTAAAGGATTTCTGTTGCCCTGTGTGCTGCTGCTAAGTCCATCCAATGAATGCTTCCATTCCAACATTGTGTTTTTTCACATCAAGAATATCCAATTAGTTCTTTTTAGAGATTCCATTTATCTGTTAACATTATCCATATATTCTGTCCCTTATTGACCATCTATCCTCTCATTTCTTTAACTCATTTATCATTGTTATTTGCAAGTTCTTATCTCTTAACACCAACATCTGTGCTGTCAATGTGTCTGCTAAATACTGATTTAAAAACAGCCAATTGTTTGTGAGTCACATTTTCCTTTGTCTTCACATATTTTATAACTTTTTATTATATGAAAGACGTTGTTTTTAAAAGAACTCTACAAACTGGACTAAAAAAGAGCTTCCGCCAGAAGGGCAAGCCTTTTCCTCTACCTGGCAGTTGAAGTGAGGGGCAGATCTCTTCAACTCAGTCAGGAGGTGAGCTGGGTCTGGGCTGGGCTGCAGCTTTGAGTTTACCTCTAGTTTCAAATGCTTCAAGGGGGAAATCTGTCCTATGTGTCTGCAAGTTCCTCCCAGTAGCTCGGCTTTGGGACAAATACCATGGACTATAAAAACGTCTCTCTGCTTTAGAGCCTGACCACCCCCTGTGTTGCTGGGCTCACAGCAAAATTCCCAGGGGGGATAATTATTGAGTGGAAAGAATTAACTCTGCATTTGGGGCTTCTACAAATCCCAATCTGTTGTGCTGGTGCTATTACCAGCTCCAGTGGCATCTCCTTAACCCAGTAGAGCTCCTCTATCTAGATAGGTGTGATGTTCTGCACAGAAGTACACAAACTCAGGGAGCAGACATGCCTAGGGAGGGAAATGACCAATGGACACTGCTTACCTAGCAAGAGTTCTTTCTTCCCTAGAACTTAGCTCCCATATACATCTTTGTATCTACAGTTCTCCGATATAGTTTTTTTTGTTGTTGCTGTTTTGAGATAGTCTCATTCTGTTGCCCAGGCTTGAGTGCAGGGGCATGATCATAGTTCCCTACAATCTTAAACTTCTGGGCTCAAGGGATCCTCCTGCTTCAGCTTCCCAAGTAGCTGGGACTACAGGCTCATGCCACCATGCCCAGCTAATTTTTCTATTTTTTGTAGAGATAAGGTCTCGCTCTTGCTCAGGCTAGTCTTGAACTCTTGGCCTCAAGCGTTCCTCCTGCCTCCTAGGCCTCCCAGAGTGTTAGGATTACAGTGTGAGCCACGCACCCAGCCTAGTTTTTAAAATATATGATTTCTACATTTGTCCTTTTTTCTCTAATTGTTACAGTGAGAATGAAAGTCCATCACAAACTAGTCTACACCCTAACTGTAAGTGGAAGTCCCACACATCATTGTAAACATATCCGATTTTTTTAAAAGTTGTATTTGTTTATGCACAACTTGCTTTGTCTAATCACAAATTTAGTTATTGAGTATATTCCAAAAAATATTTTTTAGCCAGGCACTATGGTTCATACCTGTAGTCCCAGCTATTCAGGAGGCTGAGGCAGGAGGATTGCTTGAGCCCAGGAGTTTGAGGCTGCAGTGAGTTGTGATCGTGCTACTGCACTCCAGCCTGGGTGACAGAGCAAGATTCCCACTATCTCTAAAATAATAACATTAATAAAAATAATAATTTTATATACATATTTCTTATGAAGAAATTCTCTATGGGCCTTTATTGTCTCTTATGTTATGGAGAATTTCATATGATAATTTACCGTCCTACACATTGCATCAGTTGATCCTTCATTAACCCCATGATGTAGTCAAAGCCAGCACTGTATGTTTCATTATTTGATGAGAAAGAGAGTTACTGAGAGTGAAACGGGGACAGGTAGCTTCCCGTTGCAACTGTAGTTAAAAGTGTGAATTCCTTACTATGACTTCAAAGCGCAGGACATTCTGTCCTTGAACTTCTTCCTTAGCCTCATCTCACACCACTTTCCCCTGGCATTAGCACGAGGTGTGCTCATCTTTTCTCAGTTTCTCTAAAAGCCAAGCTCTTTCTTCCCTTAGGAAATTTGCTCTTTCTGTTCCGTTCTGCCTGGAACATTCTTCCTCAGCTATTTCCGCAGCAAGATGCGTCTCATCATTCTGCTCCCAATCCAGATGCCACCTCCTCGGGAGTCCTTTCCTGGCCACCCTAATGTAGCACTCCCCAATTACCCAGCTCTCAGCTCTCTCTGTCTCCTTCTTCTCGTTCATCAGTAACATATCCTTTATTTATTTGTTTGCTTACTTCATTTGGTGGCTCTATTTTCCCACGAGAATAGAGAGTAATCACGTCTCTCTTATACACACAGTGTCTGACAAATCACAGGAACTCAGAAATATCTGCTGAATAAATGACTAGTGATGGTGGAGCCAGGCTATGAACTCAGCCTGTTTCAATCCTGTTCAAATGCTCTCCCTGCAGTAATATTTCTTAATTGCAAAAGTCTCCCCAAGTATCCATGTATCTGCTCATAGCTATGCACATTTTTATGTCAAAGAAGGAATATAATGTTGTGATTCAGAGAAAAACTCTGAAGCCAGCTCCTAGGTTCGAATGCAGGCTCTGCCACTCCCTAACTCTATAACCTTGAAAACTATTACACCTCTGTGCCTCCATTTCCTAATCTGTAAAATGTTGACCTTAATCATACACACTTCATGGGGTTGTCATGAGGATTGAGTGAGTTAATATATGTAAAACAGCTGGCACATATTAAGTCCGTATGGTAGTGATTACTACAGTTTAATTTGTTAGCATGCTCAGAGCTAGATTTAGGGTTAGACTATAATGGATGCTAATATATCTCAGGGGCACTAAAATATGCCTAGAAATATAATGAGATAAATAAAACTGTATTCATAAGAACTGTTGTCTGACCCAATCCCATTTCCAAACCTTGTTTCCAAACCTTGCTCAAGTACCTTAGCCCAAAAGCAGCCATCAGACACTGCTGTGGCCAAAGTCACATAAGTAAAAGCCCTCTTGAGGGTTTCAGTGAAATCTTGTGTTTTTCTAACATAGGTGCTATCCCTTTCTCTTCCTCCTTCTCTCTTCTTGGAACGTGAACAAGATGACTGGTGCTACGGCAGCCGTCTTGCAGCTATGAGAGACAAGCTAAGAAATTATAGCAATTAGCCTTGATATTAATGAGTTTTAGGAATAATGCCAGATGCTCTGAACTTCCAGAAATGTGAGAAAAATAAATGTCTATTTTAAAAAACTACTCTAGTCTTCGATGTTTTTGTTATTTGCTGCCCACATCATTCCTAACTGATATAACTGGAAGGAATACTTTAATAAGCCATTTGGGGTGGGGTGAGATGAGACATCCCCTCCACCCCACAAGGGGAATATTCAAGTAACAATTTACAATTAATAACCTGCCTCCCAAGGAAGCTGGAGTCTAACAATGATTCTCCAGTGTCAGGGCTGCCAAATTATTAGCCTAACCCCATGTCTCGATCTGGCTTTGATCAGTGTACCATGGAGCTAAACTTCATTGCTACTGAAAACATTCCTGCCTAAATGTATAGGGACTGCACTACTCTCAAACTGAACGCAGTCCAAGAATTTTAGAAAGACTATACCAAACCAAAGCTTTTGCCTTTCCTCTCCTAATAAAAAAGGAGACTTGAATTCTCCTTAATTGTCACTGTCTTTGAAAGATGCCGGTAGCAGCACAGTGTGGACATCTAGAGAAATGATCTTGGACGCTGGCTGCAGTGAGCCCTGGCAGCAGGGCTCTTGCAAGAGGCACCGCTCGCTCTCTGGGACAGACCCTGGCACCAGCCCAGTTCCACAGCGGTCCGCCCTCTTAGCTTCTTTGGGAGGCCATTCAGATAAATAAGAGGACAAATCCCTTGTTTTTTACACTTTGGCTTCTCAGTAATCTCTGAGTTCTAGCATGGTTATAAACAAGCTCAACTTGCATGTCTTGCAGAAAGCACTCGAAAGGCGATGACGATAAAAAAAGAGGTTACGGTTTCAGAGTAATAGGAGCAAGAGAACAGAGGAGGTTTCTGCTTTCTTTCTCAGGCTCCCCGACCCTCTTTCTATCATTCTGCCACCCCAGTTTTCTCGGTCTGCTCCTTTCCTGGCCTGCCTCATCCCTCTTAGGGGAAAAGGAAGAAAGCCAAAGAAGCTATTCGTCAAAAGGTAACCAGGTCTGCCTGAACCTCTCAGCTGGCAGCAGAGGATACAGAAAAATGTGTTTGTAGATTAGAAGGAGGCTTAAAACAGCAAACAAATTCTTACTTACACAGAAGGGACTATCTGAAGGTTGGATTCATTTCTTAAACCAATGAGATTCACATCAGCAATTAAATTCTTAGGCATTTGTGGATCACCTCTGAGTACAAGCACTATGCCAGGAATGAGAACAGTGGCAATAGAATGAACAACCTCAAACTGTTATACACTGAACTCCAGTGATTTACAAAGGAAGAGGCTCAAATGGGACAACAAACTCTTTTGTAAGACAGAATGACAGAAACTTTTTTTGGTGTCGGGGGCGGGGGGTGCATATTTTTCTATGCTTCTAGCCACGATAAAGCAACTCAACATGCTAGACTTTGAAAGTAACCTATGTTATGATCTATTTACTGCTCCACCAGGGATATAGACAAAGCTAATAAACAGAATCAATGTTTGTATAGTCACCACATAATTGAAATACAGGCAAACTTTGCTTTATTGTCTCGCTTTATTGTGCTTCACAGATATTGCAGTTTTTTTAAATTGAAGATTTGTGGCAGCCCTGTGTTGAGCCAGTGTATTGGCACAATTTTTCCAACAGCATATGCTCACTTCATGTTTTTGTGTTATGTTTTGGTAATTCTTGCAATATTTCAAACTTTTACATTGTTAGGATATCTGTTATGGGGATCTGTGATCAGTGATCTTTGATGTTACTATTTTAATTGTTTTGGGGCATCACAAACTGCACCCACAAAATCAATACATGGCAGACAATAAATACATATTAAGTGTGTTCTTACTGCACCACCCAGCAGGCCTTTCCCCGTCTCTCTTCCTCTCTTCAGGCCTCCTTATTCCTTCAGATACAGCAATGTTAAAATTAGCCAGTTAATAACCCTACAATGGCCTCAAGGCATTCAAGTGAAAGGAAGAGTCACATGTGTCTTATTTTGACTCAAAAGTTAGAAATGGTTAAGCATAGTGAGTAAGGCATGTACAATCATTGCCCTGGCTAGAGCGCCGTGGCGTCAGCCTAGCTCACTGCAACCTCAAACTCCTGGGATCAAGCTATCCTTCTGTCTCAGCCTCCCAATTAGCTGGGACTACTGGTGTGCACCACTTTACCTGGCTAATTTTTCTATTTTTTGTAGAGACAGGGTCTCACTATGTTGCTCAGGTTGGTCTTGAACTCCTGGCCTCAAGCCATCCTCCAGCCTCAGCCTCCCAAAGTGCTAGGATTACAGGTGTGAGCCACCACACTGAGCCACATTAGCTAGGTCTCTTGTGCTAAATGGTTAGCCAATTTGGGAATGCAAAGGAAAAGTTCTTGAAGGAAATTAAAAGTGCTACTCCAGTGAACACACCGATGATAAGAAACTGAAGCGGCCTCTCTGCTGACGATCAACCAGCCACATGTTCCCTTAAGCCAAAGCCCAATGCAGAGCAAGACCCTAACTCTCTTCAATTCTACGAAGGCTGAGGGAGGTGAGGAAGCTGCAGAAGAAAAGTTTGAAGCTAACAGAGGTTGGTTCATGAAGTTTAAGGAAAGAAGCCCTCTCCAGAACATAAAAGGTCAAGGTGAAGCAGCAAGTGTGGCAAATTATCTAGAATATCCAGCTATGATCATTGATAAAGTTGGCTACACTAAACAACAGATTTTCAATGTAGGTGAAACAGCCTTCTGTTGGAAGAAGATGCCATCTAGGACTTTCATAGATAGAGAGGAGAAGTCAATGCCTGGCTTCAAAGCTTCAAAGTACACTGATTCTTGTTAGAGGCTAATTTAGCTGGTGAGTTTAAGTTGAAGCCAATGATCATTTACCATTCCAAAAATCCTAGGGCACCTACGTATTATGCTAAATATACTCCATGTGCTCCATAAATGGAAGAACAAAGCCTGGATGACAGCATATCTGTTTACAGCACAGTTTACTGAATATTTTAGGCCTACCACTCAAGCTTGAGACCTACTGCTCAGAAAAAAAGCACGCCTTTCAAAATATTACTGCTCATTGACAATGCACCTGGTCATACAAGAGCTCTACTGGAGATGTACAAGGAGAGTAATGTTGTTTTCATGCCTGCTAATGTAACATCCATTCCACAGCCCATGGATCAAGGAGTAATTTTGACTTTCAAGTCTTATTATTTAAGAAATATTTTGTAAGGCTATAGCTGCCATAGAGAGTGATTCCTCTGAGGGATCTAGACAAGTCAACTGTAAAACTTCTAAAAGGGATTCACTACTCTAGATGCCATTAAGAACATTCATGACTCATGGGAGGAGGCTGCAATACTAACATTAATAGGAGTTTGGACAAAGTTGATTCCAACCCTCATGGATGACTTTGAGGGTTCAAGACTTCAGTAGATGAAGTCACTGCAAATGTAGTGGAAATAAAAATAGAACTAGAATTAGAAGTAGAGCTTGAAGATGTGACTGCATTGCTGCTATCTCATGGTCCAACTTTAACAGATGAGTAGTCCCTTCTTAGGGATGAGCAAAGGAACTCGTTTCCTGGGATGGAATCTACTCCAGGTGAAGATGTTGCAAACACTGCTGAAATGACAACAAAGGATTTAGAATATTATGTAAACTTAGTTGATAAAGCAGCAGCAAGTTATGAGGACAGACTCCAATTTTGAAAGAAGCTCCACTGTGGCTAAAATGCTATCAAACAGCATCACATGCTACAGAGAAATATTTTGCAAAAGGAAGAGTCAGTCTATGTAGCAAACTTCTCTGTTGTCTTAATTTAGGAAATTGCCACAGCCAACCCAACCTTCAGCAACCACCGCCCTGATCAGTCAGCAGCCAGACCCTCAGTCAGCAATGAGATAACAACTCCCTGAAGGCTCAGATGATCATTTGCCTTCCTTAGCTATAAAGTATTTTTTAATTAAGGTAGATACATTGGTTTTTAGATGATACAACTGTACACTTAATACACTACAGCATAGTGTAAACATAACTTTTTTTTAAATTAAAAATTTATATATTTTCCAAAGTCCTATCACTCAAAGAAAATTAAAAGGCCAGGCACAGTGGTTCACGCCTGCAATCCTAGCACTCTGGGAGGCCAAGGCAGGAGGATCACTTGAGGTGAGGAGTTGGAGACCAGCCTGAGCAAGAGCAAGACTCCAGCTCTACTAAAAATAGAAAAATTAGGCGGGCCTTGTGGAGTGTCTGTAGTCCCAGCTACTCAAGAGGCTGAAGCAGGAGGATGGCTTGAGCCCAGGAGTTTGAGGTTGCAATGAGCTACGATGACACCACTGCACTCTACCCTAGGTGATGGAGCATGACTCTGTCTCAAATAATAATAATAATAATAATAATGACAGAAAGAAGTACCAACAGCAGTGAGCAAAGAGACAAGCAATGAATGCAAGTTGGCCTGAGAAATACAGTGGAAACGTCAAAAAAGTTAAATTAATGAGAGGGGTACCACAAGGAGGTGCTGGGGATCTTCTCTGAATCCTGAATAAAGTTCAGTCATGTTGTTCAAATTTACTGTACCCTGAACCAGGGGTCCCCAGCCTTTTTGCATCGGGGACATGGCGGGTGGAGGGTAGCTCTGTTGGTGGTTCCAGTGATGGGGAGCGGCTGTAAATGAAACTGCTTGTTCTCCCTCGGCTAGCCTCCTCCTGTTATGCATCCTCCCGTCCCCCTCTTCCTACATTTCATGGAAGAATTTTTCCAAGGCCATGGGGTGAAGGGGTTCAGTGGAGCTCTGCAGACCGGTCCCCAACAAGCCACAGACCAGGGTTTGGGGACCACAGTCCTGGACACATGCTCATGGGTCCTCCAAGAGGTTACAGCAGCTTAAACATAACTTTAATACACACTGGGAAACCAAGAATTTGTGTGACTCCCTTTATGGTGCTATTCACTGTACTGCAGGGGTCTGGAACTAAACCCACAGTATCGCTGACATACAGCTCACATAAATTATATGTGTATATATAAATGTATACATAAAAATCGGAGTATTACATGTTTCTTAAATTTCCTCCACTTTGGCTGGGGGGGGGGGGAAGAAATGGAGAGTGTCTGCTAATGGGTATAGAGGTGAAAACTGTGTTTGGGAATTAGACAGTGGTGATGTTACCACTCTGTGAATATATTAAAAGCTACTGAATTGTATACTTTAAAAGAGTGAATTTTATGTATGTGAATTATATCTTAATTTAAAAAGCACGAGGGAAAAAAATTACCCCTGCTTTAATTATTTTTTTGAATTTTGATAAAAGTGCTTTGAGATTTCAAGTAACTTTAAGAAAAAGCAAAAAAGAATTAAAATTTCAACAATGGCCTGGGTTTAAAAAGAGTGAAAGACACTTCCAAGAAGGGCGACTAGTTGCTCTGAAAGAAGGGGAACAGTCACAGTGGGAAATGGTCTTGCTCCCTGGTCAGTTAATAATCATCTAGAACAGCGACTGGCAAAACGTCTGCTTTGCAGGAAAGTAAATCACGAAATGTGAACGTTTTGTATTCTGTCTGTGTTAAAACTAATGTACATTTTATGAGCTTGTTGTATATATTGATTTTGGCGAAGCTCAGTCAATCCCACAAGTGACTCTTAATATTATCCTCAAAGATAAGATTATAAGTAAAAAACTGGTTTGGAGCCACCTAATCATTGCTCAGAGGCTCACATTTTTTATCCAATTAGGAGATGCTCAGGAAAGAATCTACACACAGAATGTGAGCAAAAAGCAGCTTTGGCTCTTCAATGCAATTCTATCCTTTGTCCATTTAGCCACATGTGATTATACGAGTCTTGATAATCTATATCTTTTGCGCTTCTGAAATTCTACTGCCTCAAGTAATCTGGAAAAAAAACTTTTTTAAAAGTTTTCCTTTTCATTTCAAAAGTAAGTTACCTGTGCTCTTTATTGTTTAGTACCAAATTGCAGTACATATTTTTATCATGTGGTTGTGAGGAGCCCGAAGCTGGCACTGCTATGTGTGACACCTGAAGTAGTTAATGAGATGAGCCATGTCCCACCCCCCACCCCCTATTCCAGCACCATCTACGGGTTCGCCTTGATTTTCGAGCTCCCCGCCTGCCTCTGTGGTGCTGCGCTGTGTCTGTGGGAATGTAGCCATTTAACCTGTTTCTTCCACATCTCTGGGCTCTACTTATTGTCATTATCATCCAGTCATTAATGTCAGCTGTGAAATGTGAAAACTCTGCCCCATTGGATCCTTGTATTGTTTTTCTTTTGTCTGCGGCCCCTCTTCAGCTCCAAAAATTCACTAACGGAGGATGGAATCACAAACCAGATCAAAGGGATTGTCAGGCAGTGTCCCTGCCTGCCTGCGTCGTGCGTGGACATCCCCGCATGGATGGGCTGCACAGAGCTCCGAGGTCCATGCTGACAATGCTGTCCCCGAGTGGGCCTGGCCTCTTCCTCACAGGCACCCACGGCGGCTCCACACTGTTCAGATAAAGTCCAAAGTGCGATATGAGTCCCACTTCATAAACGCTGGTGTGTAAGTTGGCCATTTGAATGAATATGTATCAACCTGTCTTGATTTCTCCTTCACAATATGCTTTTTCCACAGCCAGACTCACTCCACGATGGTTTTAATACCACGGGGTTCCCTTGAGCAATGGCCCATCTCGTATTCCATTTGTTTGCACTGGCTAACTTTGAGATGCCTGCACACTAACTTCCATGTGAATCAGAAAGCCACACCTAGGGTTTCCAATGAAACAGAGGACCCTAAAACTGGAGAGCTGAGAGAGAATTTCAGAAATGCCCAAATAAACCGCTACATTTTACAGATAAGAAAAATGAAGCTCAGAGAGGTTAGTTACTTATTCAAGATCACACAGCTAATTACTGAGAGCAGAAACTACAAGCCTGGTCTCCTGATGCCTAATTAATTCCATGCTCTTTTCCTTTAGTTATCAGTCTCTGGATCTACGTATACTTTATATTCTTTACTCACTCATCAAAAAAGTTAAAGCTTCACACTTTGATATTAGAGATTATCCCCTTCGTTCTCTTAGTGTATTTCTGAAAAGCATATGATAAAATGAACTATCAAATTGATATTTTTTATCATAAAATATGTTGGGAATTATGTCTCTAGTCAAAATATTTATTAAAGAACAAAGGAAGCTATATACAAGTGTCTCAAAAGATAAAAATATTTTAAAATATAAAGTTCTCTAAGAATGTGAAAGTCAACTAATAAAATTGACAACTGTAACAGACCAAATATGCTGGCTGTGTATAACAGCCAGTATAACAGACCAAATACGTAAGTTGTGTATAAAATATAGAGATATTACACATTAAAAGACAGCTGCTGTACACCTGATCTAAAAAGAATATATTAGCACTACTCACTATTAACACATTAACTGCCATGTGACTTGTGTTTAACTCACGCTAGTTTTGAGCCCGAGGCCTTGTGAAGCGTATGTAACTCAAGAGTTTCTTTACTTTGGGACCCACATGAACTATTTTTCAAGTTGCATATAACTCGCACACAAAAACCAATAAAAAGTAACAAATTTTTCACTAAATTACAGGGGATTGTTTTGTTTTAGAAGTTTATACTCTATTTTGGTAATAAAACATCATGGCCCTGAAGAAATTTTTTTTTCCTAGTATGGTGGTCAACGTGTTAAACATTAATAGCATTTTAAATTTATCCATTGGTTGATGTATTAGAATGTATGAGAGTTCTTGAAATAGTATCAATAATTCATGTCTTCTATTTTAAAACCATCCAAAGAAGCAGGAGCTAAGACTTCCATATTACTCAGCCTTCCCTGTGGTATGTGGAGACATTCCCAAAGTATCATGGCCAGGTTAAAATATAATAAATTCTATGTTCACATTTTTATTATTAACATCAATAATCATCGTCACTATCCAGTTGAAGACACCTGACACTGGTTTCCTACCTCACCCTCCCCAGTTTACTCAAAACACTGTTCATCATCAGATACATTCCCTGGGCAAGCAGTTGGGGCAGTTCACATGCTCTGAAAATGCCATAAAAACAGCTGCTGGAACCAGGGTCCTCAAATCCCTCTTGCAGAATGACAAAGGAAAGACCAGCCCAGAAACCTAAATGCCCATCGCAAACACGGACTTCGGAAAGACAAGAGTTGTACTTTCTGTCGACAGAGAATCGGGTAAATAATTCCATACTGGCTGACACTTCACGTGACAGGGGTTCTTGTAGCCAACGTCTCTGAAGCTCTGCCACAGCGGAGGTGAATGGCCTTAAGTAGTTCAGTATCTAAATGCTGACAGCAGACAGGAAACTATAAATCCCTGATCAATAATGTATGCCGTGGGGGACAGGGAGTAATTGCTTTCTTGTCATCTTAGTCAGGTGAAGCTCTTTCTTTCTAAGAGGAATAACCCAACCCAGAAAGCATTCCTTCCCCTGCGGCCTCCTCTCTGCTCGTCTTCCCATAATGTCACCGTCCTTCTTTACCACTGGCCTGGATTCACTATAACAGTCAGTGATTCCTTGAATGGAGTCTGATTGTAAACAAATCTGTTGAGCTTTCATCCAATTTTTTAAAAATATAAATGACATAAAAGAGTTAGGCCTTTTATTTCACTGTATTTACTTTCATTTATTTAAAAAATAAGCTGCCACTTAGTGCTTTGGTTTTGATGACTGGCCAGTGATGCTGGCAGAGAGTTTTCATTTTTGCTTTCATTTTCAGTTCTAAAGCTCCCTCTTTAAAAAGAAAATTACCCATATTCTGCTTAACAGAATATCTGTATTTCAGTAGGGTTATAAAATGAAATTCCACCAGGGATCTTGCTGGCCCATTATAGCTCCTCTGTATAAGTTCAAGGAAGACCATCTCCTCTGGGAAAATGTGGCTGGGCTGTTAAAGCAAGGCTGAATCCCAGCCCCACCTGTGCCCGTGGCGTTCTCAGTCCAAATCAACCTGTAATGATAGTCACTGACTCCAACTTCTACTAAATGACTCATTGTTTCCCATTTATTTCCTTTATAGAATTCTTCTAGGAAAATGCATCTCTCTCTCCTACATAACTTTTAAAATAATATATCTAAGAAAAAAATAGTTTTCTTAACAGTATGGAGATTTCTTGAAGAACTAAAAATAGAAATACCATTTGATCCAGCAATCCCACTACTAGGAATCTACCCAAAGGGAAAAAAATCATTGTATCAAAAAGACACCTGCACCCATGTATTTATTGCAGCACAATTCACAATCGTAATGGTAAGTAATCAACCTAAGTGTCCATCAAAAAATTATTGGATAAAGAAAATGTGATACATATACACAATGGAATATTATTCAGCCATTAAAAAGAATAAAATCATGTCCTTTGCAGCAACACAGATGGAACTAGAGGACATTACCTTAATTGAAACAAGTCAGACACAAAAAGACAAATACTGCATGTTCTTACAGGAGGGAGCTAAATAACATGCACACTTGGCTGTAGAGTGTGGTATGTGACAACACATACTCGGAAGTGTAGGAGGGTGTGATGAGAGAGAACTTAAAGGGGTACAATGAACATTATCAGGGTGATGGATATTCTAAAAGTCCCGACTTTATCACAATACACAGTCCAGGCATGTAACAAAATTATACTTGTAATCCATAAATTTATATAAATAAAAAATAAATTTCAAATAAAGTAAAATGTTAATGCAAAAGAAAAGTTTTCTTAAATGGTACACATATATGATATTAATTCATTAATGAAAACTTAATAATTATGGGAAAGGTTGTGACTATGAGTTATGGCTATTTGAGTAAACTTATGAGGAATGTACTCTTTCACAAAAGAGTTTTTGGTTTTATCATGCCAGGCAGAAAAAAGAAAAGAAAAAGAAGCACTGTGTATTTCTCAAAAGAAGGCAGCAAAATAAATACATTATAATAGAAAAAATACAGATCTTTAGTGTTAAAAACTCTAGGAGGATGGGAAATGAAAGCTTCCAGAGCCCCCTGACCCCCACCTCCCTGTACTTTTGGACAGAGTGAACACGACTAGTTAAGGCCTGCTGTACTCAGAAGTATATCTGGGTGTATTGATAGACACGTAGCAGGTGACATACACAGCAAACCCTTAGAGAATGTTGGCTGAATTCTGAACAGTCTTTGAAAAGGAGTGGAAGCTGGGTCCACGTCCTGTTTGAGGAGTGAATGTGTGACACACAGCAAATTCAGTGCTGGCTCAAGGATGAGTCTTTCCCTTCTTCAGCCTTCTTTTCTCTTTAATCTACCAACTTAGTTATTAACAATGTTCGTATCAATAATATTTTTAAATGCTTTATACACTTAGTCAATGAACACTTATTATTTTAATATATCAATAAGTTGCACAGAAACTGGGCAAAAGGTAATCCTAGTTGCAACAGCAAGAAGACTCAGCACCAGGGATATCCTTTGAAGGGTCAGATGCTGTGGATACCTTGACAGTCCTACTGGACTATACCTTCACACTGTGTTCCACTCAGGTGCTGGTTCCTCCTTCCTGAAACTCTACTCAAGTGGCTAATTTGGCTAAAAATTTCTTAGGAAACTTTA
The DNA here is from genome assembly GCA_008750895.1 of Mirza zaza. NCBI lineage: Eukaryota > Metazoa > Chordata > Mammalia > Primates > Cheirogaleidae > Mirza > Mirza zaza. The sequence continues at coordinate 182,058 of VSMD01012207.1, read as the reverse complement.
TAAAATGCAGATCTTTGGGCCCTACTCACAGAAATTTCAATTCAGAAAATTTGGGGAGAGGCCCAAATACATTTATTTTTATAAGTACTCTATCTCCTTGCCCATCCCACAGAATTCTAGTGTCACATTTTTGTGAGTCAGACTTTGAGAAACACAGATCTGTCCTCCTAGCATGAGACCACTCTTGATTCTCATTAAACCTCTATGAACAGCACTCCTCTGTCTACTGTCTGAGTCCTTTTTACCCACCGATCTTTTTATGTTGGTGTCTCTCAAGGTTCTCTCTCTAGCACACAGCTCTTCATAGTCTATGTAAACACTCCCTGCCAAAAGCTCTTCCTACCGCAGAGATCAGCTTTAACCTGTATGCTGTTGCCTCTGCAGTCCTTAACTGCATCCTTGAGTCACAGCCAACCGCTCATTACACATTGCTATCTGGAGGTTGCAATGAGACTTCAATATGACAGCATGTAGCTCTTTGACCACGCCTCCTGCAGAGTGAGGACTGAGTGCCTTCGCTTATGCTTTCCTCGTGCTTGGAATCTACCCTCCCCCTTCTATCTAACTTAAGATTCATTTTGGGTGGCCTTTCTTGAAGAAAAGAACTTGTCAGACCCATCCTACATTCTTCTAAACATGGGCTGATGAAATTTTGAGCATACTTCTATCGCTGTACTTACGGATATCTCATGAAAAACATAAAAATAATTTGTATGTAAATGCTTTGGAATTTTTACAGAGATATAGGCCAAAATTCTTCCTTCACTTAAATCCAAGTTTCCCAATAATCAGTAGAAATTTTGGCTTAGTAGCAAAAAGAGAAAAACTAGGTTTCTGCATAATATCTACACTACTTTCAAGGTCAAAGTGAATTAGATGACATATGCAAAAAGAAGAATAAAAATTTACTTTTGGGTAGGTAGTGAGGCTCACACCTATAATCCTTGCACTTTGGGAGGCCAAGGTGGGAGGATCGCTTGAGGCCAGGAGTTCAAGACCAGCCTTGGCAACATAGTGAGACCCCATCTCTACAAAAAACCGAAAAAATTAGCCAGGCATGGTGGTGCACACGTGAAGTCTCAGCTATTAGGGAGGCTGAAGAAAGAGGATCACTTAAGCCTCGCTGTATGAGGTTACAGTGAGCTATGATTGTGCCACTGCACTCCAGCCTAGGGAAGAGAACAAGACTCTGTCTCTAAAAAAAATTTCTGAAGGAATTTACTGACTATAATATAATGATGTAGATTAGTTTAACAAATATTGCAATTATAGCAAAGAACAAAAAGTCCTGGCCCTCATTGAGCTTTCATTCCAATAATAAACAAATACTGTTTACAGTCAGTCATGTGTGCTGATGTGTATGTTAAAAATATCAAGTCAACTTCTGTTTCTAACCATGACAGAGCAACAGAGATCAGAATTCCCTTCCACTGTAAATGACTAAAAAACTGGACAAAGAAAGGAAGCAACTATTATAAAACTTGACAACAGGAAGTACAGGACCATGATGCCAGGGAGAAAGAAAACAAGTTAAGTAAGCCTTCCAATCAACATGGCTTTCTACTCAGAAGCAATTTCCAAAATAGCGCACAGAGAAGGAGTTCCTGCACAGAGCTCAACAGGATCACTGAGGTGAAGAAACAGAGATCAGAGCTCAGGAAGTCAGCTAGAATCTGCTGGTCAGAGCACCAGAAAGTGGGATTAACAAAGAGAGATCACTCTAGAAATTGGTATGGAGGTCCTCTTGACTCTGGCTGAATACCTTTAGAGGCTACATAAGTTAAACTTTCCCAGGATCAGGCAAAAATTAACTTCTCAGCAAAGAACCATGGAGCTGTAGTCCAAAAAAGTCCCAGAGCTCATACAGGGATAGGAATGTGTATGTACATATTAAAAACACACCAGGTTGACATCTGCTTTCAAGTATGACAGAATAATAGACTTCACACCAGCCAGAGTTGTATTTCTATATAGTAATAGTGAGCAATCAGAAAACAAAATTTTAAAACAATACCATTTATAATGGTATCAAAAATGTAAACTATTTAGTAGAATAAATCTAACAAAAGGTACATGATCTATGCATTCAAAACTAAAAACATTGCTGAGAGAAATATTAAAGAAAACCTAAATTAATGGAGAGATATAATTCTGGATTGGAAGATTCAACATTTTAAGTTGTTGTGTACAATTGTATAGCTACTATGGAAAATTGTATGAAAAGTTCCTCAAAACCTAAAAATAGGACTACCATATAATCCAGCAATGCCACGACTGCATATACGTCCAAAAGAAAGGAAATAAATATATTGAAGAAATATTGCCATGTTTATTGCAGGACTATTCACAATGGCCAAAATATGGAGCCAACCTAAACGCCCATCAGTGAATGAATGGATAAAGAAAATGTGGTACATATACACAATGGAATATTATTTAGCCATAAAAAAGAATGAAATACTATCATTTGCAACAACATGTATGGAACTGGAGGTCATCATGTTAATGAAATAAGCCAAGCACAGAAATTCAAATAATAAATGTTTTCACTCATACTTGGGAGCTAAAAAAGTGGATCTCACAAAGATAAAAGAGTAGATTGGTGGTTACTAGAGGCCAGGATGGGTAGGGGGCTGGAGGGGATGAAAGAGTTTGATTATTGGGTATGAATATATAGTTAGAAAGAAATAATACCTAGTGTTTGATAGATCAGTAGGGGAACTACAGTTTACAATAATCTATCATACATATCAAAATAGCTAGAAGAGAATAATTCAAATGTTTTTAACACAAAGAAAAAGCAAATATTTAAGATGATGGATATCCCAATTATACTGCTCTGATCTTTACAAATTATGACTGTATTAAATTATCACATGTATTCCAAAAATATGTGCATCTACCATGTTATCAGTATAAAAAATCATTATTAAAAAAGGTATCAGTTCTCCCCAAATTGATCATATATTCAAGGCAATCCCAATCAAAATCTCAGCAGGCTTTCTTCACAGAAATTGACAAGCTTTCTAAAATTCATATGGAAATGCAAAGAACCTGAATAGCCAAAATAACTGTGAAAAAGAAGAAAGTCAGAACACTTGTACTACCTGCATTCAAGATTTATTATAAAGTTACAGTAAGATAGCAGTGTGGTATTATCATCAAATAAATCCATAGATCAATATAACAGAAGAGAGTCCAAAAATATACCCACATATATGTTATCAATTAGTTTTAGCAAAGATGCAAAGGCAATTCACTGGGGAAAGGATTATCTTTTCAATAAATAGTGCTGGAACAAGTGGAGATTCATATGCAAAAAAAATTGAAAAAGCCTTCCATCCATACCCCATACCAAACCCCATGCACAAAAATTAACTCCAAATGGATCACAGACCTAAATGCAAACTCTAAAACCTTTTAAACTTTCTAGTAGAAAACACAGGAGAAAATCTTTATGACCCTGAGATAGACAAAGATTTCAAAGACAGAACACAAAAAGCATGATGTGTAAAATACACATTTAAAGTGGACTTACAGTTCTTGTGCTCTTCCAAAGACACTCCTTAAAGGATGAAAAGATGAGCCACGTACTTCAAGAAAACATTTCCAAATCATGTATCTGGCAAAGTACTTGTATTCAGAATACATAAAGAACTTTCAAACTCAATAATAATAAAACAAATGACTTTTTTAAATGGGCTAAACATTTTAACAAACAAATCACCAAAGAAGCAAACACATTGCTAAGAGAAAAATGAAGTGTTGTATAAACCAAGAATTGAAGTAAGTACCACTTTCTCTAAGATACTGTCCCTGATCCTATCAGCTGAAAATGATCTGCCAACATATGCTGCTGAGCTTGTAAGTCCACTAACTTCAAGCATATGAAGACATGACCCATCTCAACTATTTTAAACTACTTGGAATTAGCAATGACATTAGACTTATTCTGACATTCCTCTGTCTATGAGAACGCCTGGCATGAGGCTTGCTTCATAAGAGTAAATGTTAAATGCATAAACATGGGTGAATTGTAGGTATATATGGAAATGCTTTTTAGAGTGAATGCTGTATTGAAAAAACATATTCCAGAAAATTATTTTAAAGGTTTAACACGTTAACTGCCACGCTAGAAAAAATTTTTTTCCTTGAGGCCACGGTGTTTCATTATGAAAATAGAATAAAAACTTCAAAAACAAAATGATCCTTTCTAACTTAATGAAAAATTTGTTATTTTTTAATCGTTTTCTATGTTTTCCAATAAGAAAGTAATATACTCTGGCAGAGTGGGGTGGGGAGGGGGGCAGGGGCAAGATATGTAACCCTAACAATATTTGTACCCACAGAATTTGGGAAAAAATAAAAAAAGAAAAAAGAAAAATAATAAAAAGAAAAAAAGAAAAAAGAAAGTAATATAAAAACTTGAAAATTAGTAATGTAAAAAGTAATGTGAAAACTTGAACAATAGTTCATAAGGGTAAAGTGTTTTTCTTAACTTGTCAGACTTAAGCATAATTTAAAGCTAAACAAATAGAAAAACAAAATTTACTGACTTCATTAAATTTATGTTTTTAGAATTAAATTGTCAATATTAATTGTAACAATAAGAACATCAACAAGTAAGATTTTCATGAACCAACTGCAGGGCTTTGCCCAGGGGGCCACCCATAATGTTACGCGTTTGCTACAGAGCAGCAGCATGAGCTGCCCACACACCATGCAGCTCCCAACTTAAAAAGATGTGTGAGTTTCATATGCTTCCCGAGGCCCCGGGGTCAAAACTAGCGTGAGTTAAATACAACTCACATGGCAGTTAATGTGTTAACAATTTATCATTAATTTCCTTTTTGTGTGTTCTAAAAATTTCTGAATTTTATTAAACAAAATAAATACTTATCTTCTTCCTCCTTTCAAATGTAATGCTTTTCCTTTAAACCTAAGCTTTCATTTTTCAAAAAACTTGTTCGTAAAAAACATTACCTAAAGTTAATCACTGTTCTCTAGTTTCCCTTCTCATAGGACTCCAAACTGTAGAAATTTGTTCCAGGCAGTGCCAGCTCCAAAAAGATAACAAAACTATGCTGTTACAGAAGAAAAAAGGAAACAGGAGACTGGAGAGAGAGGAGAAGAAATACCACCTAAACGTTCAAGGAAACTCAAGAGTCCTTAAGATGTATGTATTGTCCAAGGGACAACTTCCAGCCTCAGAAGACATTCTGAAACTGAGGCTACAAGGGCATCTGGAGGAGGCAGAGATCTTTCAGTTGGCAGCCACTTACTCTTTCCCAGTCTCCAAGCGACAGAGACAAACTCCAAAAAGCATCAAAGTGATCTAGGTTTTATCCATTTCTGAAGTCTCACTTCAGGTGGTGAGTGACTGATGCCAAAAGGGGAAAAAAGAGCTCTCTTCCACACAACAGGACAGACTTCCAAAGTCGGCACACAGCACGTCAGCCTTACACGACACCTGAACAGCAACAAACAGCCAGGGAACAATTAGGTCCCCCGATGTCTTATTATCTTTCAGTAAATAGGTATTGGTCATATACATATACATTTCCCCCTCTGGTGAGGGTGAAGTCTGCCCAGGCTGACCTTATTTCATTGTTATTCCTAGTTGACAGAGCCTCCACCTACCAGACACCTGGCTACTGTGTTTCTCATTTTCCATTTGCTATTTGTTAATTTAAGAATATTTTAAACTTTCAAATTATTTTTGAACAAAATATAAAACACAGTGGGGAGAAGAGAAACAGAGAGAAAGAGAAGAGGACACAGAGAATACACACAAAAAGGAGCAAGAAAAACAAGTAGGTCATTTTAGACTGATAGGGTAATTTGTTCTTTCAATTCACCAAAGGTGCTATGAGACTTTGACAACTAGGTTAACTTGCCAGTCTCATTATCTACAAGACCTATAGAATGTTGTGATAATGTATTTGGGGAAAGTAACAACAAAGCTGAATTTACAGAAGGGGGGAGGGGAGCAGGGGGAGGAGAGGGGAGGAGGGAGTGAGGGACAGAGAGAGATTGATCAGCTTCAAAATGAGGACACTGAATTGGTTACCACTGAATTTCTCAGCTTGCATGACAATCTGCCCTTTCTGAAGAAAATGACTAATACATCGAATAGAAAATAGTGTATTCAATGCAATGGTTATTGATACAGAATGAGGAAGATCTGGGCATTTTGTGAGGCAGGGGGCAGGAAGCTTTTAGAAAAGGAGAGACGGATGTGTAAGGGGATGGGGAGACCTGGGCAGGTAGGTGTGGATTACTGCTCACCAGAGGAAGTTCCATTTTTCTTAGTCAGGAGTAAAGAAAGGGACAATGGAGATTTGTAAGGTTCTAGAAATGCAAGCTGGGGGACCTCATGGTGGTCTCAACATTCTCTGAAAAAGTGTATGTATGGATAGCCACTTGTAGAAGGCTGAAGCAGGACCCACACCTTTCACCTCTCACAAAAATCAACTCACGCTGCATAACAGACTTAAACCTAAGGTATGAAACTATTAGAATTCTAGAGGAAAATGTTGGAAACACTCTCCTACACATCGGCCTAGGCAAAGAAGTTATGAAGAAGACCCCAAAGGCAATCACAGCAGCAACAAAAATAAACAAATGGGACGTGATCAAACTAAAAAGCTTCTGCACAGCCAAAGAAATAGTCATGAAAGTAAACAGACAACCTACAGAATGGGAGAAAATTTTTGCATCCTACACATCTAATAAGGGGCTGATAACTAGAATCTAATTAGAACTCAGGAAAATCAGCAAGAGAAAATCAAACAACCCTATCAAAAAGTGGGCAAAGGACTTGAACAGAAACTTTTCTAAAGAAGACAAAATAATGGCTAACAAACATATGAAAAAATGCTCACCATCTCTAATCATCAGGGAAATGCAAATCAAAACTACAATGAGATATCACTTATTTCCAGTAAGAAAGGCCTTTATCAAAACATCCCAAAACAATAAATGCTGGCGTGGATGCAGAGAGAGAGGAACACTCCTACACTGCTGGTGGGACTGCAAAGTAGTTCAACTTCTATGGAAAGCAATATGGAGATACCTTAAAGCGATACAAGTGGATCTACCATTTGACCCAGCAATCCTATTACTGGGCATCTACCCAAAAGATCCAATGACACTCAACAAAAAAGACACCTGCACTCGAATGTTTATAGCAGCACAATTCATAATTGCAAGGCTGTGGAAACAGCCCAAGTGCCCATCAATCCAAGAATGGATTAATAAAATGTGGTATATGTATACCATGGAGTACTATTCAGCTCTAAGAAACAACGGTGACATAGCACATCTTGTATATTCCTGGGTAGAGCTGGAACCCATACTACTAAGTGAAGTATCCCAAGAATGGAAAAACAAGCACCACATGTACTCACCAGCAAACTGGTATTAACTGAGCAGCACCTAAGTGGACACGTAGGAACTACATTAATTGGGTATTGGGTGGGTGGGAGGGGGGAGGGGGGCAGGTATATACATACATAATGAGTGAGACGTGCACCGTCTGTGGGAAGGTCACGCTTGAAGCTCAGACTTGTGGGGGGAGGGAGGGCAAGGGCATTATTTGAAACCTTAAAATTTGTGCCCCCATAATATGCTGAAATAAAAAAAAAGTGTATGTATGTACATGCATATACTTTTGTATACACATAAGTGTGTGTGTATGCACGTGTACTCTGTTACCATTATTGACAATTCTTTTCAGCAAGTGCGTACCCGCCCCACAATCATGCTGGTTGTCTACTGCTAAGGCCGGCTGCTCTTGGTAGGTACCTGGGCCTTATTAAGAGTTAGTAAATATTTAGAATATCACCCTTGTATGTTGTTATACATTTTTTTATGCACTTTCATTCATCCACTGGCCAGAACGTCCTCAAACACTGGAGAAGGCTGTGGGCTTTTAGATATAAGTCTAGCTTATGTCACATGCTATAGTTTGAATTTAGACTCCAGTGATACAGATGAAATGTAAGGGTCTACCTGGTATGTGGCTCTATGTTTTAAAACTTTCTCTAGAAAATCCCAGGAAGTGACCCACATACCACAAGCACTTAGGGAAGCCCAGCCTCTAAATATCTGGGAACCCTTTCTATGAATGAGAACTCGGCCATTTACGTAAGGGGCTACACCCAGCTAGACCCCTAAGAATGTGAGGTATGGCCAAGGACAGGAGTCAGTGAATTGCAATCTGTAGACAAATCCAGCCTGCCACTGGCTTTTTGAAATGACAGCTTTAGTGACACATAACCACTCCTATTTGTTTACATACAGGCTACGGTTCCATTAGTGCTGCAAGGGTGGATTTGAGTAGTTACGACAGAGGTCATATGGCCCACAAAGAAGAAATATTTACATCTGGCCTTTTACAGGAAAAGTTTGCCAACCCCTTGTCTAGAGCAAAACACCGTGTGTGGCGTCCAGGCTGCTATCTGTGCCACAGCAGAATCCTCTCCCTTCCTGAACTTCGGAGAAAGACCATTTCCACCAGGAATCGTGGCTGTTAGAACAACCCCCTCCCCAAAGTGGTTTCTCCCTCATCGGCACGGCTGTGCCCGCCTGGACAGCTGAAACCTGCTCCTTCTCCTGGGCAAGGATCCCTCCCATGTGTTCCTTGTTGGATCTTAGGAGGAATGGGAGGATCAGTTAAAATCTGTTGGTATTTCATACTCTGATTCTGAATCTATATGTAAAGGTACACTCACCTAGAGAGAACAGTGCTCTAAGATCCACTCCTGGATTTAAAAAATTAGTCTTTAATAAAGCGAATACACAGGAAAATACTCTAATGACAATCCGTGAAAATACAATGTCAGTGTCTCAGGTGATTTCTCCAGAAAGTCTATTTAAATCTGTTTAATCTTTCTTCATGCCTCTAGGAAAAACTGCACTTAAAAAAATTAAACTGACCATGCGATTTTAGAATTCAGAGCTTCAAGTTCTATTGAACAAACAAAAAGCAAGATCTGGAATAAGGGCTTTAGATCCAAAAAATGAATCTAAAAGGATTTATAAGAAAAACTGAAAATCACTGGGAGTTTTTAAAAACCCCAAGTTACGGGAGACAGTGAATTATAAAACAAAATTATTGGAGCCGCTCTCGCCGTGACTTGAGAATGGAGGCCCAGGTTCCTCCTGGTAGGACTGGTCAGTTCCACAACCCTTCTGCAGCTCACAGGACTGTCTCTCCGTTTTCCTATTATATCCTAAAGGTCGATGAGCCTATTTTAAAAAGTGGCAATTCCTCTAGAATTTTTAAGTCAGGCAAAAACAGAAATCAAAAGCCACTGCAGCTAAGTGTGGTGGCTCCACCCTGAAATCCCAGTACTTTGGCAGGTCAAGGTGGTAGGATCTCTTGAGCCCAGGAATTTGAGACCAGCCTGGGGAACACAGTGGGATTCCGTCTCTCAAAAAATAACAATTAGCTGGGCGCAGTGGTGCACACCTATAGTCCCAGCTACTCAAGAGGCTGAGGCAGGAGGATGGCTCGAGCCCAGGAGTTTGAGGTTACAGTGAACTATAATCATGCTACTGCACTCCAGCCTGGGCAACAGAGTGAGACCCCATCTCGAAAAAAAAACAAAGTAAGAATAAAGCCACTACAATTTCCTTACTGCATTATGAAGGTGCAAAAGAATGAACTAGAACAAAACTTGCTAGTCTGTTAGGAAACTTAATCGGGCAAGGAGTATTCACCATATTGAGTGAAATATGCTGTAGAAAACAGAACAAACCTGGCAACTATTTTAAGCACAATCAATTCTCTATGTATCTATTTTACAGCACCTTAAGTCTAGACCTGTACACCATACACATTCTCTTAAAGGGAAATATTGGTTATTTTTTAACTGGAAAAATAGCTTAACAGTGTTTGTTATCTAATATTTTTATTTTTTTCTGGCAAAAAATGAATAAAGTATTCATTTTACCATCATATAGAATTTACAAAGTATAACCTCTCTCTCCCCCTCATACCCATTGTGTGAACGACCTAACAGAGCCTTTAGCAAGTCATCTAGGACACCCCAACATTGATGAATGAGATTGAGTATAAAACTTCCCATTTGCATCACAAATTTTCTGGTGTCTCTCTTAGCCTTCAGGGGTCCCTCTGAAGGAATGACACATCTAAATCAAATCCTCAGCATACTGGGAGCTAACACACCCCCTTTACCAATGAAAGCAAAGAGGGTAACCTACCATCTTGTAAATGTCGCTGCCAAGAAGCGTTTTACAACTCACGGTATGGCTTCGCACGTGTATGAAGGTGGGGGTAAGAGGGAGAGCAGGGAAAGACATTTACAGTTTCCTGAAAATCAATTGCAATTCTTGAGTTCTCTTCCCCTCAGAATATAACCTCTAGAGTACTACGTTTAATTATTTTCTTCCACACTATATCTGTCCACCTCAAATTTGTCCATTTCCTTTAGCTGAAGGAAGACAGAATGCAGAAGAAAAAGTAAACATGAAATGAAATAGATGGATAAATAAGAGCATCCATGGTCTGAATACTTAAAACAGTTCGAAGAATTACTAGAGGACTAATAGTCCTCATTTGTCCTCATTTCAAGCTTATGGAGACCTTAGTTATTCCTACACACCAAGGTCTTCTGTATTCGATCACAGGCCATGGTGATGATGGAGCTTGTACAGCATTTTAAGGTACAGCATTTATCACGTCTCATAAGTATGTCAATTACGAAGAAATAGAGAAGCTCTGGACGTCAAGGGACTTGCCCAAGTCTGTCTCACTGTAGAACGGTCTGTCAGGAAGAAACGTGGAAAGCTTTTGCACCCAAGGGGATCAGTAGAAAAGCCACACAAATCACCCAGAATAATAAAAGTGTTTCTTTCAAGGTTCTCATTATGTTTTGCTCAATATTTAAAATATAGTTTGAACCCGGTAAATGTGAGCATCAGGCTGGAAGCAGCTGTAGGGAATGAAATTTATTTGTGAGTGGCCTGGACACTGACTACATTAGAGCCACTGCTAAGGGGAAGGGTAACATTCATGTATCCAGTGAGCTAACCTAAGAACCTACAGTGCAAAGAGAAAGAAGGGACTGGAGCAATTTATGGAGACACATGGAAAACTCTCACTCGACTGGGCGGGAGAATGACCATTCCACAGACAGCACGATCACCACACCACTTCATTACTCCCATTTCTTGCTTAGCCAGAACTCTAAAGAGGAAGAATTAAGGAGGAGCATTTGACACCAGGAACCCTCGCGTCTCCCTTGACCGTGTCACTCCACAGGGAGTGTTCTGGAATGTCATGGGAGAACTTTTTGATTATTGCAGTAACTAGCATTTAACCGGCAGGCCTGGGAATGCTGGCAGTCGTATCGTGCAGCGGACAGTCCTCTAAGAGAAAGAACTGTCCTGCGTCACACAGGACCTTTAAGTCTCTGCTGGACATTCACCACCCGTAAAACACCTGTTTGTAACTGTCTGTCCCCAGAGCTTGATTCCATTTTAGACGTAAATACAAAGTATTTTTTTTTTGCTTAGTTTTTTAAAAAATTCATTGAAAAAATTTACTGAACATAACTGATGAACAATAAACTGTATATCTTTTAAATGTACAATTCGATGGGTTTTGACACTCATATGCACACATGGCACCATCATGACATTCTATTAGTCCCCAAAGCTTCCTCACAGCCCTTTGCAATTCTGTCCCTTCCTCCACCTCCATCTCCAGGTAACCATGATTTGTTTTCTCGAACCAGAAATTAATTTGTCCTTTATAAAATTCCAAATAAATGGAATCATACAGTACGTACTCACAAAGTATTTTTTTTAATGCACAGAATTTTCCAGCAATGCAACCATAGTGTAATTGAAGAAAAACTATACTTTGTTTTGTTCAAATATCCAACAGTCTGGAAATGCAGGTCATTTGCAGCAGCACAGCTAAACAACTCGCGTAGACGTCTGTCCATGCCGCTTCCCCGCACACGGTAATTCTACACATCAGAGTCATGTCCTGATGCTTACATATTAAAATTATTATTGAATAAACTATACCTTCCTTTTATTTTTGCTGTATATTATAGTTAGGGCATTATACTGATTCTCAAAGTTTTGTGCATAGTTCGATATTACCTATGAATTTCATTATGGGATGAAAAGGGGACTGTCTGCTAGGGCTGGGCACCAGGTCTGTAGACCGCTCATTCTTTTCTGCAAGTTCTCTTGCTCCTGGCTTCTAGGGCGCCATCTCCTGGTTTCCTGATCACTCTTTCTTGCCTATTTCACCAGCATCTCTTGTCCCAGCCCTGAAAAGCAGCAGTCCTCAGAGTTTCATCCCTCACCCTCTATTCTTACCGACTTCTCCCTCCCACTTACTTCTATGACTTTCACTAACCATCATCTGCCCAATCTGGGTGGGTAGATTTCCCACCGTTTGTGGATTCCACAGCACATTTTCACTTGTCCACTCTCCATGACGTGAATTCTCCACTCGTGCATTGTTTCAGTGCAGTGAGTCCAAACCAAAACTCATCATCTTCACAAAATCTGCTCTGCCTGTGTTCTTCCATTTTTCTCAGTTAGTGATGAGACCATTTACCAAGTTTGCCAAATTAGTAAATTGAAATTGTTTTGTACTAATTCATCATTTTTGATTCTCCCAAAGCAAGTGTTCACCAAATCCAACCAAACCATCCTGTATCTTAAATATTTCTAAAATCTAAAGCACAAATTTTGTACTTTTAGTGAAAAGCAATATAGCAACATTAAAGTCTTAACATTAAGTGTGGTTTAAATTATTATGTCTACCAATGGTATCTAGCTTATGAAAATAATAATTTTAGACAACTTTATGCACAAAATATTAAATAAAAGGTTACTTATGAAAATTCAGAAATAAGCAGTTAAGAGAACAATTTGGTATTTTTATTTTGCATCCATACAAAAGTGATTTTGATGCCATGAAAATTACACTAAGCTAACAGAGTACCTTTTTTATAATAAATGCTTTCATAGTGTTAAATGAAAATTGGGATCTAAAATCTCCCTAAGGATATAAAACACACAGGGGAAAATGACTGGAATGAATTGTTAATGATGGTTGTCTCTGGTGAAAAGAGTATAGATTATTTGCATTTTCTCCTTAATATTTTTTCTGTTTCCTTCCAGGTTTTCCATACCACTCATGCTTTTCCCGCCGTAATTACTGGAAGTCCTTTTCAGATCTCGTCAATAGCGCCCACAGCATCATTCAGTTACTGTCACGGTGGCCTTCCGGTGCTCCCTCCTGGCTGCCTCTGTCTCTCCCGTCAGTCCCCTCTGCATGCTGCCACGAGATCCGTCTTTTCAAAGCGTGGGTCTGCTCGTGGAGTCCACTTCCTGCTCGTTCCGTACCGCGCAAGGCTGAGGTGCAAATTCTGTGCATGTCACAAAAAGCTCTGACGTCCTTTCCCCAGTCCGTTTCTTCAGCCTCATCCCCCACAATTCCTCACCAACAAAGACCTTCCCACCTCTGCCTGAACAAGCCATGGACTGTGGCATTTGTATAGAGCTGTTTTCTTTGACAAGAATATCGTCTTTTTCCCCTGTGTTGCCAGGCCAAGCTACTTATTTACTCTTTAAGACTCAATTCAAATGTCATCACCTCTGTGAAGACTTTGCTGACAGAGTCAGGAGCCACGTGCACTGTCCTCCCAAGCTGCAATGGATACTGTTTCACACTCATTGCTTGGAACAAGAGAGAAGCAGCCACGGGAATTCCTCTTCCTGGGCGAACTCTGTCTTGGTCATCTACGTATTCCTCGCGTCTGTGATGCACAAAGTCTGGCATGCAACAGGCACTCGGAAAGTGTCAGTGAAGGACCATGTCAACCATGTACTGCAGCACCTCACACACGCAGCTGCCCCAAGACCGGGAGAAACTGATGCCAAGCTGTAGTTTCTGACAATACAAAAGGCAGAATGAACCAGAATATGTTGAAAAAGGCAGAACTCAAATTAGTAAAGAGGAAATGACTGCTGGACTAAGCAGTGATCGATAACTGTCTGTTAGAAAAGATGTAATTACACTTTTACATTAAGAAATCTCTGCTGCCTATGTATTTAAAATAGAGAAGTCTTTGAGAGCTGTGCCTAACACTTTAAATAAAGAATTATAATACTGATTAAAATTGTGTTTTGGCCCAGCATGATGGCTTATGCCTATAATCCTAGCACTCTGGGAGTCTGAGGTAGGACGATCGCTTGGGTTCAGGAGTTTGAGACCAGCCTGAGCAAGAGCGAGACCCCATCTTTACCAAAAATAGAAAAAATTAGCTGAGAGTGTTGGCACACACCTGTAGTCCCAGCTACTTGGGAGGCTGAGGCAAGAGGATCGCTGGAGCCCAGGAGTTTGAGGTTGCTGTGAGCTAGGCTGACACCACGGTACTTTAGCCCAGACAACAGAGTGAGACTCTGTCTCAAAAAAACCAAAACAAAACAAAACTGTGTTTTAAAACAAAATACCCATGGGAAGTCAAGCCACCAGATTAATATTCAGGATACCATCACTTTGTCTGCACATGACAGCTTTTTAAAGTCTTGATGTCTGAGCCACAGTTGGTAAAGCAAACCGGTTCCAATGCTCCCTTCCTGGGGGCAGCTTCCTCCTTTGGGTTCTCACGCTTTGATCTTCATCATCACCAACTTATCCTGACCTGTGTATACACTTATCCCTTTTAGACTCCAGCAGAGTTAGGAAAACTCTCTAAGTTTTTCTTTAAGTATATATGACTGGATACGTTTTCAAAAAATTCTTTACTAAAAACTAAAGGAGGGGGAAAATGCAATAGAAAAAAATGGGAAACTTATATAAGCTCATGACCCAGTAGTGTGGCTAATGTGTAGCTGCAGTTTAGCTGGTATAAATTAACAACTCTAGAAATCATTATCTTGGTCACTTGATATCAAAATACTGTTCTGCTCAACTGGCTTTTTCTCTCCCATTTAAAGATAAGCACCTCCCTCCCAATCACAACCCTCAATAAAACTCCTTATTTGTTACAAAAAGTATTTGATTTCAACTTATATTAAGAAATGCAATTTATCTCTACCCAAGACACAAGTACATCATACATGTAACAAAAATGTCATGAAACAGTCTCATTATGTGCAGTGTCCTCTGATCTATTTCCTCTTCTGTTCCATTTTTTCAAATGTGGATTATGACCAACTAAATCAATTACATGAGCTACTACTGGTTGTATTAGTCACCTGAAAACTAGGTAAGGCCTGTGAATGTCTGTCTCAGTCTTGTGCTCACATCCACAAGGAAGCTGATTTTAAACATCAGAGACACAGTAATGCCCTTTCTCAGTTTCTTAACTTCACCCACTTCTTTGGAATTTTTAGAACCTGTGGTTGGTTCACTCATTTTTCATACAATAGGGAGTACAACATACCAGGAGTATAAGAATAACAGGGCCACAACCAGAGCTTCAATGCCTGAGAGTATGCACAGGTGTTAATCCAAGTCCTAGGAGATTATAAAGGAAGCAGAGAGAAGGAAGCAACATGTGCTGGTCAAAGAGAGAGAAAAGTTCAAGAATCCAGAATGAATGAGGTATCTTTATCACTGAGTTCTAGTGCCAGGAAGAGGTGACACAAGAGTTAAGTTCTGAGTAACACACTTGGTTCTCTTGAATGAATGAATGAATGAATGAATGAATGAATGGTTAAATCAATTTTCAAAGCCCTAAGTCAATTTTTCTTTTTAAAATCATAGTGGGGAAAAAAAAGTCATAGTGATAAGTTCCTCCATTTTTGCCTGGGTAATGTGGAATCTGTGTAATTTCATCTATGTGAATTATGCAGGGATTTGAATGGGAGTGTCGCTTACAGATGATATAAGAAGAGGGTCTAATTAGGAGGTCATGGAAGAACCCTTTTGAAAGAGAGATTTTGATTCTTTAACAAGCACTGAAATTAATTCCAAAGACAGCTTATAAAGCAATCATTTGGGGTTTTCCTCCATGAATTTCTTTTTAAAAAAAAAAATAATAATAACATCGACTCCTTAATTTCTTTAGGCTTTGGCTCAGTACAAACAACTCTGACTCCACAGATTGCTAAATGTTCCTGGGAAAGATACTGTTATTTGTCAAATGTGCCATTTAAAATGAAGTTTGAGGACAGGGGATTATGATCAGATATCTTCACTCAAGATTTTCAAATGTGACTAAAGTTAGAAAATACAATACTTTTCAAAGGATTTTGCAGATGGACTTCCTCACATTCATCAAGCAAAGTAACTTCAGATAACTTTGGCAAAGGCTGTTTCACATCATTTTGTCCCCATCCCTAGCATGTTCCTCCCCCTGTACTGGACAATGAACATGTCTTCATTCCTTCACTACACTGAGCTGAGGGCAGGGATGTGCCACCTCATTCTTCTTTGGTATCCCTCACACTGACCTTAGAGCCTGGTGTTTAGAATGGATTCGGTAAGTTTGTGGGACAAACGAGTGAGGAGAGCGGTGAGGGTTGTGTGCTCTGCAGTGCGGTGGGGTGAAGCGTAGGGAAGAGGTGAGCAGCAAGCAGGAGAAGCAAGAGAAGTTGTGAGCGGTCCCCAGAAATGAAAGCGATTCCATTCAGAGTGGGAAGCTCAGCCCCAACCAGGCCCCTGACTACTTACTCCCTGAGAAGGGAATTTACCTGTAGATGCTTCTTAATCTTTAGGTACATATAAATCACCCGGGAATCTTATTAAAACAAGAAGTCTGGGGCAGAACCTAAGAACCTGCATTTCTAGCAAAGCTCCCAGGGCTTATGAATACTGCTGGGCTGCAGTTTAGACAACCCCCCCTTCCCCAAGGAGGCAGCCCTGGGTCTGTGCTCCAGGTATCTGCACCTGCATGGGCTGGATTGGGGTCCTGGGAGGAAGCAGAGAGCAAACTCAGACAGGTAACTGAGGGGCTTTATTAAGAGGCTGTCTAGCTATTTTCAAAATGTAAGTGGAATGAAGGGAAGCCAACAAGAAAAAATTAAGGACCTTCAGGCTAGCAACTGGGAGAATGAGGCATCACCAGCCCCAGATTGGGGCCAAAGAAACAGGGTAGTTGCCAAAATCAAAGAACTTCGAAGCCGGCACAGGAGCAGTAGGACAGGGCCTGAAAAGGGCTGTGGTCTTGGTGTCTTGGGTAGAGGAACACAGGCATCTCGTAGAGAGGGGAGAGGGGAATGAACACCCAGTCCCACTCTCTTCCCACCTTTGATCTCCTCCTGGGACTCACTGGAGGGCAAGGCAGGCTTGTGCACCAGCCTCCAGAACCCCCACGACCACCCAGAGCCCAGAGCAGGAGCAGAGCGAAGAGTAAACTTCTTAAAATGTACAATGAAATAGAATTAAAAATACGTAGATGGAAGTATGCTATTGTAAAGTTCTCGCATATACATGAACTAGTATAATACTATTTGAAAGTAGACTGAGATAATAATATATATTTGTAAACTATCAGATATATGAAAAGATGTCTACAGCCAAAGATACATAGTGTAAAGCAAAGAGATACCATTTTTCACCTGTTTGATAAAAATGACAAAAGGCGGATAGCACTCACCGTTAGTGATAACGCAAATGCTAGCTCACTGCAGTTTGGAGACTAATGTGGCATAATCCAGAAAGTGAAAAAGTTTATGCCCTTTGATTCAGCAAACCACGTGTGAGATTCTTTTACACACAAATAAAAGCACCAAATATTTTTAAAACAAAACAATGACAACAAAAAAGAGTGAACTTCTAATTTAGCAATTTATTATTTCCTGTGGTTAAAAGTAAATACCCTTGAAACAGTCTGGACTTCTCCAAGGGAGCTAAAGGAAGGAGTCTCTGAGTTCGCTTCTACAGGCCATATTTAGCAAGAAAAGGACCCCAAGGGGGCTTGGTAAGTAGGGACAGCTTTAAAGATAAAAGGAAAACAAGCTGAGGGCCTGAGGCTAAGGCACAGAGGAAGTGCTGTGAAGCCACCAAAAGCCCAGCTTTGGTTAGGAACAGAGTGGCCTCCCAGGTCCTCTGGGAGAAATAGGACTGGCAGGTCTGGCCTGGCGAGGCCAGTCTAGCAGACCAGCCTTCACTTTGGTCGGGGGGATCTTGCCTGAAACTCTCCAGCTCCTTTTCAGAACTTAGATGTAATATCACTGGTGGAATCCCACAATTTGGGAAAGAAAGCAGACCCTGGGAAAATAAGGAAGAGTAAGTGCCATGACTACATAGCCAGTTCCTGAAAAGACTCAACCAGCAGTGTGTTAGAGAAATGTATATCATACGTACATGTTATATATACATATACAGTTCTATAAGTTATATATATATAACTAATCAGTTGGTATTATATGATATTAATCCCTTACTAGAGACAGATACGTATATTTCAAGGAATTCCCCATTAATGCTCAAATCAAGGCTCTTAGGAAAACATTAAAAAAACAGAAAGAGCAACCTCTTCATAACACATGTCAAAAAACAGTGACCACTCTTCTGCCCAGTCACCTTAAAAAGCAGTGTTATCTCACCACGCCTGAGGGCTGTGCTGTGTCCCTCAGCAGTCCGGTGACTCCCGTGACTGAGCACAGCGACCTTCCCAATGTGTGGGGGGGGGCGGGGGCTAAAAATGGCTGGAATCTCAAGGAAGGAGAAGCTGATCTGGGCCCTGACTGATGAGTCAGATCTGAGCTCTCTTTGCCAGGATGACACAGTGGAATGTTGGCTGATGTGTCTGTCCCCTCTTCACCACCGTACCAGCCTCCCTAAGCCCAAAGCCTATGAGACATGGGGTGGTCAGTTCACACTTGCCCCAGGGAGAAGTGTCAGGAGAAGAAATAAAAATGGCAAACAAAGATTCCAAATTCTTGGCTCTAGTTCAAATGAGAGACAAAAATAGTTTTGAAAAGAGATACGAACTGGCAGAACAAGTTTTTTTTCACCAGCCACTCCAAACTGGGGAGAAGGGAAAACTCTGGAGAGGAAAATGATCATTATGAGCAATGAGAGGCGCGTGCTCAGGGTCCGGGCCTAGAACAAAGCCTTGGTGCAGCAGGGTGGGCACTGGGGTCCTTGCGGGTTTCCCCATGAAGTGTGGGAGGATCTGGGAAGACACTTGCTTCCGCTTCCCTCCTTTTACACTTAAGAAAGCAGCCACCGGACACGTCCCATGTCACAAACGCAAGAAGAAAGGGTAGAGGCTGCCGCTGGGGCTAAGGCATGACAGGGTCAGGAGTTCTCTGCATTGCCAAGGGCACTGACCACAGCTGAGAGAGAAAGAGGAGACAGAGACTGATTCTTAGAGTCTGCCTCACATGCCTGGCTGGAGATAAGGGTCCCCAAGGTGGGGGCTGCAGGTGGCTGAAGGCTCAGTTCATAACATGGGGCAGGTGGGTGCCAAGGCCCTGCCCACAGACCCACGTGTGTACCCCAGGAGCACGGCATCCAGTTCCATCAGGGTGGGAATCAGATGGCAGCGGATGGCCGAGTCAAGGACACAGGTCTCCCTGACTCCTTCTACAGAGGCAATGGCTTCAAGTAGCAAGAGAAGAGAAAGGAGGGAAATGAAGGGGAAAGATTCTGACTATTCCTGAATTTTAACCAGAAGCAACTTAGAAAGCACTAAATTGGATCAAGCTGACTGGCTGTGTCTATAACTAGATTAAGTTTTTCTGATATCTGTCAGAAATGGGCACTCAGAATTAGAATATAAATTTTTATTACCAGAAATAAGGAAAATTACATTCTGTGACTGTGAAATTTCTGGGCATTACAAGGCTCATCGATTTTTTTTAACCTCCACTGATTAAATGTTATACAGTCATCCCTCAGCATCCATGGGGGATTGGTCCCAGGACCCCCGCGAACACCACAATCCGTGGATGTTCAAGTCCCTGATATAAAATGACATAGCATTTGCGTATAACCTACGTACATCCTCCTGTGCATCTTAAGTCATCTCTGGAATCACTTATAATACCTAACGCAATGTAAAGGATATGTAAATAGTTGTTATAAATAGTTGTTATATACTATTATTTTTTAATTTGTATTGTTTTTTATTGTTTTTTTTCCCTAAATGTTTTCAATCTGTGGTTGGTTGAATCTGCCCACCCAGAACTGCAGATACTGAGGGTGACTATGGGACTGTAATTGACTTGGGTAAGGTCAAGTCCTATCCAGAAGCAGCAGCCCACTGGTCTGGCTTCCACCTGTGACCACCTGGTTCTGGCCAGTCATTTGGCCTTGCACTGAGCTTACCTGAGCTCTGACTGCGAGCTGGGTGGCCTTGCAGGGTCAGCCCGTATGCTACAAGTGGCAGCCCTGTCTGGAAGCACCTGGTCCTCTTCTGCTGTCCCCTCCTTTCCAATGTCTGGCTGCAGTCTCAGATTTCCCCTTCAGTTCCTCAAACTATTCTATTTCATGGGGATCTTTCTTCTATAAGCTAGGAACTCTTTAAGTTCAAGATTAGGGACATTCTGAGTTCTCTCTGATTTACTTTTGTAACAAGATGGTTGAATTTCTGCCAGAAGTTTGTCAGAAAGATGCACGTAGGTCAGAGCAATTTTAAGATAATAAAGAACTGTCCAAGGCCTGCACAAGTCTTGACAAGTGGATTTTCACCATCACCTTACACATCTTTTCTGATAATGAGGAAGATGTTAAAATGTTATGCAAAAACAAGCAGCCGTTTCTGCTGTCCATAAGGACTAGCAAGGACTGAATGCGACCTCTGCCCTAGAAGTGCAGACAGTGTACCTGCACCCTGAAAGTTATACACTGAAGCTCTGATTGTAGGAGTTTAATGAAAACAAAATAGAAAGCCTGTTGCTTGACGACTTAGAATATTAAGAACAAAAAAAGGAAAAAGAAAATGGAAAGCCTGGAATATAAACACAGCAGTCATATTCAGCTTGTGAAAACCAAGTAGATGCGATGATGAAGCCTCCTGCAATCTTGTTCTACCCAAGGAAACGTGATAAATGTATGCAATTCCCGAAAATGTCCATTTTACAAGCACTATTATTCATTTTTCTATCATGCAAATTCCACAACTCTAGACAATTCCATTGCTTACTTTGGAGGGCTTCAATATCTATCTTAATATTGCAATATGCGAAAATTTTCCAGATAACATGATGCAGGATTATTTTTATATGCAGTACACAGTATACTCTTCAATAATATCTGGGCCCAAACTAAATATGATACTTTAATGGCCTACTTTTAAAAGGCCCAGGCTCTTATGTCTGTAAGAATCTATGTCATGGACATTAAAGGAAACACTTCTACTACAATACTCAGGCAAGAATTCTTGTAACCTGGTCTGAAGAGCAAAAAAATGAACATATCAGAGCATCTGCGGATCACCCCAGATGCTCTGACGTCTACATTAGCCACAGAGTTAGCCAGAGCTCTGCTTACAGATGTGAAGTGACGATTCTATAAGCGGGAGGGACACCCAGAAAAAGTATAGCCTTCCAAATCCGTTAGAACGAACTAATGGATTTGCTGTGATAGTCCAACATTCCCCAGTATCAGAGAATGTGTATTCTTCATAGTACCAACTAGCTGGAACTGTATTATATTTAGGAAAGCCAGATAAAACATTTCCGGATAGGGCAGCACTCACAGACATATTTACACCAGAGTAGAAGAGACTCTAGTCAAGATATATTAAGGCTCAGTAATCATATGTAACACTCTCCAGTGCCCAATGTTGGGTAAAATATCTCTTGAACATCCTCAACAATTCTATGAGAAATCCTCTAGGTACTACTATAATTTCTTTTATAGCTAAGGAAACAAAGGCTTAAAGAGAGTTTGCCACTGGCCTGAAGACACATTGCTGGTTAAGACAAAGAGTTAGGATTTGAGCTCAGGCAGTCGGACCTCAGAGCCAGGACCCTCTGCCCTGTGACTTGCAGTATTGTTGCTTCTCACACTGTGGCCATTGCTAAAAAGCTGCTTATGAATGGACAACACAACTGATTTCTTCTGCTCATCACAGAAAGACGGCACCACAATAGAATCAAGAAATTCACACAGTTTTAGGACATAGGAAGCTGCCAATAGTTTCCAAGACATTTCACGGGAAAACTGGAGCTCATTAAGGGACTGGCAACCATTTCATGTGGATTCCATCCCTGCACTAATTTATTTTAAAACTAGAAATGCAATATGTTAACTTTATGGGGAAAAAATCGTAGAGAGAAGCTGAGCCATCTAATCAAACCAGTGAGTTATGAACGAGTTGTACGTATCTCCAGACTATCCCAATCCTTAGCCAGTTTACAAAGGGCAAGCCTTCCCCAGGCTTGGAGTTGATCTTCTGAGAGTGATATTAGTAACAAGCAAGAGCTAATGGCTTACGCTTAGCCACGGTCCAAGGGACCACCCAAAATGACAGCTGGTAATCACGCCTAGGAGACACGCATGTCCAACCAGAGTCCCCAGTGTAGCCACCAGACTGGAACAATGCTAAGGAGGGTCAGCCCTTCAACACTGGTGGCTTTCTGGGGTTTTTCCTTTATCCTTTGTCAATATCCCTCTACCTGCAGCAGCGCCATCCCCCCAAGACTCATCCATTCCCCAGCTTCACCTGCAGGCTGAGGATTCACAAATCTTCTGGTCTGATAGCTCTTGAGCTCTGACTCTTCCAGATGTCGAACTGCTTTCTGTATATCCTCCTTCACTTGAAACTCATCCTGTCCAAGATTCACCCCCCCCCCTTCCTAACTGTAACCACTCCTTTTTCTCAATCTCAATAATGACATCATTATATACCTGCCAGTTCTTACTCCTCCCTCTTCTTTGCCCTCTGCAATGAACAGGTTCACAAATACAGGTGAGTCTCCCATGAACATGTCTCTAGAATCCATCTTTTTCTATTTTGTTCTATATCCAGTGTTCAAGTTCATGACATAACTAGGCTATTGCACACCTATTTGGTCTCCCAATCTCTTGTCTCCTTCTATTTTAACACCCTCTACATACTCTTGGCAAGAGTCAAGTTGCTAAAACAAAAATTTTATATACCATTCTCTTATTTATAATCATTTAATGAGGACTCTCCAGTTTTGAAGATGTTTCAAACTCATTAGCTTGTACAAAAATTTCTTTGCAACCTGCCTTAGTTCATCTCTAACCTCCACTCCAATTATATATGCTAAAATTCATCCCACAGTGATCTAATCATGGATCCCTTATGCGGGCTGGTGAACAGGACTCAACAGGAATAAGACATTACAGCAGTTAAGAAAGAGGCTTTGCAGTTGAACCAACGAGAATTGAATCACGGATCTACCACTAACTGATGTAATAACTTAGGTACTACTCCGGGACACAAATCCCCCTTGTCTCAAAATGGGATAATGTAAGGTTGTCACCAGAACTAAATAAGAAACTTCTCCAAGGATTTACATGGGGGGGAAAAAAAGAACTAAATAAGATAATGTGTTAGGGCAGGGCGAGGTGGCTCGCACCTGTAATCCTAGCTCTCGGGGAGGCCGAGGTGGGCGGATTGCTCAAGGTCAGAAGTTTGAAACCAGCCTGAGCAAAAGCGAGACCCCGTCTCTACTATAACCAGAAAGAAATTAATTGGTCAACTAATATATATACGAAAAATTAGCCGGGCGTGGTGGCGCGTGCTTATAGTCCCAGCTACTCAGGAGCCTGAGGCAGTAGGATTGCTTGAGCCCAGGAGTTTGAGGTTGCTGTGAACTATGCTGATGCCACGGCACTCACTGTAACCTGGGCAACAAAGTGAGACTGTCTCAAAAAAAAAAAAAAAAAAAGATAATGTGTTAGCTTTATAACCCTCTTCTTCATCAGTGTACTTATATCCACTATTTAATATACAGCACATTTTGAAAGAAGAAACATTTGTACAAATACATTATTGTTAGTTGATATCCTCAAGGCTTATATCCTTTAGTCTCTAGAGCTTCTTGATATGTTAGGAGGACAATTGAAACAGGTTTGTAGCAATTAAGAACTGTCCTGTTGGCTGGCACTTTGGGAAGCCAAGGTGGTGGGAGGATTACTTGAGACCAAGAGTTCAAGACCAGCCTGGGCCACATAGCAAGACCCCCATCTTTACAAAAAAGTTAAAGAAAAAAATAAGCTGGGTGTGTTGGCTTATGCCTGTAGTACCAGATACTTGGGGGGCTGCGGTAGGAGCCCAGGAGTTCGGCCCAGGAGTTCGAGGCTGCAGCAAGCTACGACTGTGCCACTGCACTCTAGCCTGGGTGACAGAGCAAGACCTGCCTTTTAAAAAAAAAAAAGAAAAAAAGAAAGAAAGGAAGAAGTAAAGAAAAAAGAACTGTCCTGTTTAAGTTCTCACTGTACCTACTGACCTAGTAATTAACTGAGTACAGAACTTCCTTATAATATACTTTATCTTATTATTTTATTTACTATGTGTTATATCTCCAAATAAGATTTTGAGTACAGAAATTTCACCATACTCTTCTTAACATCCCTATACTAACTAGATCAACACAAGATTCTTGGTAGATCTTCAATACATTTTGAGGTCAGAGTCAGCCAACAAGCTAAAGACTGCTAATCCTCATGATAAATGCCAAAAGTTAAATGTATGAGTTTCTGATGCTTCTTGACCATGATGTTTTTTCAAGGGAATAAGAAGAAAAAGTTATTTTACAATTTATTTTGTCATGCTGGACAAGCCATATGCAAATCAGCATGAGACTATGGATACACAAGTTAAAATTAGGCTTTGAGCAATTAAATATTTTAATTACAATGTTAATATTCACACTTCATAATATGGAGGCCATATTTCTCCTGCATTACTTGATATCAGTAGATTTCCACAGTGCCTATAAAAATATTGGCTAATATTTGCCTTCCCAGCTGACTGCAAGTGAAAAAGTCTGTGAGTCTGGCCTCTAGTTGGAGACTATCTCACAATGCTTTTTTGGGAAAATGTTCCCATCCAATATCCTGCCTCTATAAATTTGAAAATGTTTCCTCTGATAGCCATGTTTTGAGATTTTAAGTCATGTTTGTAAGTTATTCTGAATTTCTCCAGTAAAATTCACACACATTTCTTGAGTGCCTATAGATATAGTTAACAATTATTAGCAGCCGCAATTCCAAGCATTTTACACATGCTAACTCTTTAACCCTCACAATGACCCTGTAAGGTAAATACTACGATTCCATCGTACAAATATGACAACTGAGGTTTGGAGAGAAAAATTCATCTGCCCATGATGAAACCATGATTAAGGGGTGCAACAAGGACTGGCACATAGGCTGTCCATTCCTAGAGTCTCTGCTCTCAACCATAGACACCTCACAGGCTCACATAAAAGAGAATACGGTAAGTGCTAAGAGTGTTAGACAAGGAATGCAATTCCTACTAAAGGTTCAGGAAAGACCTCAAGGAAGACGGGCAGGACCCTGACTGCAGGCAGGGTTCGTGCATAACATGCATTTTACGCAAAAGCCCTGGGCCAGCAAAGCTGCGCAGCCAGCGAAGGTGGGGGATGGGGTGGAAAAGATGGAGCTCAGGCGTACCTGCGATGCAGGAGAAGTTACAGTTATAGACTCTGCAGATGCCACAGGAAGATGCTGTTGGATTTTCACAGTGAGGCTGCAAAAAGCCTCCAAAGTTTTCCCAACAAGATATCATGAGTAGAGACATTCTCTGGGAAGATTAGAATTTGTTAAAACCTGGGGAATTTTTTCCCCCTCAGGAGATCATTTTCCTTACTAGTCTAATAGACTATTTTGGAAAATAATCCCAAAATCAAGAAATTCTCAATTGGAAGGAATAACAGACTGAAACGAACAGGCTGACATTTAATAGGAGGCAGTCTGAAGCTCAGAAACTTCAGTGCATGTTTAGGATGATTGCCTCCTGGCATGAGGACAGTTCATGTGAAAAAGGTAAAGGGATTCTGGTCAACTGCAAGGTCAGTACAAGCCAAGAGCATTACATGAATGCCAGTAAAGCGAATTCGATCTTAAGTGGCGTAGAAGTATGTCCGAGTATCACACAGAAAGGGGAGATGACTGCCGTAAATCCAGCAGCACTGAAATTCAGCTCTGGGTACCATATTTAAGGGAAAATGTTAACAGGACTGACTTCAGAGCAGGAGGGTCAAAGAGAGACTGTCAAGAAGCCATGATACGTGGGAAAATGCTGAAAGCACTGGAGAACTTTAGAAAGCTCCAGGGAAGCATGATCGCTGTCTTCAAATATTTCAAGAACCGTCTTGGGGAAGAACAATATGTATAGATTCATGAAACAAAAATAGAACCAATAGGAGGATAATATACCCAAGGTATCAACCAATACTAAAGGCCAGCTCTGTATTAGCTATGGGGGAGAGGGAATGTTGGCAAGCCAAAGAGACAGAAGAATGCATTTAATAAGAATCCTTACTTTGCTGAGTGTGGGAGTGTATAAGTATTAAAGCAAAGATACTGACAACACAGTCTTTAGGAATCTGGAGATGTCAGTGTGAAGGATGGTGAGACAGTGCTTTAAGAAGGGCGGGTGTGGAATTTGAGCTGGCCTTTGTCAGATAAATCAGTTTACAAATCCAAAGTGGTCAAGTAACAGCCAAAAAGCCAAATCTTCAGTAAACAGATAGAATTGTAAGCAGATTACTGAAAATGCTCACTGAATCCACTTAGGGCTTAAGAACACACAATAATTCTCTGTAATAAATTCCTTCTCAAACTTTTGAAGTTCATAACAGGTAATGTGACTTCTTTCCTTTCTTTTCTCACAACAGTACCCTCTACACATACACACACATGCACACATGATTTACATGTCAGTGGGGAAGAGAAATAGATACCATCTTCTCCTTCAAGAGGGTAGTTGGAAAAGAAGCAAAAATAGTCTGAGAGCAGAGAACCTACAAGCCCCATCAATAAGGAGAAACAGCCTCCCTAGAATGTTCGCAGTCCTGCAGCTACCTCTACCATAACCTCAAAGAGGTTTCCTATTACTGTTCTACCACTACTTCTAGACTGAAAAACACATGCAGATAAGAAATTCTGTCATTCATTCAGCACCATGTGGAAGAAAGTGCATGGGTCCTAGAGTCAAACAAACTTTGGGTCTCATCTTTGCCCTGACATTTACCTGTATGAACTTGGGCAAGACACTTGACCTCACACTGTACCTCAGTTTCCGTACTTGTGAGGCCGGATAACCACTTCTGCGTGGAGTTTTTGTGACAATTAATGAAACTATATTTGTAAAATGCTTGCACACTGAAGGGTACTGAATATACAGTAGCACCTACGGTACTCGTTCTATTTATGGATTGGCCCCAAAATGAGTATCCTGCCTTTCACAGCAGGAACTGATTCTGGATGAACATAAGCAAGTGGGAACCAAGAGTTCAGCTCTCAGGGACAGCCAACAGTGTGCGAGCAAATATTTTTACTCAGAAGTTGCAAACTTTGCTGAATCATGAAACTTGTTCAAATAAAAATGAGATAGAAAACCAGGATTTAAAAGGGACAGGCAGGACCGCTCTGGTTGAGCTGTGGATGGAGATTTTCTTCCTCCTTCCACCCCCATGTCCCCACCCCCAGGGCTTCCCTGAGCCAAGTTTGAAAACTCCTGAACGAAGTTTTCTTTCTCAAAGGTCCCTTCTCACTCCAGCATTCTATAATTCCACTTCTACTATTAACCACTACAACCTGTGGATTTCTAGCCATAGACGTTTTGACACCTTGGCACCTCAGATACTTTGAAAATGATACTACCTTTTGAAAAGGTCCAAGATGCTTTTGCCTAATAATGATTT
Organism: Mirza zaza; assembly: GCA_008750895.1. NCBI lineage: Eukaryota > Metazoa > Chordata > Mammalia > Primates > Cheirogaleidae > Mirza > Mirza zaza. Next base: position 154,233 of record VSMD01012207.1, on the reverse strand, counting down.
CTGCTTGCTTCTATTTCATGGATTAGAAAGCAGTTTAGAAGGGACTGAAGTGTCTTATGGGTAAGAGATATGACAGACTTATCTAATTAAAAAAGAAATTATGCTTTAGGGTATTTTGCTTTGTTTTTGAAAAAAGCTGTCAGGGATGAATCAAATGTATTTATTTTAACAAAATGTACTAGAAGATTCATACCCTCTGAAAAATTCGGGATTGGTAAAGCATGAAATGAAATACAATGTGTAATATGCTATTATTTTAAAAGAATCTTTTGACATGAAGTCATCTGTGGGCCTCCATTTTAATTATATTTGCTACAAAGCATCCTGTCTTGAATATTCATAAGTTACCGCTGACGCTCTACCCAAGTGCTGCAAGTCAGCGCTTAGGGGTCTCCCCAAACTCTTGCCTTCCTTAGGCAGGACTGCTGTGCGCTCACCCCTCCTCATCTCCTGCACTCCTTTCTAACTTGACAGAAACACTATTTAGAATGAGCTCTGCAAGATGTGAAACAGGAAGAAAAAGAGGGGAAAAACATCCACTTATTCTGGATGGTTCAGACAGTTAACTACCACTTTAGCACACAAATAACTGCGATGTTATGCCTTCTAGCCATCTTTTAGAGCAAAACAATGGACCATTCATGTCCCAAGTAGTAACTTTTGTAAAGCACCCAAGTGGATTCTTGGAAAGTTTAAAGTAGTGTGATGTGCAGCTAAGCAGGAATATCTTTGCTCATCTGGCCCCCATTCAACCCTGCATATTCATAAGAAAAAGAAAGTTTAAATCTTCCTGTCTATTTAATTAAATACACCCGACAAGTGGAGACTTGCTAATCTTTACAGCTAACAGAGACAAGACCTGTTTACTCTGCTTATTCCCTTAGTTAGTTTGGTAAATGAGCTTTGTAAACCTATCACTTATTTGTCACTAAAGTCACCCAACAATGAATGGCCATCTAATCAGTGCTCATCTTGCCCAAACACTCCTCTCAATACCCTTTTCCCCTCAACCTTAAATATCCACAGGCTTCTAGATCACTAAGAAACAATTCCCTTTTCCTCAATCTCTCGTTCTGTCTGTTTAGACAAGTACTTAGGGGGAGGCTGTTCTTGGTGCAGTCTTCTACCTAGGAACCGCCTTACAGACAAGCAGCACTGCCTTTAGAGGGGAATGGCTGTTATTCCCGTCCCGGGCTGAATAGCTCCATGCCTTACTATAACAATACTGTACATCCTGGCTGAACTGTTTTCACCCTCCGCTTTTGGAAAATTTCCAGGTTGGGTCTGTGTTTACGTCAGCAAGACTGATTCAAAACACCACCTCTGGGGTTTGAAACAGGCATTAAAACACATTCCTGCAGTCAGCTCAACTGTAGGCTTGGGAGGCCTTCCAGTAAATCTTCACTTCACCTGTCACTCCATGCATTGCAGAGGCATTGATTTCCTTTTAGCTCATCCCATAGGCTATTTTGTTATTTTTTCCTAAAATTTCCGTGAGAACCTGTCTTTAGAGCCTTGGATTATTATGCCCATTGTCCTCAGAATTCCTTATCTGTAAAAGATTCTGCTTGCTTAGGTAGGCTAAGTGTTGTTTTGTTTTCCATCTGATTTTTTTTCCTTTGGCTTTAAGATCACAAAAATAAAGCCCTTTGTTGGCATATTCAAGTCTAAACATAAGTCTTATCTTGTTACACTTGTCTTTGATTAGCACAGCTGCTATTCAATTAATCCCTTAGCTTAGAGGATAACAAGGGCCTTACAAAATTTGTCTGTAAAAGACAAGCACAGGAACAAAAAAGGGGGGTAGGGGAAGGGAGCCGGGATTATATCAAGAACTAAAAAGGCTATCCGAAAGAAACCACAGAATGGGAAACTTAGAAACAATTTCTAAATATAATGCAAATTCATTGTTACTTAGGGGATTTAAAGTTAAAGAAAGTTTTCCTGTTTAGTAATAATCATCAATGTGTGCATTAAATGATTACTTTCACAAACGAGCACATCCAGCTAGCTTTCCTAAGCACCATGCTGGAAATTTGTACCCCTTCGTGGACCTTGGTTTTGCTTACACCACCTGAAATCTGAGGTGAGACTAAAACAACAACAACAAAACCCTTCCCCCTCCCTCCACACACTATACAAATGAGCAGTATTGCATCAAACTAGGCTTCCTTACCACACACTAAGCTAAGCCAAAAAAAGGCTCCATGGGGTCAAAGCAGACTTCACTTTGTAATTAGAAAATACACTAGTAAAACAATCTAAAAACAATAAAGCAACTACAAACACAGTTTTGTAAATACAGAGATGATACTATCATACTTAGTAAAAGGAATCCATAACGCTGATGCAGATGACAGTAATTTCATTTCAAAGAAAATGAAATTCAAATAAACAGCAAGACCACCTCTCCTAGCACTCCTCCTTCCCCCACAAGCCCAACACAAAGAACAAGAACAAAAATGAAATAGAAGACAAAGTAAGGAGCCATTGACAAGGTAGCTGTATGGATAATGCTCTAAAAATTAAACTTTGAAAAAGAGAATAATCGATACTATAAAAGCCTTTCTGGGAAGAGCATGCATTTGTGCTTCCCGAAGTAGAGCCTCTGCTTGCTATTGATCAGACTAATCAGGTCATTGGCTTCAAGAATACAGGTGCTAATTAATCTCAAAGAAGGTGCACATAGGAGGAGCAGGTAGGGCCAGGGAAAGATCAGAAGAAATTGTCAGATGGAAGTCACACAAATCCCGTGGCAGATCTCTCTTCTGTAGACCAGGCACAGAATGAGAACCGCCTCCCCACTCACCTGTCTTCTGCAGGACCAGGGCAGCACACAGCCACTTCTGGTCTGTGCCCTTTGTCCCCAGTATGGGAACCAAGAGGAAAAGCTTGGTGGCCTGACCAGAGAAATGCATGAATTCCATTAAAGAATAGAATAGCTTGTTTGGCTAATCCTCGGTAGATGTTTCTAAAATTAGACAATTAACTGGAAAGATTGGATTAGATAATTTAAAGGCTCCAGCACACAAATAGGAATTGGAATCTAAAGACTTCTAAGCCATTCATTTTATGCATCTATTAAGAACCCATTTTAACTAGTCTTCTCAAATTAGTAATAGGATTTATCTACTTTCCTTCCCTTCTATATTTGAACTTTAAAAACTCATATCTATACCACAACAAAAATCTACTTTTGAAATTGCAATTTACTATCACTTAACATCATGCACCTATAAACTACTAATGAAACCATAAGCCCCTAAAAATGGATTTTAAAAAAAGCTATAGCAACTATTTGCGCTCTTCCTTTCTCTTTTAAATGAAAGGAAGAATACGGCTACCAAGTTATTGATTTAGGAAGTGCTTGGAACCTTACCTTTTAGTAGGTTAAAAGTCTCAGGGATGACATTCTTAAGGGAGAAGAACAAAACACCTCTGTGAGGGTGTCTCCGCATGGCCCAGAGGCGGAGAGGCTGTCCCCAGCTGCCACCACCCCATGCCGGCTGAGCCCAGCCTCCACCCAGACAGCCCTGCTGGCCAGAAACAAAGGGCAATGAAGTTTCTTGTCTAAGTGAACTAATTCCCACTGCTCGGCAGCTATTTAAAGAGGTGGTGCCTGAGGGACAAACGCTGCTCAGAGCCTTCCTGCTTGCGTCTCAGCTCAAACTTCCACCCACTTCCTAAGGAAGACTGCACGAAGAGCCATCAGCCTGGGGAAGGCTGAGATTGGTGGAAGCCCATGCAGCGACAATTTTAGAAACCATTTCCCTTTTCTTCTTTTCTCCACTAAACGGATATGTGCCTTTATGAAAAGTAATAATTTTAAAAGTCAAAAGCAAAAATTGTATCTGTCGTGATTTGGTAAAAGTCTTTCTATTCCTGAAAGATTTTTAACATGAAATGTATAATAGAAAGGAAAGAATGCATGGATTACCAATCCAATACAGAGAAAAACCACGTGACATATGGTCAGAAGGCAAGGGTTTGATTTTTAAAAGCTTTGCCATTTACTAGCTTTGGGACCTTAAGAAATTCAGACTCCTCTGGACCGCAGTGTTTTTGTGTCTGAGTAAATGGGATTAATAATATGTACTTTACATAGCTATTGTGAGAACAGCATAAAATGATTATAAAAGACCCTAGACTAGGCCCTAGATAAAAGTCAGATCATGCCATAGTTACATCACAGTATCTGATTTCCCAGCTTCTATTACACAATATCAGACATTAGTAGCTGGATAAAGGAGCTAACATCTCTCCTCTCTAAAATTATATTACGTACGCATCTGTTTGCTTGTATACTGACTTCCTCATTGGTATCTAGGCTGCAGGTGGGGCAGAAACTTCATTTGTTATGCTGATTAACCATTCCCAGTGTCAAGAACAGTTTTGGCATATATTAACATACAATACATTTTTGTTAAATAAATGAATGAATAGATGCATAATTTCAGACAAAATCAAGCACTGTGTTCTACAAATGGTAAGCCTGAAACAAATACCTATTTAATTAGTGAATGAATACAGACCCTCCTCAACCCATCATAGAGCTACTGGGGTTATGCCAATATAGACCCATCGTAAATTGAAAATATCATTAAAATAAGATGAATAAGTTGGAAATGCATTTAATACACCAAACCTGCCAAACACGATAGCTTAGCCTAGCCTACCTTAAATGTGCTCAGAATACTTACATTAGCCTACAGTTGGACAAACGAGTCTAACACAAAGCCTACTTTATAATAAAGTATCAAATAACTCAAGTAACTCCTTGAATTATTTGTAACTGTATAACTTGAGTTATACAGTAACTCCTTGAGTTACTGTACTGAAAGTGAAAAACAGAATGGTTGTATGGGTACTCGGGTTTCTACTGAATGCGTATTGCTTTTGCACCATTGGAAAGTCAAAAGATTATAAATCAAACCATCATAAGTCAAGGACCGTCTGTACACCTTTTGCTATAGAGAAACATCACAGGGAAAATGCAGTGTAATAGGATTTTAAGACAAGTTGGAGCTCATGAAAACAACTGTGCCACATATGACAGTATGTTCTATTAAATCACCCTATTCAAACATGTTAAGATGATGAACATACAAACTTCATACAGCAAGAATATTGGGTCCAATATTTAATATGAATTAATTTGATGAAAAAAGTTTAGCTTAGAGTATACCTAAAATCCTTGCTTATTTCACTTAAAAATGGAGACTCTCTGTTGCCCCTTAAGCCCTAGCTTGGTGGCAGTAGGACTCATTGATTTTTTTTTTAATTGACACATAATATTTTACATATTTATGGGGTTCATGTGGTATTTTGTTACATGCATAAAATGTGTAATAATCGAGTCTTGGTATTTGAGATATCCATCACTTTGAGTATTTATCATTTCTATGTGTTAAGAGGAATTTAAGTTCTCTCTTCCAGGTACTTTGAAAGACACAATACATTGCTGTTGGCTATAGTTACCCTACTCTGCTGTCAAACAATAGAACTTACACCTTTTGTCTAACTGTATGAAAAGCATTACCCAGACAAGGATAAAGACATGTGTTTCCTTGTCATTCTTAAGATGACATTCTTAAGACTATGTGCTGGGTGACAGAATAATCTCAAGGATCTGAAACAAAATACACTATTTAGTGTTGGGCCTTCTCATTATTGCCTGAGTCCAGTAGGGACTACAGATCCATTCCTTGATGACTGTTCATTCATCTATTTTGGGTAAGGAAGAAAGTGATGGCAGTGGATATTTGTCCCCTTAATAAAATGACCAAGAGAGGAACGATCCTGAACCTCAAGAGAGCACATGAAACACAATCTCCTCTCCCTTCCAAGGTGCCCTCTTGCTTTGCATGAGAAATAGGAACCTTACGACTCTCTTCTTTTCCTCTCAGTCCTCTCTTGGCGCCCACTTTTTATTTGATAAATAGAACAGAGCTATCCTACTGCAGATCTTTTTGCCAGCGTTAATAGTAGAAAATAAAGTTGCTCAACTGAATGAAGTCATTTTAGTTCCAAAATAGAGAGAAGAGTTATAAAATTATTGAACCTGAAAGTTCTATAGACTTTGGCCAATGAAAAATAATCTCTGAAGAACAGAGAGCGGTGGTCAAATAAAAACAGAGTCGACTGCCTTTAATAAGTCTCTCTTCTCTATGCATTTCTGAATTCAAGGTTTCAGACACTAGGACAATGTTCCTCCCCCACTTCCCTCCTGTTCCCTGGCCTCTCAATCCGCTGCCTAAGTCCTGGAGGCATTTTTTAATTGAATAATTAAAGATTCTAAGTAAGTTCTGAAATAGATTTTTAGCAGCATCCAGCAGGCAGGCTTTCTCACCTTGCATTTAGCTTCTGTCCTGACAAATACCAGTCTACCTGGAGGCTGTGAATTCACCTAGGTAAGGTTATCAGTGTGGCTTAAATGGCTCCCAGAACATGTACATTTGACCCTGGGGAAAGGCAGAAATGAACTGTGGAAACTGCCAATCAATAGTCTGAGTTTTTTCCTTCATCTAATGGAAGAAGAACTCTTGGAAACACCCAGAAACTCTGATATCCTCCTCGAGGATGCTGATGGACCCACCAGCTATTGCCTGTAGAACAGCTTTATTGTCCCCATTATTGACAGAATTAATCAAGAAAGCACTGTGTACTTGCTTAGCAAATAAAAAGATAACTTCAAGTTACTGATTATAGAGTCTTCTTGTGCTATTTCTATCCTCATTTGATCCCATATATATTATTTGTTTAATGCTACAGAAAACACAAAAATCAATCTTGTAAGAGAAAATCATTTATATGTATGACTAAAAGGAACAAATATCATAGACCGAATTCTCCCAAAGCCTGCAATTACCGGGTATGCACACTTCACAGCAGAATACAAATGAATTTTTCCTTGTTGCCATCTGTTGTTTTATAGAAAGATAGCTGATTTCCTATCAGCTGACTCTAGTAACTACGGTTTGTTAGGAATAAAATACGTAAAACAAAGTTACATGGAAAGGCTAATGTTCTTGGTAAGAAAGTATTTTGATAGCAAGTTAATTCTAAGAGTTTAGGGCTATTTCTTTTCTAAAATGAATAATAAAGGAGACAACATTTCTCCTTCCCAACTTGCTGTAGGCAAGGGCCCTGCTAGATGCTGTGAAGACACAAAATGTATAAGTAGTATGGGGTTCCTATTCTGAATTAGTTCATAAACTGATAAGACAGGCACAAAAATAACTATAGTACAAAGGTAATGCGTAGTAAAGCTTTAATATCAAGTGTGCAGAACAAGAAATGAGAAGGACATAGGTTCAAATCCTGGCTTTGCCACTTCTAAACTGTCTGATCTTGTGCAAATTTTTTAATCTGTCCAAGTCTTGCTTCCCTCATGGGTAAAACAGATATACACTAGTATTAACCTCATAGGGTCATGGTGAACGTTACATAAGTTCATGAATGCAAACCCCTTAACAGAGTGCCTGGCTTACATCCTCAATCAATGGCATTGATGTAGATGAGAAAGATTAAAGAAATACTTCAAGTGCCACAGACGTTCAAAGGGCAAAGAAAATTCACACCCATAAATGAAATAATAGATATGGAGTTTGCCAGTCAAGAAACTGCTTTCTTGGAATAGTTTGGACATACAGGCTGTTACTGATGCAATCCCGTATGTGTGAAAGATGATTTTGGAAAAATTCCCTGAAAGAACAGGCACGGCAGCCACCACTTACCTCTCAGGTGTCAGGTCCCTTTCCTTTCTGGGATGCCCATCCATGATCCTATGTCTAACCTCACCTTTGCCAATCCAGGGCACAGTAAATGGCCTTGGAGTCTCTTCTCTCCCTCCCCAAAAAATCATTTCTCTCTCAACACCAAACAGGGTCTCAAAGGCTATCTTAATGTCTAGGAGAGACACCCAGAATATTGAAACTGTTCTGGCCATGGTAGATTAACCAGGAGTGGATAAGCCTTCTCACCATAAACAACTAAAAAACTGTATAAGCCATATGAAAAATTGCTTATAGATAACAGACAAGAGGAAGCACAAGATGTGATCCCTGGAAGGAGAATGATGACTTGAGTCTTGCAGTCACCCCAGCTCTCTGTCTGGATGCACAGACCACTGGGGTCTCATGGAGTTAAGGGTTCAGGGAGGCTGAACAGAGTTCAGGGAGGCTACACGCAGGTGAAATTTGTCATAAAAGCACAAGAAATCCATATAGGATCTTCTTGAATTTGTTGCTAAACAGTAAGTTGTACATGTTCAGGGTCAATTTCATAGAGATGGACAAAAAACACATGAGGATCTATAAGTTAAATAATTCCCAGAGCTCCCAAGGGGCTGGGAGACATCTGAGTTTTGACCAGTCAGAAAAGAAAGTCTTTGTTGAGGGCCTGGGGCTTTAGGTGACAATCCCAGAAGTCTCACACTTTAGTGAGGCTAAATCAGCTCTTAAAGTAAAGGCTACTCTAGATTTGCCTTAACAAAACCTAAAAAGAAAGGCAATTGAAACCTTGCACTGAACAACAACAACAAAATAACAAGTCCAGCATTTAATCAAAAAGTACTACACATGCAAAGAATCAAGAGAAGGAGACACAAAAACAGTCTCAGAAATGACACAGCTGAGGAATTAGCACAGAAAGACATTAAAGAACAATCATAAATATACCCAATTGCTTAAGATTTAAAAAGGAAAACATGAGGGGAGAAATGGAAGATAACAAACAATGAAACTTTCTGAAAATGAAAAATATACCTGAAACAAAAATTATCAGCACATTAATTCACTGTAGAACAGAAGACCAATAAATTTGAAGGCAAAAAAATATAGGAAATACTCAAACTAAAATACACAGAGAGCAAAAGTCTGAAAAAATTGAACAGAGCCTCAGTGACCTGTGAGTCAATATCAAGTGGTCTAACATATGTGTTACTGGGATAACGTATGTGTCCTGGGATACAGGTTGGTGGGAAAAAAACTGATGTAAAGAAATAGTGGCTGAAATTTTTCAAAATTTGTCAAAAAATGTAAATCACAGATCTAAGAAACTCAATGAACTCCAAGAAAGATAACACAAAGAAACCACAGAGAGGCAGAACATGATGCAACTGCTGAAAAACAGAGATAAAGAGAATAGACTGAAAGTAGCAGAGTAGGAAAAACAGACATTATGTACAGAAGAACAAAGATAAGAATGACTGCAAACTTCTCAACAAAAACAATGCAAGCCAAATGCAGTAGAACAACATCTTTAAAGTGCTGAAAGAAAAAAATGGTCAACCTAGAATTCTGCATCCAGTGAAATTATTCTTCAAAAGAAAACACTAGATAAATATTTTTTTTAGAAAAACAAAAGCACAGAGCCAGCTGATCTGCACTACAAGCAATGTTAGAGCAAGTTTTTCAAGCAGAAAGAAAATAATACCAGATGGAAACTTGGACCTGTATAAAAGAATAAAGAGTGTGGGAAATTGTAAATATGTGGTTACATATAAAAGAAACTATTTCCTTATTTTTTATTTCCTTAAAATAAAATTGTTTAAAACAAAAATAATAATATAAAGTTTATGACATATGTAATAAATAAAAAAGATCAGAAAGGAGGAAATGAAGGTATAAAATCATCAGGTTCTTACATTATACATGAAATGATATAATATAAGGTGGAATCTGATAAGATAAAGTGGCATTAACAAAGATAAAGTATACAGTAATTGGGTGAAAAGAACACTTATAACTTTGACTCAAACTGTACAAAAACAAATTATGTAACCAAAACATGTGTACCCCCATAATATTCTGAAATAAAAGAGATAAAGTACATATCGTAAACTCTAGAGTGATCACTAAAAGTAACGGGCAAAGAGCTATAAGACAACAGTGGAGATAAATGGAATATCTAAAAAAAAGTACCCAAGAAGGTCAGAAAAGGTAAAAGGAAGAAAGAACAGATGGGAAAAATGAAAACATATAGCAAGACAGTAGATCAAACCCAAGCATACGAGCTGTCTACACACTTTACCTATAAAGACACAGACACAGTAAAAGGATGGACCAGGACATGCCATGCAACACTAACCATAACAAAGCTGGGATGGCCATATTAATTCAGACAAGTAGACTCCAGTGTCAGTTTGGGTCCTACATGAAGATGTCAAGACTGGATCAGAGGCTCGGGAGATTACTGGGAGAAACAGCCATGAAACATAAAGGTGAGTGGGAGCTGGCGTGGGCCGGGGAGGCCTTCAGATAGGAATGAAGATCTGATGCCCCTAATCAGAGAGGGGGGAATAGATGTGGGTCAGAAGAGCCTGGGACTGCAGCGCAGGTCCCGGAAAGTCTCAGCCAGGCCTGGGGGAGCCCCCAGCAGAGACTGCTCATGAGAGGAGCCAGCGATGGGCAGAAACGGCCCACCCTAGCACCGCGCCATGCTCAGTCACGGGCTGGCAGCATTCCAGGGAGGGCATAGCTACTGTGGGAAGACTGTCATAGACCCCAAAGTGTGGAAACTGAGGCCACAGGCTAAGTATACCTCTTTCTGGAAAACAAGTCTAGCAGCACAATTCTGTGGTCTCTACAACTTCAGAGGGATATGACTAAGGACAAAGAGGGAAATTTCTTTATGATAAAAGACCAAAATCATAAAGGGAACCTAACAACCCTAAATGTGTGTGCACTGAAGACAAGAGTGTCAAAATACTTGAAGTAAAAACTGTCAGGAGAAATATTAGAAGTCAGAACTGAAAAGAGAAAAAGAACATGCACAATCATGTTATAGAGACTTCAACACTCCTCTGCCATCAGGGATAGAACGAGTAGACAGATAATCAGGAAAAATATAGAAAGCTTAAACAACAGCATCAGCCAAATTAACTTACTAGATATTGGTAGACTACCCCCAACCAAAAGAGCAGACTACACATTCTTATCTAGGTCCACAGGGGCCATCACCAAGATCAATCACATACCAGGCAATAAAACAAGGCTCAAGAAATTGTAAAGGGCTTAACTCATGAAAAGTATGTTCTTTGACTGTAATGGAATTAAATGAAAAACTGATAAAACATACCTAGAAAATCCCCAAACACTGGAAATTAAACAACATACTTTTAAATAACCTGGAAGTCAAAAAGAAATCCCAAGGGAAATTGGAAAATGTTTTGAACTGAATAGTAAGACAACCACAGCACATCAATATATGTGTGATGCAGCTAAAGTCATCCTCAGAGACAATATTACAGCAATAGCTGGTTATCTGAAAATAGAAGAGAGATAAAAAAAAAATCAATGATCTAAGCTTTCATCTTAGGGAAGCTATTAAAAGAAGAATAAACTAACACCAAAGTAAATAGAAGAAATGAAATAATTAAGGTAAGAGCAAAAAAAAAAAAATCAATGAAAGAGTAAGCAGGCAAACAATAGAAAAAATAAATTTTTGAAAAGCCAGGGTTTGGAAAAGATAAAATTAATAAATTTATATCTAGCCGTGATCAAGAAAAGAGGAAAAAAGACAAAAAATTAGCAGCTCAGAAAGGAAAAAAGAAAATTGTCCCTAAAAATCCTACAGAAAGTGAACAGATAATAATGGAATATTATGAACAATATAATGCCAAGAAATTCAACAGTTTACATGAAATGGACAAATTCCTTGAAAGACAAATTACTAGAACTGACAGAAGAAATGGAATCTACCCATATTTATTAAAGAAATTGAATTCATAATTTAAAACCTTCCTCCAAAGAAAACTCCAAGCCCAGATGGCTTCACTGATATGCTATCAAACATTTAAGGAAGTAATCTGTTATGGAATTAAGAGTTAAGGAAAAAATTTTTTTTTACATTTAAGGAAGAAACAATACCAAACCTGCACAGAAAGCCGCTCTCAATTCATTGTAAGAAGCCCGGATTGCACTGATACCAAAACCATACAAAGACATAAGGAGAACAAAAACCATAGAGCAACACTGTTTATGAATGCAGACACAGAAATCCTCAACAAACCATTAGCAAATCAAATCTAGTACTAGCTGATATCATCTTGTATCCAATTACTAAAGTCTGAGCAATAACTACTGTTGTCATATTTTTTACTTGTATCACTGTAAGTCCTCTGTTGGAGATGAAGACTTGAATTTGCATTCGTCATTTGGTTGAAACTCAATAATACAGGCCTTCTTGGTTAAGCACACTGTAACACTCTCTAAGGTGGTGCAGTAAATGGCTGGCACACAGCAACCCACAATTTCTAATGTCAGCATTATTTTCAGCACCAGCAACCAAGCGAGAGTATAACATGTAGAAAGTGCAATAAATGTTTGCAGACTTGAATTGATTAGTCATAGAAACAGGATCAGAATAACCTTACAAGAAGTTATGATTGATTTGAATCTAAGGCAGCAGGTTTAAAAATGTAATCTAACAGTCTTAAACTGTTTACTGGGTGAACAGAGTTCATACGCAATTGGTCAGAGAACCGGCTGCAGCTCCCTGAAGTCAGGTTACTAAAATAATATCAGGGCCACCTTCGTCCCTGCTGAAGTCTTCCCTGACACCAGGGAGGAGCTGTCTTCCTCTGAACTCTTGCAGCACTTTAAGCCTCTCTTAAGACACAGAGTGACACCCCCTTATCCTGGGGGATACGTTCCAAGACCCCCAGTGGATGTCTGACATCTCGGATAGCGGCAAACTCTACATATTCTGTTTTTCAATCTGACACTCGTTGGCTACTAAGTGACTGATGCCGCAAGATTTCACGTTACTCAGACTGGTGCACTTTAAAACTTACGAATTGTTTATTTCTGAAATATTCCATTTCATATTTTTGGACTGAGGCTGACTGTGAGTAACTGAAACTAGGGAAAGTGAAACCAGGGACAAGGGGGAGCTACTGTACAGTTTATTATCTTGAGCTATTCTTGTGGTAATTGGAAACAGTTTGAGGACAAAGATTTGAACTTCTTTATCATTATCTGTATACACAGCGGAATTCTTGCTATTGTTTTCAATTTTCCCTTAGCACAGTCGTAAACACTGCTAGCGCAGTGAATCAAATTCATTGTATGATTAATAATAATCATTATCAGCTTTATTTGTTTTTCTTTTCAGCTGATAAAGCAAATGGGTGATTATATAACAGACTCTTCTTCAGGTACATTCTGGAAATCTCCCTGAATGCGCAAATTTTCCAATACAAAAACGTTTTCACAGGCTGATGGCTATCTTACAACCTACACTTCTTTCTCATTCTCATAGCACAAATTAACTGCCTTTTCAAGTTTCACTTAACCTTTCTTTTTCACTTAATGAAAAAGGTCACCGAAACAATGAAGCCATCATTTTGTTCATTTAAAAAAAAAAAAAGGGAATTCATAGGAGCTTGTTTACATCATGGACATACATAACCAACCCAGAATTTGAATTTTAGTTCTTTAGTTCTTTATTTATCTAAAATATTTTCTAACTAAGACCAATTTCGCTTGCTCTTCATCTTCATCCTCCCTTAACACTATTAGTCATAAAAGTTTCTGCCTACTCAAAAAGCAGAGAAAAATATAAAGCCATGTTGGGATTCAGATCCTGGTGAGGAGTGAGAGTCACCCTGAAGCCTGGAGACGCCCTGTTCATCATCCACCAACACACACACCACACAGTGTGCACAACGGGGTCCCTGCAACATGAAAAACGCCACATTGCATAGAATTTCCAACAAATAGCAAAGGCAAAAAAAGTTAAGTCCATAAATGCCAATTTAGCTTTCTACACAATGGGTATTTTAAGAAGCAAAATGGTAAAAGAGACTAATAATATTGAATGTCAAGGTAAAAAGCAGTCACCATCCCAACTGTTTTCATACATTAGCTGGATACCTTTATGCAAATGAGAAATCTTCATGTAGTGGCAACAATGCAGAAGGTAGTAGTTTAATAATCTACTTCACCTTTGTAGGTAATTTCCATGTCACAGAAGTTTTTATCTTGATATCAGGGTATTGCACTTATCTAAGGTTAAGGCTCATATTTCTTTAAATACAAAATAAAGCAAGTCTTGTATTTATAGTGCCTTTCTCCTGAAATACTGAACTGTTTGTTTTCCATGTATTTTTGCTCCCTCTATTTTTATTAAATGATCACAATAGCTGCGTAACTGACAACTACGGCAATGATTCAGTAAGCTTCCTGTGATGTGAGCAGGGATGGCAGAGGGCCAGAGAGAGGACACAGGAAGAAACTGGAAGAAGAGTGAACTTATTCCAAGGCATGGTAGCATCTCTGCTGCACATGGCATGCTTCACTGTGACTTAGGATAGGGCTGACAAGCCAGAAGATGCCGGACCTTGTAGACTCAATAGGGATTTCCTCTTTATCCCTAAACAATGGCATGCCATTGAGGATGGTTTCAATCATAATTTTAGTATTGCCTCCTCAAAATTTTATTTATACAAAATAAAATAAATTTTATTTATACAAAGCAAAATTTTATTTATACAAAATAAAATAAATTTTATTTATACGAAGTAAAATTTTATTTATACAAAGTATACTAGTATGGAAATCTTAATAAAAATAATTTCATGGAGTCTTCCAATATGGCAGAACGTCCAACATAGTCTCTTTTACCGTGCAATGAAAGCAACCTGACTTGTTGCAAAGAGAAAACAATCACAATATTCCTTCACTAAACAAATATGTATCAAGTACTGGACAATATGCCAGATATGATTCTAGGCACTTGAAATTCCTCAGAGAACAAGACAAAGACCCTTACCCCTCATGCGGACTAATTCTCCTGGCCAACGAATACTAAATAATGAAGACAATCATAAAAATAAGTAAGTCATACAGTATTTAAAAAGATAATAAAGCATCATGTAAATGTGAAAAAGTAAAGTGGGTTAAGGTTGATCAGGAAGGTGGGGGAGCAGGAGAGAGAGATAATGAGTTATAATATTCAACGGTTGTTATGGCCTCAATTAGAAGATGAAATCTGTACAATTTTGGTGATTTATAAAACCTTGACAATTTCTGCTGAAATAAAGAATTCTTCTATTGCCATTTCCAGGCACACTTAAAATTTAATGTCTGAGATGAAGAGATCAAAGGAAATAGTAGCTGCTGCTCAGATCACTGCTTCTGTATTTTCTGTCTCCTTGTAGTGGTTCTATTAACAAAAACATTTTGAATATTGATTGATGATTTTATTGTACTTTCCACATGGCAATGATTAATCCATGAACAAAAGAAACCAGCCTCACAAGTATTAAAACTTGAGCTTCTTTCGGCTGGAAAATCCTGACAGAATTTTATTTTCAAAATCCTTATGCCACAAAGGGTAAAAAATCCAGAAGGCACCTCACAGTATCAGATATAGCAGGAGGGGGAAATGAAGGGTGAATATGTATTACTAAATTACCTTTACTATTAATACCCTTAATTACAAGAAAGTTTTAAATAGGTTTTAATACAAGTGTCAAGATCTTAACCCATCTCTTTTTTAGAATAAAAAAGTCTGTAAATGAAACTATAGCCATACCCAGTGATTCCTGGGAATAAAGCCATACCAAACACAAGCCATACCAAAGTGATTACTGGGAACAAACGCAGCAAAATGATTGTTAGGAAGAAATGTGCTCTGAATCCAGGCTAGCAAATAGTTCCTGTTTACAGTAAACTGTGAACAGCCAGCTCTGATCACTAGCTGTTGCATCCCAAAGACTATTAACCACATATTAAGGGCATTAAGTCAGGATAACTACCAATTTTATGCTATATTTCTACTAAAGCTTGATTTTATTACCCATTTTCAACAGCTTAGGTTGTAAACAATAGCCTTTACTAATCGTTCTACAGGAAACAAACAATGCAGTCCAAGAGTGACTGTAAGCCTTTAACATATAATCACATATACATCCAACAAAGAACAAATAACAAAATCAAGCACAACTCTCTACTTACAAGCCAGTGAAGTTACTTCCCTTACCTAATGGGTTATGTCTTTAATTCTGGATAATTAGTGACCATTAATAAATGAAACCACTTCTATTTTCCTTGAGGGTTCATGTTTCATATATTAGAATACCAAAACATAGTCTACACTTTCATGGGGGGCCATGTACAATCAAGATGTCATGCCATTTACCTTTGTTCACATGGAAATATGAAAAAGGAGAAAGATAAATTTATATGTAATAATTTTTTTAGAATAAAAATGAAAAAAAAGAAAAGATGTCATGCTAGGCTCAAAATAATGATAATAAAACTTCAGGCACTTACTAGGTGCTGATTAGTGTTCTAAGTGTTCTACATATACTAAGTAACCTTATCCTTTTTACCACCCTATCAGATTGTACTATTATTACCATCATTTCACAAATGAGGAAATGGAGGCACAGAGAGGTTAAGTAATTTGCCCTGGATTGCATAGCTAGCCTTTTGATGCTGTACGAGGTGGAGAGTAAGGTGTGCCAGTCACTACCTCTGCTTTCACGTTGCAGAAATCTACATTTTTTACAAGCCTTCTACTTCTGGGAATGACATTTTATATCTATATGCCTTTGTTTGGTTTTTGTCTATATGGGTATGAGCTGAATCAGGAAAAATACAGAACGAGGAAACAGTGGAAACCATAACATGGTTCTTCTATGAGCTTTCCAGAAGCAGGTAAACTTGTCAGGATGAAAAGCCGTTTCAGTAACACAGCAGTCACGCCCAAGGCTGCGAGCACATGTGCAACAGCACCATGACGGCACGCGGGAAGGAAAGCAGGGCAGAGCTGTGCCCGGCACACACGCCCGCCTGCCACCCACCCAGAGGGAAAAGAAGGCAATTCAGCTCTGAAAACAAAACTGTTATCTAACCCCATACCTTGGAAGGAAAAGTGGATGCTACATCTGTTTGTGGAAACTAGTCCTGTAAGCCCATTTCACAAGACAAGAGAAAGCATACTTGCCCGGGCATTCTCTCTGGATAGAAGATCTGGAAGGAAAACATAATCACTGGATGATATTTATGCGACTTGTGGAAAGAGAAGGGGAAAAAACTAGTATTTACTGAGTGCCCAGGCAGGGCCAAGTACTGTGCTATGTTGGTCCCGTTTCATGTAATGAAATCTTGACAACACACCTACCAGGGATCATTCTCCCCATTTCTAAGGATTAGAAAAACTGAGGTTAAAAGAGGTTATGTCAATTGCCTAATTAAACATGAGGGGAGGTGAGAGTTCCACCCCGTACCCGCCAGACTGCAAAGCCTGTGCCACGTGGGCCCCTGCTGCTCTCTGTCCTTAGAGGGGCTGTCTTCGTAAGAGATGGTCTATGGGAGAGGCTAGATTATATCACAGTTGAGAGTGAAGCTCTAGGGTGAGACCTCCTGGGTTTGAAGACTAGTTCTGCTGAGGGCAACTATGTAACCTTGGACAAGCTATTTGACCTTCATGGGCCTCAGTTTCCCCAACTGTGGGTGACACTTGTACCTATCTCATAGTAGCACTATGAACATTAAATGAGTTAATATATATGAAGACCTTAGGGTAATGCCTGGCACTTAAGAGCTCAACACATGTTCTTACTTATGTTAATATCATGGCAACTCTCTGCTCTAACAGAAACTACTTGAAAGTGAAAAGCCCATTGTATTCCTGGCATCTCATATAACCCCTGATACAAAATCAATGTTCAACTGGGCGTGGTGGTACACACCTGTAGCACCTGGGGAAGGAGGATAAGTGAGACCAGGAGTTCAAGGCTACACTGAGCTGTGATGGCTCACCGCACTCCAGCCCGGGCGACAGAGCAAGACCCTGTCTCAAAAAAATAAAATAAAATTCAAAATCAATGTTCAATATAACAGTTTTGATGACTAGATAAATGTCTGGACTAAAGGACTGTAAATAAAATCCTTAAAATGGTGTACAAGACCTTCGGTGTTTGACCAGCCATGCCTCTCCCACACCGTCGCCTATTACCCCTGCCTCGCCCTCTCCACTCCAGGGACACACCCCTCACCTCCTCCAGGGCTGAAGTTAAACGTCCTTTTCTGGATGAAACCCGCCCTGCTGCCACATCTTACATTGCAACAACACCTTGTCCAGTTCTCTGGGACCCCTTATCCCCTTGCTCCTGCTTTATTTTTCCCCTTTGCACTTAATCACAATACACTATATAGTAACTAGAATTTTAACTAATTTATTTCACTTATTGTCTATCCCCTAGAATGTAAGCTTTGTGACGGCTGAAATAATTATTTTTTATTTTGTACACTACTGTAATCTCAGTACTGACAAGAGGGCTTGGCACTTAGTAGGCTCAATAAATATTTGTTGAATGGTGGATGAATACGAGCCATCAATTTATTAAAAATTATTTCAATTTTGTGTGAGTCTGTATATAGAAATATATGATGATACATGCTAGGAAAATAACAAGAGGCGGTGATGGGAATGAGAAAACTAGCAAACATAAATGCTCCTTTTCTAGAAAGTTACTGACTTTGTATGTAGGTTAAACTGGAATCCCAATTCCCATATTGCATTTATATTCATGGAAAGTAGAGGAAGTTGTCTGCTTTATGGGAAATGAGGAGATAGTAGTCTTTATTTCAGAAACACACAGGCTAAGTAGATACTGTCAAGCTTCTGCCTCATCTGAAACTTGGGTTGACTCCGTCTGCATTAAACCTAAGTTGAATGTCCTTTTTTATCCTTCTAAATCAGCAAAAATATGATACTCTTCGTCTTTGCCTTTTTAATCCTAAATTCCTAAGGAGAACATCACAAAATTTTCTGTGCCCTTGGCCAGGCACGGTGGCTCACACCTGTAATCCTAGCACTTTGGAAGGCTGAGACAGGAGCATTGCCAGAAGGCAGTAGTTTGAGACCAGCTTAGGCAACACAGAGAGATTCTGTCTCTACAAAAAAACATTAAAACTTAGCTGGGCGTGGTGGCATGCACCTGCAGTCCCAGCTACTCAGGAGGATGACACAGGAGAATCACTTGAGCCCAGGAGTTTGAGGTTGCAGTAAGCTGTGATGATGCCACTGCACTCTACCCCAAGGAACAGAGCAAGACCCTGTCTTCAGAAAAAAAAAAAAAAAAAAAAAGGAGAGATTCTGTTCCTGATCAGATACCACCAAAACTGAATGTAGCAATCGGTACTCAAAAATGCTTTAAATGGAAATGTTACCCACCCCCACCCCTATCGAAATGGGCAAATATTGCTTCTGTTTTCTAATAGTTATTTTATTAATCTAGACATAAATGGATTAAGACAATACAAATAATAAACTATGCTTTGGGGAAAATTCTGTATAAATACAAAATAGACCTAAATAAGAATGTCCTTTGCCACATATGTTGCAGAATGCATAAGTACTCTATGGATAGTCCATGTACTTACGAATTACATTTGATATTAAATACTGCATTAAAAAAATCAATGCCCAGTTTCTAGTATTTCACCTTGTTTTAAAAATTCCAAATTCAATTATCTTTCAAAACCCTATCCAGATATTGAGAGCTTGAAGAACTCTTCCCTGGATCCCTCACTACTCACAGCTAAACACTTATTCCTAGATGTAGTTCACACCCTATTCTAAATTATATACTTGCATGTGCGCCTCCAGATAAGATTGTGAACTACACGGCAGGAAATTTTCCTCTGTACACCAGACCCTAGAACAGTGCTTTTGATTCAGTTAATTCAGAATTAAATTACTGAATATAGATTCAAAATAAATGTAGTTAACAAAATGAAGTCACATCAAGTGCAAAATAACTCAAGTTAGAGAGTAGGTATACCTGAATGGTGGCTGTGTCATTTTTTGAAAGTCACGTTTAAGAATGATCCTTTTTAAAGATGGCGGACGAGAAACACCGAGAGACAGAGTGTATCTGCAGAAAAGACAGATTCTAGGAGAAATCAGAAGGAAGAAGCAAACAGACAAGCATACATCGGAGGAGGGTCAGAAGGAGGGGTACCTGAGACCATGGGAGACTCCACGAGAGGAGGCTGCAGAGGAGAACTGGAAGCAGAGACCTCTGGAGCAGCCTGGAGACCAGGGGCAAGGGTAGGTGGAGCAGTTAACTTTCCCCTCCCTTGCATCTCGGACTGCTGGTGGGCTCCCCAGGGGTTGGAGAGACCTGCGGACACCAGCCCAGAGACGGCAAGCCGCCAGCAAGCAGTAAGCCTGTAGCGGACACGGCACCAGGCTCCCAACTCCCGTTGGGCACCCCCCTGTGCACAGACCCGAGCCGCACGGCAGGCGCCATATTGCCTCATTCCCTCCCCCGTCCCTATCCTTGGCTGCCGAGAGAAACAATATAGCCACCAGCCAGAGGCAACTCCAGGGAATGGGACCTTCCCTTTTGGGGCCCTACAGCTGACTGAGGGGAACTCAGACTGTGAGCTCCCTACCCGCCAGCCCTCCCAGGTGCTGCTGGCCCGGAGATCCCAGGAAAACGGAGCAGACCCTGAGGCTGAGAGACATCGACCCAGCTTGGGTTCCCAAGGGTGAATTGGGACTGGCTCTCCTCTCCCTGGTGGGGTTAGGGATTGAACTCTGGGGCCTAGAGGTCAGAACTACAGACCAGATCCCATGGATCCAGGTATCGCATTGCCCGGGACACATAAGGGATATATGTAAACAGCTTACTGAGGTGTGTGTGCCTTCAGGGGAAGATCAGTGTCCTAGAGGGCAACCCTCCTCCCAAAGGAGGGCCGTGCACACAGCCCAGGTGGCGTTCCTGTGCAGGGAACCTCCTGGCCAGCATGACAGCCAGGGAGGTCCAGTGGTGTGAGGTCTGGTCTGCTGACAGAGCCCCAGGAGTAGCTGTGGAGTTGGGGGCGGTGAAAAGAAGTGAGGCCGCTCCAGACTGAGGGTCTCAGACAGCCCCACCCCCCCACACAGATATTCTGATTGAGTGTGGCCATTCCAGCCCCTCCCTGACAGCTTCTCCTAGAAGCAGAGAACAGAACTTTGACCCCTGCTAACGACATTGGTGGTGCCTGAGGGTGGGCTTATCCAACCCATCTCCACCCAAACTGACTTCCAGACCAGCTCTCACTGTGGGGGAGAAAAGGACACACCCACCACCTGAGGCACTAGAGTGCCTCTCTAGAAGAAAAAGAGCTGGTTACAGGACACAAAAACAACAGCGTAGACTGTCCCTCCAAGCAAGCGCCACCTACTGACAGGGAGGACATTCTGTACAACCTTTACACGGCATCTACTGACTCATCATATAGGGTGTGGTCGAATCTCACCAACAGACACCACCTACGGCTCAGAGACTAAACAGGGCATGCCAATACCCAAACAAAAACCTAAAGGAAAGAAGCAACAACTGATCCAGATGGGAAGAAAACAGTGAAGGAACTCTGGAAATATGAAGAACCAAATGGAAACCACATCCCCAAAGAGGAGCACCAGCCCCTAGAAACGGACACCAACCAAAATCAGGCAACCAAAATGATAGAAGAGGAATTATGAATGTGGATCATGAGAAAATTCAACAACCTGCAAGAACAAATGGATAACCAACACAAAGAAAACACAAAAAGACTCCAGGCCCTGGAACAAAAATTCTCTAAAGAAATTGACACAATGAAGAAAAGTTTAACCGAACTCCTGGAAATGAAGAATCAATTCAGGGAACTACAAAACACAGTGGAAAACCTCAAGAACACAGTAGATCAAACAGAAGAAAGAAACTCAGAGATTGAAGATAACACCTTCCAATTAAATAAATCAATCACAGAGATAGAGCGGAGAAACAAGAGAAAAGAGCAAAGCCTACAAGACATGTGGGATTACGTGAAGAAACCTAATGTGGGGGTCATAGGGTTACCAGAATGGGAAAAAGAAAACACTCAAGGGTTGGACAAGCTATTTGAAGATATAATAGAGGAAAATTTCCCAGGCCTTGCTAAAAATCTCTATATATAAGTTCAAGAAGCTCAGAGGACCCCTCGGAGATTCAATGCAAACAGGAAGACGTCATGACATGCAGTCATCAGACTGACCAAAATATCAACTATAGAGGCCCTTCTAAGAGCTGTAAGATGAAAGAAGCAAGTAACATACAAAGGAAAGCCAATCTGAATAACACCAGACTTCTCTACTGAGACTTTACAAGCAAGAAGAGACTGAGGCCCCATTCTCACTCTTCTGAAAGAAAACAATGCCCAGCCTAGAATCTTAGTTTTGAAGTTTTGTATATGAAGGAGAAATCAAGACGTTCTCAGATAAGCAAAGACTGAGGGAATTCACCAAGACAAGACCAGCCCTTCAAGAAGTACTCAAAACAGTGTTACCCACGGATCAGCACAATAAACACTCACAAATGTAAATCTACTCAAAGCTAAATATCAAAGCCCAGATACTACAATGGCTCAAGAGAAAACAAAGCAACAAAGTTCAACCCAATATAATGAACAGAAATCTGCCCCACCTATCAGTTATCTCAATAAATGTGAATGGCTTGAACTCCCCACTCAAGAGACATAGGCTGGCCGAATGGATAAAAAAAAACACGAGCCAAGTATCTCCTGCCTTCAGGAAACACATCTAACCTGCAAGGATGCAGGTTAAGGGGTAGAGAACAATATTTCAAGCAAATGGAAGCCAAAAGAAAGCTGGCATGGTGGTGCTGATTACAGATAACTTAGTTTTTAAATCAAAAAAAGTAATAAAAGACAAAGAAGGTCACTATATAATGGTGAAGGGTACAGTTCAACAAGAAGACATAAAAATTCTAAATATATATGCACCCAACCTTGGTGAACCCAGATTCATAAAGCAAACTCTACTTGATCTAAACAAATGGATAAACACCACCACCATAATAGTTGGAGACTTTAACACCCCACTGACAGCACAGGAAAGATCCTCCAAACAACAAAGAACAAAATAAAACAACAAAATCAACAACGAAATAATGGACTTAAACTGAACTCTAGAACAAATGGGCTTGACTGACATTTACAGGACATTCTACCCCAAAACCACTGAATATACGTTCTTCTCATCAGCTCATGGGTCATTCTCTAATATTGACCATATCCTAGAACACAAAGCATGTCTCAAACAATTTTAAAAAATAGAAATTATACCATGTATCTTTTCATACCACAATGGAATAAATGTAGAAATCAATCCTAACAGGAGTTCTCATCTTTACACAAAATCATGGAAACTAAGCAACCTTCTGCTGAATGATCACTTCATAAACGAAGAAATCAAGATGGAAATCAAAAGATTCTCTGAACTAAATGACAACGGTGACACAAGTTACCAAAACCTATGGGACACAGCTAAAGCAGTCCTGAGAGGAAAGTTTATTTCCATAAATGTCTATATCCAAAAGTCAAAAAGATCACAAATAGACAACCTAATGAATCATCTCAAAGAGCTGGAAAAAGAAGAACAGACCAACCCCAAACCCAGCAGAAGAAGTGAAATCATTAAGATCAAATCAGAACTAAACGAAATTGACAACAGGGAAACTATACAGAAGATTAATAAAACAAAAAGTTGGTTCTTTGAAAAAATAAACAAAATTGACACATCATTGGCTAGACTAACAAAAAGCAGAAAAGAAAAATCTCCAATAAGCTCCATCGGGAACAATAAAGGAGAAATTGCAACTGATGCCCCGGAGATACAAGATATAATTTATGAATACTACAAAAACCTCTATGCATACAAACTGGAAAATGTGGAGGAAATGGACAATTTCTTAGAAACTGACAGCCTCCCTAGGCTCAACCAGGAAGAAACAGAATTCCTGAACAGACCAATATCAAGTACTGAAATTGAAAAAACAATAAAAAAACCTTCCTAAAAAGAAAAGTCCTGGACCACATGGTTTCACACCCGAATTTTACCACACCTACAAAGAAGAACTGATGCTTATCCTTCAGAAATTATTCCACAACATTGAGAAGGATGGAATCCTCCCCAACACATTTTATGAAGCAGACATAACCCTGATACCAAAACCAGGAAAGGCTGCAACAAAAAAAGAAAACTACAGACCAATATCCCTTATGAATACAGATGCAAAAATTCTCAACAAAATCCTAGCCAATCAAATCCAGGTGCTTGTCAAGAAAATAATTCATCACAACCAAGTGGGCTTCATCCCAGGGATGCAGGGATGGTTCAACATATGCAAATCTATAAATGTAATTCATCATATAAACAGAAGCAAAAATAAACACCGTATGATCCTCTCAATAGACACAGAGAAAGCATTTGACAAAATTCAACACCTTTTTATAATAAGAACACTCAACAAAATAGGCATAGATGGGGCTTACCTAAAAATGATACAAGGCATATATGATAAACCCACAGCAATATCATACTCAATGGGGAAAAATTGAAAGCATTCCCACTTACAACTGGAACAAGACAAGGTTGCCCACTATCTCCACTTCTGTTCAACATAGTGCTAGAAGTCCTCGCTACAGCAATCAGATAAGAGAGCAGAATTAAGGGCGTCCGAATGGGAGCAGAAGAGATCAAACTGTCACCCCTTGCTGATGACATGATATTATACCTAGAAACCCCAAGGATTCAACCAAGAGACTCCTTGAATTGATAAATGAATTTGGTAAAGTGTCAGGATACAAAATCAATACACAGAAATCAGAGGCATTCATATATGCCAACCACAGTAAAAGTGAGAGCCAAATCAAAGACTCAATTCCCTTCAAAATAGCAACAAAGAAAATAAAGTACCTTGAAATATATTTAACTAAGGAGGTAAAAGACATCCACAGGGAGAACTATGAAACACTGAAGAAAGAAATAGCAGAGGACGTAAACAGATGGAAGAATATACCATGCTCATGGGTTGGCAGAATCAACATTGTTAAAACGTCTACACTAACCAAAGTGACCTACAGAGTCAACACAATCCCTATCAAAATACCATCATCATTTTTCACAGATATAGAAAAAATAATTTTACGCTACGTATGGAACCAGAGAAGACCCCGTATAGCAAAATCAATCCTAGGCAATAAAAACAAAATAGGAGGTATCAATTTACCAGACTTCAAACTATACTACAAGGTTATAGTCATTAAAACAACTTGGAATTGGCATACGAACAGGGACATTGACCAGTGGAACAGGACAGAGAACCCAGATATAAAACCATCCTTATATAGGCAACTAATCTTCGACAAAGCAGACAAAACATACACTGAGGAAAAGAATCCTTATTCAATAAATGGTGCTGGGAAAACTGGATAGCCACATGTAGAAGACTAAAACAGGACCCACACCTTTCACCTCTCACAAAAATCAACTCATGCTGGGTAACAGACTTGAACCTTAGTTTTGAAACTATTAGAAGTCTAGAGGAAAACGTTGGAAATACTCTATTCTAGACGTTGGCCTAGGCAAATAATTTATGAAGAAGACCCCAAAGGCAATCACAACAGCAACAAAAATAAACAAATGGGACCTGATCAAATTAAAAAGCTTCTGCATAGCCAAAGAAATTGTCAAAGAGAGCAAACAGACAACCCACAGAATGGGAGAAAATTTTTGCAAGCTACACATCTGATAAAGAGCTGATAACTAGAATCTATTTAGAACACAGGAAAATCAGCAAGAAAAAATCAAACAACCCTATCAAAAAATGGGCAAAGAACATGAACGGAAAGTTTTCAAAAGAATTCAGAATAATAGCCAACAAACACATGAAAAAATGTTCAACATCCCTAATCATCAAGGAAATGCAAATCAAAACCAAACTGAGATATCACTTTACTGTAGTGAGAATGGCCTTTATCAAAAAATCCCCAAACAATAAATGCTGGTGTGGATAGGGAGAGAGAGGAACACTCCTACACTGCTGGTGGGACTGCAAACTAGTTCATCCTCTGTGGAAAGCAATATGGAGATACCTCAAAGCGATATAAGTTGGTCTACCATTTGATCCAGCAATCCCATTACTGGGCATCTACCTAAAAGAACAAAAGTCACTCTATGAAAAAGACACCTGCACTCGAATGCTTATAACAGCACAAATCACAATTGCAAAGATGTGGAAACAACCGAAATGCCCATCAATACATGAGTGGATTAATAAAATGTGGTATATGTATACCATGGAGTACTATTCAGCTATAAGAAACAATGGTGATGCAGCACCTCTTGTATTTTCCTGGATGAGCTGGAACCCATTCTATTAAGTGAAGTATGCCAAGAATGGAAAAATAAGCACCACATGTACTCACCAGCAAATTGGTATTAACTGATCAACTCCTAAGTAGACATATAGGAATAACATTTATTGTGTGTCGGGCAGGTGGGGGGAGGAGGAGAGGATGGGTATATAAACATAATGAGTGAGATGTGCAACATTTGGAGGATGGTCACGCTTGAAGTTCTGACCCGAAGGGGGAGGGGGCATGGGCAATATACGTAACCTTAACATTTGTACCCCCATAATATGCTGAAATAAAAGAAGAAAAAAAAAAGAATGATCCTTTTCTTAGCAAAGTTTTATTTAGTGTGCCAAAGAGCTGTCTGGAAAACTGGCTTTATTTCTAATTGTAGCTACATTTGTTTAAGGGTTTCTTTCTCATAACTCAGCCCAAAGGCCACTCGCCCCTATGATCCTGCCTGACACCCCAGGTAGCAAGTGCTGCTGCTGCTGCCCTGTGCCCAGCGTTTCTGACACAGCCCCTGACCCTTCAGTCACTTATCTGCTCCATCTCTTCCAGGAGACTGAACTTCCTTTGAAAGCAGAGACTGTCTTACTGTCTTCATAGCCCCATGTCTGGCACACAGTAAGTGCTTAATAAACATTCACCACAAAAATTAAATGAATTAAAAACTTCCCTGAGTTAAAACTTTGAGTTCTGAACTGGCCTGGCCCAGCTCTCTCTCTCACCGGGGCCCCAGAATCTGGATGTGGCCTGTTGTGCACCAATACTCACAGACTGCGGATCGTAGGAAGTGCCTGTGAAATTCTAGAAAACGTGCCGACTCCCATTATTTTTTTCCTAACATCAAATAATTTAATAATTGAGCTATTTGCTCTTCATTTCACTGAAATTATTGAGTCTCATCCTTTTATGTTTATGAGGACTCCTTCTGTGGGCAACTTGAATTAGATTTTATCATCAATCTCCTAAACTTCTGAAGAAAACTATCTTTATTCAAAGTTTTGCTAGAACAAAACAGCCAAGAGGGTGCCAACCAGACTGTAGGGATAAAGATTGGATATAGCATTTCTCTTGATAATTATTTCTCTGCTTTAATACTTTCCAACTGTAACCCCAAACAAAGAGAAGGAGGGCAGAAGCTTCGGGAGAGAAAGGGAGATGCTGAGAACAGAGCCCACCTGAGCCCTCTCGGTGGCACTTTGGTGCTCACACCCTCCCCACGTAGAGAGCACTGCCACTGTTCTTCCCCTTCGTGAGGGAGCTTACCTGTCAAAGCACCAAGCTCAGAGCACCCAGCAAATATCTGTGGGCCACGCACCGTGCTAGACACTGGCCGACGGGGAGGTTGGGAAAAATCCAGACGTAGGCTTTGCACGCCTGGAGCTCAGAGAATAGCAGAGAAGAAAATTAAACAAGTGTTCGCAGTGAAGTAGGATGACTACTGTGACATGGCGAATAAGGCCAATCTGAAGTCAAACTCTAACATACGTATGAGAATGTTCCACCTTGTAAACTGAGAACCTAGGGAAAGAGATTGGGTCATCTGTACTCCAGCGTATGACTGGCAACTCCTCTTCTACACAGCTTTCCAAGCAGTAAATTTAGGATGATAAAACTACCTCCCTCATAAAGTTATTATGAGAATTAAGTGGGATGACACACGGCAAAACACTGTAGACAGGGCCTGGCCCCTGGTGAATGGTTGGTACATCTTTGGAGTTGTTATGTGGACACCTGGCCTAACCCAGCATGTGCTGGAGAAAATGACTTCTCAGCTCAGCCATGAAGAATGGGAGGGAATTCTCTATGGGTGTATCAGGCTGCTCGAGCTGCCATGACAAAACGTCACACACTGGGTGGCTTAAGACTGAGGTATCGGCAGGGCTGGTTCATTCTGAGGCCTTTCCCCTTGGCTCGTACAAAGCTTCTTCTCCCTGCACCTTTAGCATGCTCTTTCCTCTGTACGTGTTTGTGTCCCTATCTCTTCTCATAAGGACATCGGGACTGGATCCTGGATTAGGCCTCACTTTAACTTAATCACCTTGTAAAGACCCTCTCTCCAATACAGTCTCATTCTGAGGCGATGGGGGTTAGAGCTCCAATATGTGAATTCTGGGGGGACACAGTTCATTTCACAACGGGGGGGGGTGGCAGGGAGAGGTGCAGAGAGGACTGTTTCTGACAGAAGGAAGAATGTGTGTGAGTAGAAGAGGGTGGTGTAGACTGTTGAAGAGAAACTGGATGGACTTAAACCCTTTTATGGTGCAGGCTGTAAAAGGACAAACAGCAAGATTTGAAGCTAGACAGGGACATAGGGGACAATCAGGCCACGTAAGACCTTGTAAAACAGCATAAAATGTTAAGCAGTTGGAGTTTTCCTAGGGAAAAGAAAACCACTGTAGAATTTCAAGCAGGCGGTGTGGGGAGGCATGGTTGAACTCTCATTTTAGAAAAATCACTGTTTGCATTACAAGGAACTTTTTGAAGCAGGGTGAGCACTTGGGAGGCATCTAAAGTAAGACAAGTAAGAAAGGCTGATGGCTCAAGTCATGCCACAGAGATGAAAGAAACTGATCACACTGCGAAGCTAATCAATGGGCTTGGTGACTGGTGGGGGCAGAAGGAAAGGAGAATGATTCCCATGTGACCAGCAAATGCGCAGACAATGGTGGGGGAAGGTGACAAATTCAAAATTGGACCTTTTGAGTTTGAGAAACCCATGGAACTACCAGTAGACCATTGGCTATTGACAGCAGCTACCACTTACTAAACCCTTCCTGTACACCAGAGTGTGCTAACAACTCTAGACACAGCATCATATACTTCTGTACAGATGAGGTAGCTGAGCCTTAATGAGGTAATATAACTTGGGCGAAGGCTCACAGCTACTAAATGGTAAAGCTAAAAGCAGAGTTAAGTCTTCCTAATTGACAAGCCCAAGCTAAAATCCGCCACCACCTTGGTGTAAAACTCAAGAAGGAGGCTGGTCTGGAGACACATCCTGGGAGGTCATTAGGTCATAAAGAATGCTTGGCCTGCTGGCTTCACTTACCACGCCCTCACTGACCACCAGCCCTGCCTGAGTCTGAGCTGATCCTTGTCCACACGTTTTAGCAGATTATGAAATGAATGGTAGGTTGGTGGTCCAAGCCCAGGGCTTGGGAGCCCAGATTCATGCTGGAGACAACTGCAATGGCAATGCCCTCTACCAACACCGCTGCCTTCTCTTATCACCCCTGGTGAGACTCCAGGATCTGTGAGCTATTGTGTACATAAGCAGCGCCTCCAACTTGTAGTTGGATGAGGATCCAAGACCCAAGCTGAACAATCAAAATTCAATGATGCACATGCCATTAAAAAAAATTCTAATGTACTATATATGCAGAAAAGTGAACACAGCATAAGTGGATAGCCTGATGAATTTTCATAGAGAGAACACGCCTATGGATTAACACTAAAATCAAGAACAGAATGGCAACCCAGAAGCTGTCCACGGGTCTCTTGCACAGCCTAACAGCCCACTCCCCCATCCTCAGGTTCCACATCCTGACATCTTATACCACACATCAGTTTTTGCACAGTATATGAATGGAATCATGCAATGTATGCACTCTCTTGTGTATGTTTACATGCATTTTAAAGACTGAAATTTAACTTGGAAAAATTAAAAGGTTGTTGTAAACAGAGATATAAGTATAATCCCATGATCTCATCTTGCCATATTCCAAGCACTCCTGATATGGATATATACCTAGACATCTGTATTGTGAATTACACCAGATAAAATCAGTCATGTGAAATGAATCCAGGGAAGTACAGGGCCATTGCCGTGTTGTGTCCTCTTCAAGAGATTGAGTCACTGACCCAGACTAACTATAACAAATCCCTTCCTATGAATTAAAGATTAGAATGTAAAGTAATAGTAACAGTGATGGAGGTTTTAAAGGAAAATTTCTATTGCAACAGCTTAATTGAGATAAGCTTAGGATAATAAATTTGAAATTGATTTTAATTACTGCTTTATCAAACTAATCCATTTTCTTTGTGAGGAATCTTTTACATAGCCAAGGAACTATAAGTTCCTTTAGAAAGTGTTTTGAATGTGTTGTAAAAACAATAAAACTGTCAGAAGAAAACAAACTTTTTTACTAGTTTAAAAAATTCTTTTCGAAAACAATTTCATGGAAGTCATGCATTTAAATTTTAATGTTTTACTGTATGTTCATTATATCATACTGTACAATTTTATATCATACTTGCTGAATTCTGAGTTGGACCTAAGAATTTTTTCTTGGTGGGATGGGGATTATAGTTTTACTTTTAGGATAAGAGGATCTTTACTTTCATAGTTTTCTTATGGATTATAACTACTTTTGCTTTCAATCACAGCATAAAAAACTTACCAAAAATATTTACTTGAAAAATGGAAACAATCATATTTCCAAATGTACTGCCACCAAACTTTTTTTTTTGAGACAGAGTCTCCCCCTGTCACCTAGGCTATAGTGCAGTGGCATCGTCTAGCTCACAGGAACCTCAAACTCCTGGACTCAAGCGATCCTCCTGCCTCTGCCTCCCGAGTAGCTGGGACTACAGGTGAGCACCGCCACACTCAGCTATTTTTTTCTATTTTTAGTAGAGATGGGGTCTTGCTCTTGCCCAGGCTGGTCTCAAATTCCTCAGTTCAAGCGATCCTCCAGCCTCGGCCTCCCAGAGTGCTAGGATTATAGGCGTGAGACACCATGCCTGGCCATCCTGCCAAACTTTTAAAGTTGTCCAGTGTTTCCAAAGGGAAAAAGACTTACCTATTTACTGTAGTTCTCCACACATGTAATTTATGTGCATGTGTTTGTCTGAATTTACACAGGTGGGCACAGTTAAGATATAATGCCATTAGGGAGAAAATCTGCTTCGTTATTTTAGCACAGTATTTGTGTGAACTCACACTGCAAATGATTGGATCACAAGTTTCCCTCAAACCCCTAAAATTCCTGACTACATTTTGATGTCCCTCTCCAAGAAAACAGCTAACAATTAGCATAGCTTTCTTGTTGAACCAAACAAGTTTCTGATTCCAGCCTTAATGAATTGCCTTTTCAAAAAGGAATCACCCACCTGTGACCACAATTTTGCCTGCAGGACACTGTGCCTTCAAACACAGTGGGAAGCAGCAAATCCTGGGTGAAATTTAAAGCTAGATTATTTCTTAGCAGGAGAACTCTGCGGCTGGGTATGATAGTCTAGTTTTTCTGTTATCCTTTAATTTTTTTTTTAAGATAACAATCTGAAAATGTTCAAATTTTAGCTATGATTTACTTGTTGTTTTTGCTATTGTGACTTACACAGTTATTTCCTGTCATAGAGGAGTTGTAGATTTCAGTTCCTTTACTCATTTAAGCCTGATTGATGTTCCATAAGAATCCCTGGTTTATTTAAAATTCTTAAACATGTTAGGTGCAGAGCTCAAACTCCAAATATATATATTTTAAAATTAACCAACCATGTTTTATGCAACATAACTCTGGGTAAAATTAGTGACATTTTTAAAACAAATTAGAGAATTACAAAATGATAATAAGTCATTGCAACTTTATATATTACAGAAAAGATATAAAATGATAAAGGCTATACATAAACTGAGTTCTTTATTGATCACTAACAAGATGTTCTAAATGAGAGGAGAATTTCCTTATTCATTTCTAAGTTCTACTTTCGTCTTTAAGCTTTACCTTCTAAAAAGCCCAATTTGTTCCAAATTTTCCTACCAGTTCTTTAACAAAACTTTCTGGAACTTGAGTAACTGTGTCTAAAAGGATCTGAGATTAAGAGCTAAGTCCCCATCTGCCAGGATATCTGAATTTGTCTCCTTTCAAATTATATGAAAGTGTCATTATTGGTGAAATAATGACTGCAAGAAAACACAGTAAGCATTTAAAAGGACAAAAGGCCATCCCACACATACTGCTGGATTGATTGTAACCAATTATTTTATTTAAACTTACATCTTACTGTGTTATATGTGAAATCAGTATGATAAAAAGCTCATTAATTGGCCGGGCGCGGTGGCTCACGCCTGTAATCCTAGCACTCTGGGAGGCCGAGGCGGGCGGATTGCTCGAGGTCAGGAGTTCGAAACCAGCCTGAGCAAGAGCGAGACCCCATCTCTACTATAAATAGAAAGAAATTAATTGGCCAACTAATATATATGTAAAAGATTAGCTGGGCATGGTGGCGCATGCCTGTAGTCCCAGCTACTCGGGAGGCTGAGGCAGCAGGATTGCTTGAGCCCAGGAGTTTGAGGTTGCTGTGAGTTAGGCTGATGCCACGGCACTCACTCTAGCCTGGGCAACAAAGTGAGACTCTGTCTCAAAAAAAAAAATAAAAGCTCATTAATTAAAAACCCCAATTTAATAAAGCAACAAGTTCCAAATGATTTCAGAACAAATCTAAAGCTATACTAAGGCCTAAGGCCTTACTTGACTCTTCCAATAAATAAATCACTGTTTCCCACTGTGCCTTTGATCTTCTCTAATTGAAAACCACAACTCTCATTTATCTGAGATAATAAGTGAACAGATACATACAGAGGTAAAATGACAAATACCATAAAACTTCATGTTCAGGTCTGTCCACCCACAAATGTTTAACTAGACCAACCAGCTAGGAGGAAAACTGGACACCTAATATTTCCCATCCTGCTTTCTGGTGCAATGTTAAAGGACAAGCAAGCAACAGAGCCTAGTCTAGAGTGGGATCTGCGCCCAAAGCACAGAGGAGAACAATCTTAGTCATGCTGTGTGGATTTTAAGTCCCTATCCCCATTTCTCATCTGACACTTGAATGACAGTGTGGTTGCCACACAAATTTCTTACTCTGAATCTTCTACATAATATTGCAAGCAAACCTACAATTCCATGCAGGGACATAGGTAAAAGGAAGAGTTCCTCAAGCATCAGTTTGTTTACCAACCTATTCCTCAATAAACTTGGGAAATACCTATTTAATATGGCACAATAAAGGACTCAGCACTTGGAAATGCTCTCAACATCAAAAATTCAGAGTTCAGGCTGAGAAATGCTTAGAAATCATCAATATGTTCCTGTAATTCCTAATTCAAATACATTCCTCCCAATATGTAATGCAGGCCAAGTTTCTATTCTCATTTATCTCTGCTTCTAACCATCTTTCTAGAGACATTTTGCTTCTGTAGGTTTTACTTCATTTGCTTCCCTTCCTCCTTTCAACACTGCCTCACTTCACATTTCCCCATAAATCTCTGTGGGATATGTAACAGGGCTTTCTCCTGTTTCCCAAACTTCACCACACTGAAGAAAAATGGCTTACTCCACTAATTGGGTTTCATGTTTCCAAAAAACACTGCTATTTGCCATTAATGATAACTACTGAACAGGTCATATTCTCTGCAAAGGATCAGAAAGGATATTTTTTATTTTGAAGTAATAATTTTCACTGTCAAGACCCAAGTGATGAAAATTTTTCAATTTAAACCATCACGATCAATCATCTTTATATTAAGAAATCAGCCTTCACATTTATTAGGTTTGGAAGATCCTCTTTCTATGTAATATCTCATTCTTCCGATGTACGCTGAAGCAGAAAGGATATTTTCATTACTCAGATTTTTAATGCCTTAAGGTAGTGGAGACAGAGCTGGGAGGGAGGGAAGGGGAGGAGTACAGGAAATGATGACTCTGAGGACTATGCAGAAAAGGGATGGTCTTTCCTGAGAATATGATAATAAAGGTAGTTCATTCTTCCATAGATCTCACTACATGGCAGTCACTGTCCTAAGGTCTCTACTTAGATTGATATTTTAAATCTCACAATAAATGCATGAGATCAATAGTATTATTCATCCCCAGGGAGGAAAATGAGCCACTGGTAGGCTGAATCACTTGCCTCTCAAGTTATGTAGGTCCCACAGTCAGCAGAAGAGCCAGGGCTCCACTCCAGGCAATCTGGCTATAGAACTCTCACCCTTTGTCATTGATTGCTTCTTTCAAAGCTAACAGAGTTGATTATTTGAATACTGGCAAGACTGAAGGTGAAAAAGACAGTGACATAACCAAAATGCCGATTATTTTGTGATTTTTATATGTGAACCACAATAGCTGAGACATATATACTGACTTAATTGATACTTCTGGTGTTTATTGACATACAAAGAAACTGCTCAAAAGCTATGCAGGAATGACACTCATTTTAGAAAATGTGGAATATTACATTTCATGGTATTTGGACTCAGGCGTAGAGTCTGGTTGTTCGGGTTTGCTCAGAAAATCTCAAGTTATACCTGATGTCCGGGCATAATTATTAATAGTACCTCTTTTTACTCTCAAAAGTGTCTCATTTTGAGCAATAAAATATATAATCAATCATCTTACTTATTATGCACAACCAGTGCAACTGGCACAAGTCAAACTGCATACAATTGAGATCTGATTTCTTTTTCATATTATTTTTCAAGGTCATCTTTACAGCAATTCCAGAAGCCTTTGGTCTGTGCCAACAACAACCAATGACTGTTTACTGTCCAGCATTTATTCTGTTGTCCTCATGGACATTTTTCTTCTTATGTGTTTTCATAGTCAATCTTTCTAGTTAGCAAGAATCTTTTACTTTGTTTTATTCTACCTGTAAAATTCATTAGGACTAATAATTAAATAATACTTCTAAAAGACAAAAATCAAAATAAAACAAACACCCTCCTTCCCTGTCCCCCAAAAATAAATAATAAAAAACTTTCTGTGCACTCAAGCCTATAAAAACTTAACTCCATAAATGTTAGTTTACAACCATATATGCTCATAAAAGGGAGTGTTCTATTGACCTTTCCTTCTCAAACATATTACAGGATTTGGTACATCATCACATGAATTTTAAATGACCTTTCATCTTCTTAACATCAGTATCTGCATAAAAGCTGAATTGCTGCATTCGGTTTTAATAATTCTGATTCTTTCATTTCTTCATCCTCAAATCAGTTGTTACTACTATTGTGAGTTTGATGGTGCTTTTCCCCCTTGTCTTTCCTCTGCCTCTTTCTATCTTCAAATGCTTCATTTCCCTCCAGTACTTTTGCCAAGTCACTGTCTCTCCTCCTCCAATGACTTCTAGTCTATAATAACCACCCTAATGACATTTACATCCTTAAAGAGTTTGAGGTCACTTTTTGGAAACAAGCCACTATTCAATTTCACCCTCTCACATTATGTTTCCTATATTGCCTGTGACTCAGCAGTCGCCTTAGTAGGCCAGGGCTTTTTTCCTATCCCTTTAAAAATTCTTCTGAAAAATTATTGTATTTTGGTCCTCTGACACAAACCCCCTGCCCTCCTTACCCTTGGAGCAAATCCATCCATTCACCCTACTTGGGAAACTCAGCTGGTAAATTAAGCTTCCCTACTCCTGGGCTTCATCTCACCCTTTTTCTTATGAAGATCCTTGGGAAACTGACTTACAAAAGGAAGGGAGGAAACTCCTGTCCCACCTACATGGAAGCCCAGTTTACGATGCCCTGAAGCACTGGATATCATTACTTACCCTTATCTCAGTCCACAGGGCTAGGAAAGTTGGAGGCCGTCATCACTATCCTAGAAAGCTGCTTCGTGCCAGTGGTGAGTTACCATGAGGGAGACAACGGCCCACTCTAATCTGTTTAGTGATCTGAAAATTTTGACAATGTTCTCTCTTTCTTAGCCAGCATGGATTCTTAAGATATTAGTATTTAAACTTATTCTGATTATAATACGTTCTCATTGGGCTTGATGAAATCTTTAAAGATAAGAACTGTATTTATCTTTCATTTCTCTTCTCCTGCCATGATTTAGCAACTCCAAATGGCCCGAGTTATCCAAAGATAGTTTAATCTCACTATGATAATGACATGTCATTAATGGATTCTCTATAAAAGTTGCTTGGGTAAGTGGTACCTATTTTGGAAAAACTGCAATAAGGAGTGAAGACCACATTTTTTTTTCTTTGTACAAGGATGCCAGGACCAACAATCACCAGCTGCCCAACTACCAAAAAATCATGCTTCCAAAATCTCTTGATGTCGATTCTATACAAAGAGCAATTGAGTTGCCTTACATGTGCCACTAACGACAGAGCCCTTTGTGAAGACCACATTTAATAGGAAGAAGTGCATTTCATTAAAGAGTTAAGGGAAGTAATTACAGCTTCAGAGTCACGTGGCCAAAAATAAATTATATATTTCACTCTACAAGAAGGCTTTTTTTTGAGACAGACTCTCACTCTGTTATCAGGGCTAGAGTGCCGAGACATCAGCCTAGCTCACAGCAACCTCAAACTCCCGGGTTCAAGTGATCCTCCTGCCTCAGCCTCTGAAGTAGCTGGGACTACAGGAATGTGCCACCATGCCCAGCTAATATTTTCTATATATTTTTAGTTGGCCAATTAATTTCCTTCTATTTTTAGTAGAGACAGGGTCTTGCTCTTGCTCAGGCTGGTTTCGAACTCCTGACCTTGAGCGATCCAGGCATGAGCCACTGAGCCCAGCCTACAAGAAGGCTTTAAATAGTCATTTAAAGAAATAAGCATTTCTTCCTGATGGCCTGTTACCTTGTTCCTTCATTCAAGTAATGTTATTGGAGATAAGCAGATATCAGGAACAAAATGAAATCACTGCAAACAGAGAATCAATTGTATCATATTTTTAGAGCTATGAATGCAATACTTAATAACAAATTTACTAAAGTAGACCAGAATTTTACCAAATCAGAGTTGTAAAAAGTAAGTATAGCTCTGAGTGTCAGCTTTATAATTAGACTCCTATAAGAATTTCTACAACCTCTTTTGTCTTTTAGGGGCAGAGACCATATTTACTAAGACAAAAATCGGCATGCTTGGGGTAAAGTGTTTGAAGATGAAGCTCTACTAGAGAATAAGAAACATGCAGTAGCCATGCCTCTGGGAAGACTATCAGAACTCAAACTTTAAAAACAGCAACAAAAATAAGATGTCTCAACCAATTCAACCCCATTTCTCCAAATATTATCTTTTCTTTTAATTTAGAAAATATCTACTTTATTAAGAATCAAGTCAATCTCAAATCTCAAACTATGTGAGGCCATATATATTACATTCTTCAAACTGTGGTCCTCATTTACAGAATAAGCTGGAACTTTATTGTATTATACATAATAGAATAAATCATAAGATTGTATTAACTCCATGAGTTACAAATACAGATAGGGGACAGAGGAGAAAAAAATATGGTGGATCTCAATTTGGTCTCATGAAAACACACTATCTGTCCTTACTGTCACTGTTTTATTAGATAAAATAGGGATACCTCAAAAGAAATTTTTTTAAAGGCTAATATGAATGAATCTATTTTTAGACAAGAGCAGTGGCATTCGTCTCAAACTAATTTTCTTACTTTCAGCTTTTGCAATTGCAATAGCGTCCTACAAATAAGCAGAAATATTTAATAGTCTCTTTCAAGGACTCTTCCCTTAAAAAAACAAATGACAAAATTAATCCATGCGTACCATTTCAAACTGGGCCCCTGGATATTACAAATCCATTATTTCCCTGTTCCCTCCCAAATTACAAATAGCCTACACTCAGGATCACTTGACTAAGTGACATTTCTGCAAGACACAAAAGCTACTGATTTATGAGGAAAGGCTATTATTACCTCATCTCAAACCCCTACATACAGTATTTCTAGCAACAACTGAAGGGGGGAAAAGCATTGTCAAGCAATGGGTCAAAAACAGAAGCAAATAGAATGACTATGAACACATAAAGATAAAAAAAAAACCCATCACTTTGTGCAATGATACTGACTTACTTTCTTAGAAGCCTAACTTCTGCACTCCTCCATGGGAGCAGGGATGGCAGTGGAGTGCTGAGAGGAACAAGAAGCCTGACTGTCATATGCCTGTGCCCTCTAGCTGAGAAGAGGAAAAGCCTACCGTCACCACACAGCAATCCCAGCTAAGAACTGACCTCGAGCCCAGTAAGAAGCTTCCAGAGCCTATTTCACAGCATCCTTTCCATTTAGATGTGGTCCTTCTTGTGCAGAGGCTGGAGGTGGATTTAGCAGCAGGTGATCCTGCTAAGTCGGGAATCTTAGACTGCACGAAGTTCGTGTTAACTAAACACACAAACAGCCTCCAACACAAACAGAGAAAGATCACGAGAGATCACCTGAGAGAAAAGAGGATCAAGAAATAGCTCACAAGGGAATGTTTAAGTGAAGCACTAGTCCTTTACTGACTTGTGACGCCAGTGATGCAGTCAGAATAGGCAGGAAGGTCTGTTTTGGTTTGGATTTGGGTCTGAAGTCCCAAGAATTTACGATAATGTTCACATTCTGTTGAAACAGTTCCAGAATGTGGCTATTGAACTCAGTAGGGGAAAGTTGGGCCATTTGGCCCCACTTATGTTTTTCCTCTGTGAGTAGTAATGAGGATTAATAAAAACCATAGCAGAGTAGAAATCTTATTAGTCTACCAGGGGTGAATGGGCATTGGCCAATTTGTAAAGGGAGCTAAAATTAAATTCTTAATATAATTTAGTGTCAATTAAATGCATATAATAAAGAATGACCACCCTGAAAATTAATCTATTTAATAGTTCAAATATAATCAAATTGCTCTGTTCTACAAATGTAACTCTCTTTCTTTCTAATTAAACACTATTTTATGAAGTTGAATTTCCCACATGCCTGGAATTTTTTTTTTTAAGTTTTGTAGGCAAGTCTTCAAAAATGGAAGGTACTTTGCTATTTCTTATAACAGGAAAATTGGCTTCTTGTCTTAGCAATTACGAATTAAGTTTATAACACAAGGAAATTTCAAGGACAGTATATCAAATTCAAATCAGAAAGGAAAATTATATGGCAAATGTTGTGGCTTACACAATTACAAAGAGACAACACTGTTGTATTTTGTAATCTACGATGCTGCTGGCTGGCAGCAACTGCTGTTTCTGGGGCTGGTAATTCCCTCCCTGGGTGGACTCCCCAGTAGAAAACAAGTATGTATGCCCACCAGTAGGGCGACATGGTATCCTTGTTGACTTATTGGCATAGATCTTTATGCTTTTCTATGCTCCAGCCCCAACAATCTCAATTTCTGTGTATACTCCTCATGGCCATCATTTTCCAGGCTTTAAAATTATGCTCTCTGATCCTCTCTGAATCATCATAAATCACTGAGCCCTAAATTAGATGCTGCACTTTAACAGAAGATAAATGATCTCCAAGAAGAGGGATTTTATCTCCAAGAAGAGGGATTGCCTCACAATGAGGTCATGGAAACTACAGTTTCACAATTTGAAAAACAAAAGCATTTCCTTTCTCTTTTACCTCCTGGGGATTTTTTTTTTTCTTTGCAAGAGATAAAAATCTGACAAACTAAAAATATAGGCATCTGGCCATGCGGAACCTGACCTAGATTATCATTTCTCGGTGTTTCTTTAGCCTATTGTTTTCTATTTTTCATTGTAAAAAAAAATTGTCTTCTGTGATCAGTTTTAATCAGAGTCAATTATTTTGTTTTCCAATATTAGAAAAGAAAATCCATACAGGGCCTCCCTCTCTCCATCCCATAAACACTTACAGGGCACACTGTTAGGCACTGAGATCATAAAGATAACCCTGACTCCTGCTCTCAGGGAGCCTGTAGTCCCCTATGGGGGTAGGAGCAGCTACAGAGAGGTAACATTGCAATTACCATTGGGAATGATAAATTTAGGGCTGCCACTGACCCACAGCTCACTGGGAGCATAGAGGAGATAAACTGGAGCCAGACTGAAAGAGAGTAGGAAAGGCTTTCTAGACAGTGTAACTGCTAGGGCCTAAATATATCCCCCAAATTTCATGTCTTAGAAACTTAATCCACAAATTCATATGTTGATGGTATTTGGAGGTGGGGCCTTTGGGAGGTAATTAGGATTAGATAGGCTCATCAGGGTGGGATCCCCTTGATGGGACTGATGGCTTTACAAGAAGAGAGACCTGAGCTGGCATGTACTTGCCTGCTCTCCCTAGCAGTACAAAAGCCCTGTCATATGCAGCATCATGCTCTAGGACTTCCCAGCCTCTAGAACCATACCCTAAATAAACTTTTCTTTATAAATCACCGAGTCTATGTCATTCTGTTAAAGCAACAGAAAACAGACTAAGGCAGTAACTTATAACCCAATCTCCTGAGACAACAGGACTTAACTATGTAAAGACTTGGGAGAAGGCTCTTCAGGCAGAGGAATTAGGATGTATAGAAAGGAGATAGAGTGTGATGGTAAAAAGCATGGGCTCTGTCACGGTATGTATATTTTACCACAATTTTTTTAAAAAGCACAGTAGCTGGGCACGATAGCCCATGCCTTTAATCTCAGCACTTTGGGAGGCCAAGGCAGGAGAATCACTTGAGTCTAGTTCAAGATCAGCTTCAGTGACACAGCAGCACCTATCTCTACAAAAATTAGAAAAATTAGGCGGGTGTAGTGGTGCACACCTGGAGTCCCAGAGACTCTGGAGGTTGAGGCAGAAGGGTCGCTTGAGCCCAGGAGTTTGAGGTTGTAGTAACTATGATGACACCACTGCACTCTAGCCTGGGCAACAGAGTGAGACCCTGTCTCTAAATAAATAAATAGAGAAAGAAAGCTAGATAGATAGACAGACAGACAGATAGCAGGAGCATGGGTTTGGGACTGAGATTACCATACTTAGGCCAATTACTTATCCTCTGTGCCTCAGTTTCTAAATCTCTAAAATAAGAAGCAAAATGGTACCTAATGCGTAGCAGTAAAACCCTTGGGACTTTAATACAGGTAAAGCACTTGGAATAGAACCTGCTTTATAGGAAGGATTCAGTAAATGTTAGCAGTTGTTACCATGCACACAGACCCAGAGATGAGAGAGTACAGGTACTTGGAAAGGCACAGGAGTTTAAGTTGTCATCTCCAAAAGGAATATTCCACTGCATAGAAGGAAGTAACCCAGCAAAAAGAACTGAGCTGGAGGTCATCAGAAATGCCAGGTTGCAGGTATTATTTTTTCCTTGCTGGAGTCACTGGGGAATTTTAAACGTGCCCCGACGGCATATCCTTGAGGCTACCTACACTTTACCTGAGAATGAACTGTCAATGAAAAATAAATTGTCTTCACTTTTAATTTTATGAATTAAAATATTTCTTTTCAAAGGGCAGACTGATGATACCACTACTCTAAATATGCCATCATAGAGCAGGAGTGCAGTCCTAAGTCTTATGGATGCTAAACATTTCCCCAAAAAAAACCTGTTTTGAGTTATATAAAAGCCATCTGACAGTCTGTGCATAGAGTAATGTTATACTCTGATGTCACAGGTTATATCAGAAGGAATGACAAGAAGACATTATGAGAAAACTTGATGATGAGTTCTTCCCATTAAAAAAAAATGGTATTGAAATGTTAGAGCATTGGAAACTTGAGTTGCTTAATGTCTTAGCTTCCTCATTTGAAAAATAAAACTAGATGTTTTCTAAGGATCCTTGGGGCTCAAATGTCCTATGAACTGATTGATGAACAGGCTGTATGGAACTGAAGCAGAATTTAAAACCCTGGGTAATGGGAAATATCTCTCCAGTCCAGCAATTTGTCAGGCAATACTACCAAAAGCCAGTAGTGTCTGGCTTTTATGCTTTTAACTTTCCTATAAAGATATGATACTAATGAGCTACTCATGACCCCAGCTAACCTTTCTTAAATCTCCATGTTCAGTGCACTACAGCCTACTGAACAGATAATGTACAAACAGATCAAATCACTTGTTCGCAATGATTGACTTTTAGCTCGGTTTTGTCTCATGTTGGTATGATTATATTGTCAAGACATGTGCTAGAAGCTCTATCTCCATCTCAGAAAAACTTTATTTGCATAAACACACACTTTTTATCCTCTGTTTTGGCACACACGACTCGGGGCCGATGGTCTTGGTTCAGATCACACACTTGCGTGGGATCCAAGACGCGCTCGTGGGGAGAGATGCACTAGAAACACTAAGCACTCTCCCACTTAGGAAAGAGGCCACGGAATGTGGATGTGAGCATCAAAAGCAAAGAATCTGCCTTGTCTTCCTATAAGTCAACAATTTGCATAATTTCCTGTAAACGTGTGAAATACTGAAAGGCTTCTGCTCCCTCTACATCTTCCTTGAGAAGTGTCTAGAACTCAGTACTTCTTGGGCCCTGACCTTGTCAAATGTTGTTTGCCAACCTTTTTCACTTCTAAGAACAAAAATAGCCTATTCATATAGGTATTCTCCTGTATGCCCAGGGCCCTCCCAGCCGATGTTCTGTCAGTTTCTCACATCAGCCAGAAGCGTCCAAGCCACAGAAGTTAGGACAATGCTGCCCAGAAGTCTAACACAGCGAGACAATGCAGACAGCAGCCTCAACACAGTATCCCTCTAGCTGGCCTATTTCAGCCATGCGCTATTTTTATATTGAACTTGTCCTAGACTTGTTCAAAGATAATCTCTAGTCACTAGA
Source organism: Mirza zaza (assembly GCA_008750895.1). Taxonomy (NCBI): domain Eukaryota; kingdom Metazoa; phylum Chordata; class Mammalia; order Primates; family Cheirogaleidae; genus Mirza; species Mirza zaza. The sequence continues at coordinate 111,511 of VSMD01012207.1, read as the reverse complement.
GATATACTCTTAATACTATGAGAGCTCTCTCCAGGTATATAACATAGGCACAGCAGCTGTAAATGTAAACATATTCTGGATGTAAAATAGTTTCTCAAAATAGATACTGACGCAGTAAATGGTTCACGTAATTGAATACTTGCTGAATTTGAGGTCCAATCATGTTTGGGAGTGTGGCGAGTTCTATTCTAGGGGTGGCGTCATTCCAAGAAGGCAAAAAACCTCTAACTGAATCTCTTTTAACACTTTTCCAAAACAATTAAGCGTGCGTTTCATGACACCACTACCCATGGGCTTAACTACAGCCCACTAAGTTTGAGATGGCCTCCCAAGTCTGCTCTGTTGTTATTAATATTCTTGCCTTCAGGGAATTATCAAAATGCCTAGGGCAGGCCTGTTTCATTACTGTTGAATTAAAGCCTTCTCCCACTGCCGCCCTGTGTGTTTTTGGTGCACAAGGCTGGGACAACTCTGATACCCACAATACACAGCTGGGTCACCCAACCACAAGCCAAGGTAAACACAGAGGAAGCTCCAGTCCCTGGGGGAAGAGCCATGCATGTCTCTACTAAATGCGAAGTCTGAATACTGGGACTTTGACCAAGCCGCTAAGATTTCAGCATATGTTTATGATTAGTTATGATAGTAGCTATTAAGCCAGCTACTTCCAATGTGTAAACTACTTTCTACCAGTGATTTGGGAGTTTTTGTTTGTTTGTTTGGGCAGGGGGGCATAAAGTCTTCCAGAGTTCTAAAAGAATTAAGTTTTTACTTGAGTTTAATCCTTTCAAAATTGATGCTTTGTTTCAATAGACTATATGGTATTTGCAGAGGTAAAGACACCCTCCCAAAGTGAGGTGCTTTTATGAATTTGTTTTAACTGCTTTGGCTGGAGCAATTGACATCTCTTTGACAACTGCTCTGTTGAGCCAAACCCCATCCTGAAAATAAAAATCCTGCCAAATATATATCTACAGAATCCACTACTACTTCCTCACCAATCCCTCAATGCATCCAATTAACAGCCTCCCTGGCCCCCCACCCCCATCCAGACACCCAACTACGCACATCACACTGCTCTGCACACCCAGCTCACACACCGCCTCTCCACGGAGCAAGCCCTGTTCGCCTACTAGAGGCTGTAGCACTAGGCAGAACACGGGCCCCAGTTCTTCCAGGCTCCCGGACAAGCTCCTGAAGCACAGAAATTCCACCCGGTTTGGCTTTGATCTTTCATAGTGCCTTCAAGAGAAGACACACAATGAATGTTTGCTAAAAAAAAAATTTAAAGAATAGATTAATGAACAGAATATCAGAGAACCTAGAGGTCTCTATTTTCTTGATTAAAAACTTATTTTGTTATTTATTCCTCTCACACATGCATAATTTTAAAACAATGACTTGGACAAAGTATTCAATATACTGTATTTCTTTTTCATTGATTCATTTGTTTACTAAATATATAACTCTCATCCCTTCTTGGCCCACCTTTGGTTAAATTTTCAGAATCCTACAACCTGAAATCCTGTATCTGTTTCTGTGTGTGTGTGTGTCTATCTCTCTTTTATTCCTTTAAAGTACATGAGCAAAGACAGTTTCTAAGCCAAATGTCAATATTGTGGTCTGTTGGAGGTACTAAGACTCATATCCATCACAAATTGAAAAGGGCAAAGAATACTGCTAAGTACTAAGGAGACTGAATTGTCTGGGCTCTTGACCTTGAAAAGCTGCTACCATGGAATTCAGAGCCCTCACTTAAAAATGAGAGGTTGTAACAGGTGCAACCTCAGGTTCCTTTCAGCTTTCTGTATTCTGGAAAACTAATTCTGTGTATTTTGCTATGACAGGCTTGCTATACAAGCCTCATGAGTAGGCAGAGCAGGAAGGTGTCTAAACCAGGGGTCAGATACCGTGGCCTATAGGCCAAATTCAACCCACTACCTGTCTCTGCAAATAAAGTTTTATTAGAACATAATCAAATCTATTGGTTCACATAATGTCTATAGCTGATTTCTCACTAAGAGTAGCAGAGTTGTAACAGAGACAATATAACCAGCAAAGCTCAAAATATTAACCTTTGGCAGAAAAACTTTGCCAACCCCTGGTCTAAATGATGTATATGCAGGTATGTGACTTCCTGCCTGAGGAACTCTCCTGTGTTCCCTAAATGAGATCTGGAGTTTCATCATTAGAGGTTAAAATATATATATATATATATATATATATATATATATGCATTGTAAGGTAAAATACCTTAAATGTTAAGCAGACAGTTCCTTGGTAGGAAATCAAATGATCCCTACCTGGGGCACTACAGGGAAAACAGAAGAGCTCCAGGAAACCCAAGCAAACTGAGCAGGCACAAAAATAAAAGTGCTTACATCCCAGCCTTGCCCGGTAGACCATGGAGAGATGAGTGTCCAGACCCTGCGTCCTGCGAACAGAATCTTAAGTTCAGTTTCTGACGTCGTGATGAGTTTTACTCTAAAGCTGCTTCCCTGCCTAGTCTCCCTTACACCCGACAGCCAATACCTGCAAGACAGTGGGACAACGCTCCTGTACGATAAGAGAATAAAACCGCCAAATGGTCTGTACACATTATCACCACTTTCAGGCACTGATAAAAGGATGTGTCTGAATCTCAGAAACCATTATGATGAATGAGGGAGCCAGCCACAAACAGTGCATTCTGTGGCATTCTTTTTAGATGGCTTCCAAGAGCAGGCAATACTCCTCTTCCACAGTGACAGCAGTCAGAAAGAGGGTACCTGCCAGGGAGGGGGGAACTGAAGGAAAAGAGACGTGAAGGAAATGTCTGGGGCGACGGTAATGTACTATATCTTATTTTCGATTTAGTTACATGGCTCAAAAATCACCAAACTGAACACTTAACTATATTTTACTGTAGATGGAGTGGACCTTAATTTTTGAAAAAAGTAACTGTTACCACTAAGTAAAGGATTTATTTTGTATTTATTTTTGTGGGTATGACTTCAGAAATCCTGGAGGTCTTTAGAATCACAGCCACATCATAATTTTCCCTCCATAGCAGTGGATAAGAAGGTGAGAAGGGAGAAAGGAGGAAGGAGAAATGGAACGTCCGTGGTGGAGGGAAATTCCTAACAAGCCTCTAAGCCTGTTTCCTTCATGTGCACATTCTTGCAATATGTCATCAGATAGCAGTTTTCGGACCAAGTAGATCACAAAAAACCCAAAATAAGAAAAATGAGAGAAGAAGTGAATTAGAGTTTTTCCTTAAATTGTGTATATATATGTTTTATTGGACTATTAAAAACCACAGAGAAGGCAGGGCTCAGGGGCTCATGCATACAATCCAACCACTTTGGGAGGCCAAGGCAGGAGGATCACTTAAAGCCAGAAGTTCAAGACCAGTCTGAGCAATATAGTGAGACCCCACCTCTACAAAAAATAAAAAAATTAGCCTGGTGTGGTGGCACATGGAAGCTGAGGCAGGAGGATCACTGGAGTATTGAAGTTCAAGGTTTCAGTGAGCTATGATCATGCCACTGCACTCCAGTCTGGGTGACAGAACAAGAACTCGTTTCAAAAAAAAAAGGCTCCACAGAGAAAATACTCAACAATATGCTCACATGTCTCTTGGAAGTTCCTACTTTAAATTCTATTACATTTATTCTAATTTTGCACCAAAATAGAATGTAAATTAAAGTATTTTAATTAAGTTAAATAATAAATTAAAGTATTAAATCTAGCACAAATAACATTAATAAAATGTACCTTTCATAGAAGAAGTTATTACTGAATACTCTCTTTAACCTTGAACTAAAAATAAATAAAGTCCCATGGCCTTCTTAAACAATACCCAACATTCCTATTAATTAAGCTATCAATTTATAATCATCTGGAAAATAAAAATATGCTTATTGGACAGGCTATATTTTTCAAAGAAAAGCTTAAAGACAAGCATCTTACTGATACATTATCCTGACTTACATAGCTGCATTAAAATAAACCAAACTCTGCTAGAGGAACTGAATGTACTAATATTAGGCAATAATTCACGCTATGTACAGATGGCATTAAGTACCTGAGAGAGCAATGGAATAAACAAAGTTAAATGAGAGGAGGAAAGGTGTTATTATAAAATTAGTACAGGTCCAAAACCATGTTTTGGTTAAAAACCTAAGATTATCTAATTACCTTCATTTCCAACTTAATAACAGAGAAATACAGAATTTAAGCATTAGATTATCCTAGTGATGGGGGCCTAACAAAAAAATAAAAAAGAATTTAACCATTAGAAGAGACCCATGAGGTCAACTAATGTAATCCTTCATTGCCCAAATGAAGAAAGTGGGTAAGTCACTGACTATAGTCTGACCCTAATCATTTTACCCAAAGTGCACATTAAACGGTCTCTCTCCTCCCTACTCCCTCTCCTAGTACCCAGCCTCAGCAATACCAGCAACTGTGGCTACACATCACACCAAAAACACTCTTTCAACCCTTATGGTTGCCCCTACAACTCATGCTCATTCCTTAGACTTAATTGAGTTATTGACTCCTCCAAGAGCTCTCCTTGATCCCTCTCTCATCAACCTGAGCCTCGAGCATTAGTTATACCATCTCTGCTCTTCCAGAGTATCTTATGCATTTTCCCTCAATCATTCATTCATATATTCAGCCATTCAAATATTGAATGTCCATTTTAGGCTAAATGCTGGGGTACAGAGATGAGAGATACAGCTTCTGTTCTCAAGGTGCTCGAACTTTGGATGCAGCTGAAATTGATCATTTACCTGAGTTTCTCACTTAAGGACCAGCTATTAACCATTTTTGTAGCCCCAACATCCAATATCCTGTATGGCATACAGAGGCTCAAAAAATGTTTGTTCAATTTCATTTTTATTGTGAGAATCAGAGCTTAAATTCTTCTTGTTTTAATGAGTGAAGTGACTCTTGAGCAAAACTTAATTTTTAAAGCAACAGGGGATATATTTATCTTCTATAATAATGCATGTTAATTATACTCGGTTTTATATGTCAAGTTATGATTATTTACAATTGTTGCAAGTTTTGATTTTTATTAATTATTCTTCACTTTATAGCATATTACCAGTAGTTTATGTTATCCTATGAATAAAGGTTAATATAATGTACCCTCTCCAGGGAAGACATCGTGAAAAAAAAGAGAGATGCTTAGATCTTAGAAGACTTCCCTGAGAGCTTCCTGCCAAGGAGAAGTCCCATTTGCACATTTCAGCCTCCACCATGTTCATTTAGCAACCGTTTGTTAAGACTCTACTAGTGTCAGGCCCTTTGATGAGGAAGGGGGGAGGTACTTAAGGATTAGTAACAAAGAAAATACACAATGCTCTTGTCTTAAAAATGCTTCTATACCATTGTGGGGCTAAGTTTCATGTAAAGTTTCATCCTATAAGCACAAATGTATTATTAAAGGATTTTAAGCAGGAGAAGAAGTGTGTTTAAGGCCTGCACCTTAGAAGTGCTGGATATCCTCCTTGACTTTTACCAGATTTTCAGCTCTTTGGGGTAAGTTTTAAAAGCTCTGCCCTGTCTGCTTCTTCTCTCTCTTTTCCTTGTCATAAGTTAAGCTCTCAGAAGGAAGTGTTTCTACCTGCTGCCTCCAACTCCTAACTCACATTCACTCTTCAACCTGCAGCACACTGGCTTCCACCTCTGCAACTCCATTAAACCCACGGTAGCCCAGATCATCGCTGATAGCCACAAAGCTAAATCCAGTGGATGATTTTCTTTACCTTATTGGTTGTCTGATCATTCTGAGCCTAATGCCTTGGCTTCTGGAATGTTCCTATCCTGTTGGTGTCTGTCTCAGGCTTCTAAGCCCTGCCCTTCCCTTCCCTGGCTGGCACTGCTCTCAGGCCTGCATCCTTGTTCCCCTGTCTCTACTACTCTTTCCTGCCAGATCTCATCCAAGCCCAGTGTCAACTATCTCTGAAATGCTGAAGTCTCCCATAAACAAATAGCTTGGAACTTTCAGCTTTGATCTTCTTCCCAGGCTTCCTACTTGTATGGCCAACTGTCTGCTGAGCATGCACCCTTAACCATCTCAGAAGAACCTAAAGCTCAAAATTTCACACATTAACCTCATCATCTCCCCATCCACAATCTGTGCATGCTCCGGAATTCCCCATTTCAGTTATGACACTCCCAGAGAGAAAAAGTCATTTTTTCCTTAGTTTCCAGCATACATGTAATCACCAAATCACACAAACTTCTTTGCTTGTTTTCCCTGTAGAATCCATCACTCCCTTTTATCCACATTCCTTTAGCCCTAGTGTAGGCCCTTATCATCTTTACTTGAACTACTTTATTACCCTTCTAAACCCTCCATCTCTTCATGGTCTTTTATACTACAGAGGAATAAAGAGATTGGGGGCCCTGGAAAAAAAATAAGCAAAGAGCCATAAGATTACAATTTTGATTTTATGGACTTCACTCTAATAGCTCTTAAGCCCGATTAAAATAGTAATGAGCTGAATTGGGAGTGGACAGGATTGGGGGGCAGTGAAAGAGACAGAAGAGAGAATGAACTAGGGTAAGATTTGGTTAAATGAAGAGAGTTCCTTTTGAAGGTACACTTTAAAAGCCCCCAGAGTGGCAAAGCACTTCCATGAACTCTAAAGAGAATCAGTGCTAATATTTTTAACTCCCATAATAACTTTTTTAGCATCTGCATAGGAGTATCGTGTTTGTTTAGGATAGGTATTATCGACATCAGCTTCACTTGGGTTTCTTATAAGCAATGACTCATGTTGTTTTAGCTGGTGTTGACTCATTGCCTCACAAAGGATGACACAGCTCTAAACATGCAGAGCATGGCCCGCTGTTTCCAATTATGTGCTCCCAACAACTGGGAGAAGTGGGAGTCCTCTAGCACGCAGCTTTCTGCAACTAAGCACAATTTACAAAAACAGCTGCCAAGTCAACCTTCTAATCATGAAACTATAAATGAGGAGGAAGAGGAGGTAAGTTATGGTATGTTCAAAAAAAAAAAATCACAGGGCCAGGCATCCTCCGTTTTTCAAAACAGAAACTGCGGAAACTTACAGTCAGCTCTTTTCCTCATTAATTGCTTACTCTGTTGAGCTCAGTAAATGTTTTTCTTAAGATGCCAGTGAAAAGTCACAGCAAGTATGTTTTCAAGACTCTCCAGGTTGCTCTTACTACGATAACGTGCATGGGAGGCTGTAACAGTGTTTGAAAGGAAGCTAAGGAAATGCCATTCTCTTAATGGACGCCACCTTTTCTCCAGCTCTGTAGCATGTGGGAGCCAGTTTTCCCTCCCTCCATGCCTTTCTGCTGCTGGCCTGTCTGTGCCACCAACACAGGAGACCATGGCGTGGGCTCGAGTGAATGCTGTGGTGATGGGGAGCAGGTGACCAAATTCAGAGCCTGGCTCTGCACGTCATTGTTCCCTGTGAGGCTCCAGGCAGGACACTTTTCCACACTTGGCTTCCCAGTGGTGCCACAGAGATTGTTCCTTGCTCTCCTCACTCACGACTGTCTTCATGAAGCTTGGTTCCTATTAGCAACACACTCTGAACTCCCTGGCTGGTTAAGAACAGTGACAAGGCCAGGCACTTGTAATCCTAGCACTCTGGGAGGCCGAGGAGGGAGGATCACTTGAGGTCAGGAGTTTGAGACCAGCCTGAGCAAGAGCGAGACCCTATCTCTACTAAAAAATAGAAAGAAATGAGCTGGACAACTAAAAATATATAGAAAAAATTAGCCGGGCATGGTGGCACATGCCTGTAATCCCAATTACTTGGGAGGCTGAGACAGGAGGATCACTTGAGCCCAGGAGTTTGAGGTTACTGTGAGCTAGGCTGACGCCACGGCACTCTAGCCAGGGCAACAGAGTGAGACTCTGTCTTGGAAAAAAAAAAAAAGAATAGTGACAAGATGCTCCTACACACGTGGTAATTAGCAAAAAAGCTCAGACCGCTATTTATGTATAACGAAAATTACTATCCAGTCTCCATAGTTCTGGTCTTAAGAACCAAATTTTATCAAAATGACTACCTTAAAAAATAAATGCAAGTGCCCAGAGCATGCAGGCCATTCTCATTCTGACCTCCCTGGAAGATTCAACTCCAGGCTAAGATGATGGGCCCGGGATGAGTTTTCTAAACAGAACTCCCTGAAGCTCATCATAAGTCAGCATTATACATGGCCTTAAGGTAGACAAGGGCTGTATTCAGGCTTACAGGAGACCAGAGATGGCTCAAGGATCTGGATTACCATGAGCTATCTTATCTTACCCTAAATTTTTGAGCAAAATTTAGAACAGAACTGATCTCTACAAAGTCATAGTTCAGGACCTGATTTGGTCCTTTAGTTGGCTTCAAATCAAGATAAGGTGAAAACTTGACTGAATATTGGGAGATAAAAAAGCAAGGCAGGCCAGGCGTGGTGGCTCACACCTGGGAGGATGGCTTGAGTCCAGGAGTTTGAGACCGGCCTGATCAGCAGAGCAAGACCCCCATCTCTACCAAAAAAACAAAAAAATTGGCCAGGCATGGTGGCATACATGTAATTCCAGCCACTTAGGAGACTGAGGCAGGAGGATCGCTTGAGCCCAGGAGTTCAAGGCTGCAGTGAGCTACGATAGTGCCACTGCACTCCAGCCTGTGTGACAGAATGAGACCCTGTCTCTAAAAAAAATAAAAATAAGGTAAAAAAATAAAAAAAAGAGGAAGGCCCTATTAATTTTCATGGAGTGTTGCTTTTCAACTTGCATTAAGAAGTCTTACATCATAAGTCATATTGCAAGGAATTACTTAAAAAATATGTTTTTAACCACAGAAATCTATTTTAGTAGTTAAAGAAAGCAATTAATAAAACTGAAGTGAAAAATTCTAAGATCTAGTTACTAAGAATATGAACTTAAGGATTAAAGGATTAAAAACTGCCCTCCCTCCTTCCACCAAAAAAAAAAAAAAGGAGCCCCTGGAAGATTTCCTGTTACTGACTGCTTGGTCAATTTTAATGACTTTCTCTAGAACATTTTTGTCTAGCTTTAAATATTGTTACCTACATAAGACTGAATGAAGGTCAAGAATATAGCTTTTAAGTGGAAAAAAGTCCTATTATTGAACTTCCTTCAAGTAATAACAAAACTTATGAAATAAATTATTTATATCCACCTTTGCAAAACAAAAGACTAAAGCAAAATAGAATATTTATAACATTTACTACATGAAAGTTACAACTGCTGGTCACTAAGGTGGATACATAATATTCCTTGCTTTCAATAATTACATGGAGGCAGAAAAACAGTAAAGCCATAATATATTAATAACGTTACAAGATTTAAATAACATGTTAAAAGCATCAATTTTAGAAGGAGACTGGGTTGGAATCTAGGCTTTCTAATTACCTTGCCATGTGATCCTGGGCTACTTCTCTGTGCCTCAGTTTCTTCCTATATCATACGACTGTTGGAAAGATTAAATGGGATAATGCACGTCAAGCTCTTAGCATAGTGCTTGCCCCATTAGTAAGTGCTCAGTAAACCTAGGACTTCAGTTTTTTGTAAGAATCAACATCACAGAACAATAGTGCATGACTGTTAACAAAATGATCACTACCATTTACACAGTGGTAGACTGTAGCTTGTTATGGTGAGTGAGAACTCTTCCAGCTACTATTATCCAGGAAACTTTCAGAAAAGTTAGTTTTTACTTCTTTGACTACATTTATATTCATATTCATTCTCTCTCTTTCTCTTCATCTCTTGCCACTTAAATATGGGTTTAATCCCAATCATTGACACATTAACTTTGACTACTTGTATAAATGTCAAAGTATGGTAGTGAGGGTGAGAAGACAAATGGAGAGGAAAGACAGATCCAATATTATGAGTTATAATGTCATTTTAGGATGTTCAATTTTTTTTTCTAGCACCTGTCAGATTCCTACAGATCTTCAAAAGTACTTTATATATACAAAGTTGCCTTTGTATAAAGGCAACTACGTTGTTGGGTGTTTGTTTAAAGGCAAATGCATTGGTCAGTGTTTTCTAAAATGATTTTCATAAATGAATATTGAACAGGAAATTTCAAAGGGACTCTTTTCCCTATAAATTACTAAAGTACAAAAGTAAATTTTGTGGCTAATCACAAATTTTAACATAAAGATTTATCTCTTATACATAAAAGATAATCGCCACAACTTACAATTACTAAAATAACACAAATAAATCTCAAGTGTGTGACAGTTTTAAGAAATATTACATACTACTTTTGTCTTTGGTTTCCAGTTTCTCCTTCCTGTCCTTTGTATTGTGTGTTTGTGTGAAGTCATCATCTATTCATCTAAGGGATCAGAAATGGAATACAGAGATTTAATTAGTTTTTAAGAGTAACATGAGATATGCAGCTGGTTCTCTAAGTGATACTTAGTATATGTTCTCCCACCCTTGGAATTACATGGCACTTAATGCCTGTCAAATGGATGGTTTATCTATACTATTCATTTATTGAACAGTGATACAACACAATCCATACTCAAAGAATGTGTCATAAACCCGAGATACTTACGATGAATACATAGTAAAACAATCTTTTAGAGAATAAGGCAACTTGAAGCTTTTGGACACATTATTATTTTGTTTTGATGTACTTCCCCTAGCAATCACAAAGAAATGAATATATGAAACTTCATGTGATAAAGAATGATACATTATATAAAACTCACTAACTTCAGTAACCAGAATGCAGCAACAAACTGAAAGCAGACAAACTAAAAAACTCTCAAACCCTCAAAGAAATGCTATCAAATTCTCTAACAAAAGATTATACATTTTAGTCCTTTGGACAGCATTTCCTTTACACGCATTCTAACAAGCTTGATTACCTAATCGAAAGCAAATTACAATATTAGAAAAAAAATAAATACTGTTAAAAACTTTCAGGCCAGCCTGATAATAAAAGGGATATAATAACAACAATAAACAATTTAATTATATAAGAAATAATACACCATATAGGCTACTTACTATTTAGGCAAACAAACACATCTCAATAGGTACCTTTACTTTAGTATATAGAACATTAAATTGTGCTCTCTTAATGATGATAGTCAGTAAGAAAAAAATCAATTTCTACACTACATAAGGGTTATGTTTGACTTTTTATTTTCATCCAAAGAGGCTTAAAAACAAAGTCTATTGCTTAAATGGATAGAATTTATTTCCTTTTTTTTTTCCTGAAAAACATTCCATTCCATTTACCTCTTTTGCTTTGGTACATAACATTTTACTTTTATTCTTGGTTAGAACTGATATCTAGAGAACATATGGTTACAAAATAAAAGCATGGCAATTAATTCAGAAACAAAATTGTTTGGTTTGAGGATGGAATAAGAAGAAATTCTGATTGTATGCAAATGAGAATGTTTAGTTAAAATTCATTTACAGATTTTCATATAACATCTCAGGAGCGTTGATAAAAGGAAAATGTTTCCTATCAGGTACAAAAATAGTTCTAGAAGAATAAAAGATTGTCTTTATAACACACTCTCTAGGCAAAGAGAGATTTAAGAATATCTTTACTCTTAACACAGCATTTAATTTAGCATCTTTCTGATTTTTTTTTCTCTTAACCCTATAATAAAATTTTGCTTCCAAAAAATCATGGAACTTTAAAAATCAGAGAATTTATCTTAACAGTTTTCATGAATTCAGATCAGATAAAATTAAACCATTTTATTGCACTCTGTGTCAAAACTGAAAAGAATAGCAGATTAAATGACTGTTGATGCCCAATTCGTATTTGGCTGACTTTTTAAAGGCAAAGAGGTAAAAACAATAAAATCACCAATAATGTTAAATGTCTGTTTAATAATATGTAAAATAAGGTAAGCCTAGAAGGAATGCTCCACAGTGATAAATTTTACTGGCAAGATCTTAGATGCTAAAATCAGTAGAGGAAAGTTTGAGGAGAAAAGGGATATTTGCATAGCATCTCCCCAAAGATAATTATTAATTACAAAGGGAAAAATAGTAACTTTCTAGTAGGTAAATCTGGCAGACACCACCTTAACCAAGTGATCAAACCTAACATCAACACTAATAAGACATATCGACATCATGTACCTGCTGATATGACACATTGAGAAGGACCCGACCTCACCTCTGCAGAATTCTCATCAGAAAATGCATGACCTCGGCCGGGCGCGGTGGCTCAAGCCTGTAATCCTAGCTCTCTGGGAGGCCGAGGTGGGCGGATCGTTTGAGCTCAGGAGTTCGAGACCAGCCTGAGCAAGAGCGAGACCCCATCTCTACTATAAACAGAAAGAAATTAATTGGCCAACTAAAATATATACAGAAAAAATTAGCCGGGCATGGTGGCACATGCCTGTAGTCCCAGCTACTTGGGAGGCTGAGGCAGCAGGATTGCTTGAGCCCAGGAGTTTGAGGTTGCTGTGAGCTAGGCTGATGCCACGGCACTCACTCTAGCCTGGGCAATAAAGTGAGACTCTGTCTCAAAAAAAAAAAAAAAAAAAAAAAAAAAAAAAGAAAATGCATGACCTCGATCTAATCATGAGAACACATCAGATCAGCCCAAATTGGAAGACTTCCTACAAAATCACCAACCAGTCCTCAAAAAGTACCAAGGTTGTGAAAGACAAGGACAGACTGTCACAAATTGGAAGAGACTAGCGACTCGGGAGACAAAACTAAATCCAGCGTGGAAAATTTTATAACAGGAAAATTCCAATTCTAGTGGGAAAACCGGCGAAATCAGAATATAGTCTCTGGTTTAGTTAACAGTATTGTATCAGTATTCATGTGTTTAGTTTTGACAATGGTATCCTGGTTTTGCAAGATGTTAACATTTGGGGAATCTGGGTGATGGTTACACAGACTACTTTTTCAAGTTTTAAGTCTAAAATTATATCAAAGTGAAAAGTTAAGAAAAAGCCATCATCTTCATCAACATGAAGGTGATTCTACAACACCCTAAAATCCCTGAAGTTTTGTGGATATATTAGGGATTAATGATGGAGAATTGTGAAAGTTAAAAATTGATAGAGCACCTGGCCAAATGTTTGGCCAAATGACAGGATCAAAGGAAATGCACCAGATGTTTTTCAACAGCTCTACAGATGGAGGCACCTTAAACTCAGCAGGGATCCCACTGTAAAAAGAAACCAGAGACACCAACTCTGGTTTCAACTATAACAGAAAGAATGGCCTATAAATACCCACTCTCTCATTAGAATCCTATTTCCATTACTATTTCTGAATCCTCTAGAAAACCTACTATTGCACAGAATTTGGTGTCCCTGTGCATGTGTACATAAGCTCACACAGACCTACATAAATGTTTAATTTAGCAAGAGCTAGCACCTTGAAATAAATGTCTTTTAATTCATTAATTTCAGTCCAGAAAAGTATCAATAAATCCATCACTAAGTTGCTAAACTGAGTTCTTGGATGTGTAGGTAAACAAAATAAATAAATAAATGTTGCTAAATTTACTTTTTCCTCAAAATATTTATTTTTTAATCATAAATTTCAAATTAATTAAAGTATTCCTATCATAAAGAATAGTGATGATAGTAGAAAATAATATTTCCTTCACAAAAGTTTAAACATTGCTGTAGAATTAGAATTCCCAGGATAACCTTGGATAGCGTCTGTATTTGTTTTTGAGGAAGAGCTGGCTCTTTCCCTCCCCTATTTTTGCCCCCTCTCAGGAAGGTTATGGTATAGGTAGATTAAAATAAAAAATAATCATTGCCATTTTATACTATATCTTCACTAAAAAACACTGAACATCATTATTTCTATATAACTTAGGAAATCCTTGAAAAACAAGACATCTTAGCTTTATTTTCATTTTATCAGTGAAATTATTGTGTGTATTTGTCAATGTTCTGACTCTAGATTCTGAATAGAAGCTTAACCTCTCTAAAAATCATGATTCTAAAGATAATTTCAAACATTTCTTTTACCAGAACTAAGAATTTATAGTTCTTCATTCTCTTTCTTCCATTACAATAGAAAGTAGATATAGAATTTTATGAAATAAGGAATTAACTTCCCTTCCTTTCAACAAATACTTATGACTCGTGAGTCTCTTCGCTGTATGAATAAATTGTGCAGTGGTTTCAATCCCCTTGATCTGGAAATCCACCAGACACTAGGTCCAGGACTCCTGCCACTTTTGAATAAATGAAGTTGCTAAACACAAAAAGTGTTTTGTTTACCTAATTAAGAATAAGCCTAAAATGTATGGAAATTCTAGGCGAAACTGATGCTTTTTTGCTGTAATATCAAAATTAATTGACTAAAATAAAAAAAAAATCAGTGAGATTGAAATACTTTTGCTAAAACTTCCTGTGAAGGAATTACACCCTTGCTTTAAACTGTTGAAAAGTTTGTATATGAATGTGTGTGAGGTGGGACAGGAGGGCAGTGAATCTTTCTTGGTGGTTGTCTTGTTTTTGAGCTCCAAAGAAGCAAATTAAAATTCAATGTTACAAATATGCCATGCTACTAAGAAGTCACAGCAAAAGTAGATTTTATGGATTAATTCCTAGGAGAACTTTAAAAGATGAAAATGTAACAAAATATAATTAATTGTAAGAATTAACAACCAAGTCTATCCATCCTTGTGGTCTATTAGAATCAAGGAATATGGTGACAGAAATTGTATAAAACAAATAAGAAATAATTCTTAAAGTCGGGGGAGGTTAGAGGGAGTGAGGGAGATCCCAAAGGCTCGGAAGGAAATGTTTAACAGTATTTTAAAGGCCACAGCAGATTTCCCCAAGTAAATTCAAAGAGCAAAAACAGAAGAACAAAGAGGTATTAATTGCTCTTATTTACTGGCACAACGTGTATCCTCAATTTACTGAACTTCCAGTAGTGTCAGGATGAGATGAACAAAAGATATGTATGTTAAAGATGAAAATATTAATTTATCTATACTGAATACCAATTTTAAAAAATGAATTTAAATCTGAGAATAACTTATTATCAACCTATCCCAACCTAGAATCTTTTAGGTACCTTTAACTTCACCTATAAGCCAATGCATTTATATGATTTGAGGCGGTTTTGTTCATTATGTTCCCTGTACATTATACTTTTAACCAGTGAAATACATAGTTTTAACCAATTTACAAAATGAGATAAGAACAAGTGATCCCTTAAACCTTTCTAAATTGGGATGGGAGCTATAAAACTCAGACATTTGAGCTTTAAATGGCCCACTTTTTTTCTTGGAAAACAAGATCCTCTTTTTGTGTGTGTGTGTTATCCAAGACCCTTTTTTAAAATTTTAATTTTATTTTCTTTATGGCCACCTAGTCCCAACAATTTATTTTTATTTTTTTTATTTTTATTTTTTTTTTTGAGACAGGGTCTTACTCTGTTGCCCAGACCAGAGTAGAGTGGCTCAATCATAGCTCACCATAGCCTCAAATTTCTGGGTTCAAGCAATCCTCCCACTTCAGCCTACCCAGTACTTGCAACTACAGACACACACCAACACACACTGCTAATTTTTTAATTTTTTGTAGAGACAGGGTCTTGTTATGTTGCTCATGCTAGTCTTGAACTCCTGGCCTCAAGCAATCCTCTGGCCTCAGCCTCCCCAAGTGTTAGGAGCAGAGGTGTGAGCCATTGGGTCGGCCTATTTATCTTTGCATCCTCAGTGTCTAACATGTTGCTGGTACATAGTATGTGCAGATAAGTTGAGTTCCGCTGTTAAAAATCCCACCATTTTACCTTGGCCATTTTATAATTTTGGTAGGAATTCATTGGTTTATTCAGCAAATATTTATTGAGCTACATAATGTACTGTTCTAGACAGTTAGGATACAATAGTGGAAAAAATGAACAAAATACAAAGAGAGAGAGAGAGAGTGATTATTTTATATTCTAGGCGGGGAAATATGCCAAAGAAAACACAAACTCAGGTATAGTGGAGGCCTGAAAAATAAGAAAGAATGGTTTGCTTTGAATTGAACCTATGCTACCAAGAGCTAAAGAATAATAATACTTAGAAAGTCAGACACAATTGTCCATGCTTCCTAGTGCCACACTGGGCACTACTCGACAAATATGTAAGCAATTTAAAGGAAAGGGTATTCTTGAAAGAGAGAGTGCTTTCTTCAGAAGTAGAACAATATGATCTTGCTTCTTGGCCTGAAAGGAAGTATTGATCATTAGTTAGTGAGTCAAAGGTTAATAACTTGGGCCTGATTATTTCTGTTATCAGACTCATGAATAATGGTGTGGTGTCTTCTGGCTCCTTATAAATACAGGAACCTCTTTTTGACTGCTTTTGCTGGGAACCAAGGAATTAAGCTATTCTCTTGTGATTTGGTTGCAGGGGGAGGGGGTTTGTCTGTCTCCTGCACCAGAGGGAGAGGGCACCAAGGCTCCTATAGAGAGAGGGCAAGGCAGGCACCAAAACTGCAAGCTTGGAACAGCATAAATCTAATTGGCAACCATATGGTAAAATACTAGCTCTGACATGCAACTCTTTTGCTCTTACATATTATCATTCCACAAGACCACATGCTGAGTTAATAGAACTGCTCTCCGGTTTGCTTTGGAAACTGATGTAGTTTCAAATAGCCCAAGTGGCACAATCTGGCTAGTGCTTCTAGACAGCTGCTGGGAGTTATAGACAGGACAGCTACACCAGAACCATTTAAAAACGTACAAACTTGGCTCATGCCTCTTGTCAAATTACTTATATCTTAGTCACTCATAATCTGAGTAATTATAGCCAATGATTATGTTTAGAAAACACCCAAAAGACAAATGCAAATTTGTATCTCCAAGTGGCCTTTAAAATAATGTGCACAACTCCTAAGGCTGGAAGAAATATGTTATCTTGTCATTGTCTTTATATAAAAATGAGATTTTCACTCAACTTGCTCTTTTTGGAAGAAACAAGGTTTTCTTTGTTAGCCAAGCCCAACATAGATCTCAAGCCAATGGAGTTTGTTCTTTTCATAGATACTAGCCAAAAGGATATTCCTTGAAGTCACAATATATTGAAAGCCTCACAAATCAATTAAATTAGGAAACAAAAGTAACCATAAAGACAAAAGTATGAGAATAAATGACTGAAAATAAACATGATGAAAAAGTATACCACTCAAATTGCTCATTTGTAAAGACAAATATTCATCAATGGATCAGACAGTCACATTTAAACAAATAAAACTTCCCCTAAGTATATGTCAGATCCCAAGCCATCGCATTGTATTATTTTTGTCTACCCACTTAAACATTTTTGTTTAAGTTAATGAAAGTCTTGTTGGCCTTGATCTCGCATCAAATGATACTGATAGAATAATTAAACACAGATGCCTGATTTATTAAATCTGAAATGAACATTCTGAGATAGTTATAGACCTCTTTTGACCCAAAGGAAATATTATAATTGCATTTACAGCACAGAAGCAACATTAACAGTAATCAAATAATGACACCAATGCATGTATAGAATTGAAAGATTTTTAACATCTAGAAATAAAATTGTTTTTAAAAGTCTGAGATTTACTTTTTAGAGGATGTCTTAATTTAGCATGCCACCGGAGCTAAAACCCGAGTTCCCCTGAGTTTTGGCTCAAGCGGCATGCAGTTGCTAAAGAAGCTCTCAGTAGTATTCGTAAGTATTCTGACGATTTAGGATAAAGTTTCTTTTTCCTTCATTTTCTGCCTGTGTTTCATTTTAAGTATTTTTAAATTTTCCAGTACTTCACAGGCAACTTTGGCAGAAATGAGGTATGTATCTATCATCAAGTTGTGCGGAGCGTACAATTCCGCTGCTAATCTCTGCGAGCCAAGGATTTCACCCCTGGCTGGTGGCGACTCCGTGCGTTTCCCACTTGCAATCGAGGACACCACAAGAGCACCAGGCTCAGGCGCCCAGTCCACCGGACGGGCGACACGTGACGGGGTGGCCCGCCGCCGAAAGCACCGCGCGCGGAAGCCCCGGGCCCACGCGGCCGGCGCGGCTCCGTACCTGCTGAGCGGGTGGCTGGCGGCGCCGGGGGGCTGCGGGCGCGCGTACGAGTGGTAGGCGGTGAGCACCACGCCGCCCGAGTCCTCCACCTCCATCGTCAGCCGCGCGGGCCCCGCCGCCCGCCCCAGAACAAAGGCCGGGACCAGCGCGACCAGCGCCGGCCTGTCACGGCGGCAGCGCGTCCCGCGCCCGGGCCTCGCGGCTGTCAGGGCGGCCGGCCCCGCCCCTCTCATTTGCATGCGCGGCCACGCCCACGGCGCGGGGCGGGGCGGCCCCGCCTCCAGGAAGAAACTGGAAACCGGCCGGGACCCTCAGGGCTCGCCAGCTGCTCTGGCGAAGTTTGTTTTCCTTCCTTTGTTTCTTTTTCTTTCTTTTCTTTTCTCGCCCCCCGCCCCCGCCCCCGCCCAGGGCAGGCTGGTCCCCGGAGGGCGCTGCCTGCCGGGCGGCGGGACCGGACGGGACGGGGACGGGACGGGACGGGACGGGGAGCCCTGCCCGGCGGGACTGGACGGACGGGACGGGGAGCCCTGCCCGGCGGGACGGGACGGGACGGGACGGGGAGCCCTGCCCGGGGGGACGGGACGGGACGGGGAGCCCTGCCCGGCGGGACGGGACGGGACGGGACGGGGAGCCCTGCCCGGGGGGACGGGACGGGACGGGACGGGGAGCCCTGCCCGGCGGGACGGGACGGGACGGGACGGGACGGGGAGCCCTGCCCGGCGGCTGAGCGGCCGAGGCTGCAGCGCGGGCTCCGGGAAAGGAAGAGAACGTGTGACACTCGCATTTACAACGTCCACATCAAAAATTGATGAGCCGCATTTCGTTGCTGTTTACTTAGTCGAGTTGCAGTAGACTGGCCCTCCCTCCCGCGGCCGCTGGGCGCAGCCACCAGACTCGCACCTCACCCTGCACCCTTTCCTGCTTCCAGCCTGATCGAATGAGCAGATTCTGTGTCCAGCCTGGCTGAAAGTCACGCTTCACTATTATGGGCTAAATGGAGGTTGTGTCCAGAGGTCTTCTGGGGCGTGGGGGCGGGCAGCGACCTGTGGAGAGGCAGATAAAGTGGAGCATGATTAGAAACTTTGAGAATGAAGTATGTCTGCACCTGTACAAGACTAATAGCACAAGTGGAGAATATTCTTACAACCGATCAAAAAGGCAACCAGAAGCATGCTAGGGACAGGCCCACACGGCTGTCCCTCACTCGCTGACTGTTTTACACCATCTCTGGTGCAGGGGAAGTGGAAAGAGAAGTTAATCTACCTATTGCTAGAGGGGGACCTGGATCATGGTACTCAACTCAGGGCATCTGTTTCTGCATCTGTGAAATGGGAAAAATTTAATATTCATTAAAAGTGTGAAGTACATGATAAGTTCCCAAGAAATTCTGGCGCTCTCTGCTACTTCTTCCACATTCGTGAAGAAGGGAGACCTTATATTGCACTTTCAGAGGCTGGAAAAGCATAAAAATCTTCATCCAGAATGTCTTTTGAAAAATGCTTTGTTGGTTCAAAGGGTGAGATAATAATGACCAAAATACCTTTTATATGTTGGATCCTGTACATTAGCTCTTTAAACTATGAGGTAGGTGCTATTGTTATTCCAATTTTATGGATACAGAAACAAGCTTGAGTATATGGAAAACACACATACAAAGAATGCTTAATTCTCCAAGAATTTCACATAAAAAGAGGGACCTGTTGACCTACTGTGCTTTATGCCAAATGCATCAAAACTAAGATAATACTCTCCTAAAATGTGAGGAAATAGTACAGGTATCGATACATACTCACAATGCCTCATCTAAAACCTTGGGGCCAGATGTTTCAGAATGTGCATATATTTTAATATATTCATATTTACATATATTTATATATTTTTAAAAGGTAATTTGGTGCATGCACTATTTAATATAAAATACTCTCAGCCTAGTACAATTTTGAATGGTATCTTCTATTCAAATATATTATTTCTGCAACAAAAAGAATGAATATTGACCCTGAGTGGGATAAATCGGCTATAAATAGCCTCACACTTGTTCAGGGTCAGGTTTATCATCCAATATGTTTTGGCACTAAAGTTTTTAAAAACTTGTAATTTTTACAGCTTTTTGAATTTTGGAATTACCATAAGGAATTATAGTAGTGGAACTTTTCCTGGGCATAGAATTTCTCCCTGGCATTCTCCTCCCTTCCCCCAAATACAGACTAACAATATTGAATACCTGCAGGGTATTTCCTTGTAAATATTTTGGCCATAGCACTGCCTCCAGATGCCCAACACCCACTGCAGGGCCCTCCTCCTCCTCCTTTTCCTCCTCCTCCTCATGGACATTCCCATTGCAGACACCTGGGACTCACTTTTGACTCCTCCTTCCAATCAGTTATCAAATCTGCCATCGCTTCCTCAAAATATCTGCCAACCATTCTTTCTATTCCCACAGCTGATGTCTTTGTCCTCACTTCGTCTCCATCTCTTGCCTAGGTGACAGGCAGTAGTTCCTTCTCAAAGATAATTTTCCATCAGCTTCCTCTTAAGCCCCACCCCCTCTCATAATGCCAGTAGAGTGATTTTCCTAAAACACAGGAAGTCCTCTTCTCAAAAGCCCTCAATTGTAACTCACTTGCTACAAAATTAAGTCCAAACTCCTTAGTATGGCCTCTCGTTAGTCTATTTTGATCACCTAATACTTGATCTGTCCCAAAACCTTGTGGCCCTCTTACACCGGCCTGCCACGTGTTTACTTTGCCTTTGCTCCTGCCTATCAGTTTCTTGTCTGGAAATCCTGAAAAACCCACTATCTACCCCTCCCTAAAGCCTCTCAGGTGTTTCTAATTCAAAGTAACTACTTCCTCCACCCTTCTGTGGAAATTGCTCTCACTTCCAGTATAGGAATAATTTCATTCTGCCGTGTAATTAAAGCACAGTCATCCCAAACTGCGCACTGTCTCATTCTCTGCTCCTGTGCCCGCCTCAGATGTTGCTAATCGATCACAGCAGTTTTTCCCTCTGAGCCCAGATGTGGCCCTGAAATGCTTTTCAAAACAGAACCCTAAGCAGCAAGATAGCTTTAAGATGAAAATTACTTGCTAACCCAAGATCATGTTACTATTTTTCCAGCGAATTAGTGTCTTTTATTAAATTGGAATCTAGTGGAAAGCTAGTATCACATTTTTGTCTTGAAACCCCAGAACCCATTGTGTTTTGCAGAGTAGGTATCCAACAAGGAATATTCTTTGAACGAATAAACATGATTTAATGAGCAGAACAATGAACAAGACAGCATTCTTTAGTGCAATAGTTCTAACCTTTCAGGGTAACCAAGGAATTATTATAAATGGCTCACAAGTCTATATGGCACTAAAACTACAAACCAAAAACATGTTTTACATATAGGTACTGATATTTTTCAAATGTATCTATATGTTGTTGACTTAATAAAATAACAACTGTTTTAAGCATTCTTGAGTTTTCAGGTTTCAGAGAGACAGTAAGGTGCATATGTTGGATATGATAGAATACGCTGTGCCGGGTATTTCCATTAGCCCTCCAGATCCGCTTGCCACTCTCACTACCCTCTTTGGTGCCCTAGGTGGCTGCCTATGGTCTGCATCTATGAGCTCCCTTGCCTCTGACTTAAAGCAGCGTGGGACCAAAGAGAGGCAATAGTAGATCTAGAGGGAGGGTCACAAGCAAGGTTGGGATGTCCAGGCTCCTTTGCTATTTTGCTGCAGGTTGGATCCTTCCGTATGGCTCCTGGCTGCAACCTCTGCCATGCTGCTCTCTCCGCATTCAGGTAACCACCACCCATACCTGGTGCATCGGGTCATCACTCCTCCTGCCTGCCTGCACCATTTCCCACTGGCTCCTTCCCTGCAATCACACCTTTAGATAGTCCCTTTGATAAACTTTCTTCCTTCACCTGGGCCAAGTGCTGCATCTCTTTCTGCCAAAACCCTGATTGATAACGTATCCCGCTGCCCTGGGATCTTGGGTAGTGTCCTTCACACTTTGAGGGACCAATACTAATGATAAATAGCCTCATGTCAGTTCAGGTGTTTTATCACTGAATAAGTTCAGATCTGAACAGATTTTGCAGTCAAAAGGGTTATGAAAAAGCTTTCAGATTTGAGAGTTTTTGAATTTCAGAAGTATAGATATGAGATTGCAGACTTGATAGAATTTGTTAACATTTTTGGATTCCAAACAGTTCTGGGAACCACCGTGCTAGGAGGATGACAGC
Source organism: Mirza zaza (assembly GCA_008750895.1). Classification (NCBI taxonomy): domain Eukaryota; kingdom Metazoa; phylum Chordata; class Mammalia; order Primates; family Cheirogaleidae; genus Mirza; species Mirza zaza. The sequence goes on along the minus strand of VSMD01012207.1, from coordinate 89,245 downwards.
ACAAGGCTGTGACGGCTGGCCAGGCAGTGGAGCAAGTGGGAGCCCTGGGAAAGATAAACTTGCCTGACAGTGGACAGTGCACAGAAATAGCATTTTCAGTTTATTTGGAGTAGGACAAAGACAGAGGGAAAATTCTAGTTTCCTGTGCTGTCCTGCTCTGGGTGTCACTGCAGCGCCAGCACTGGACTGAGAATCAGGAGACCTGGGTGTTGGCACCAACTCTGCCACTGACAGCAGGACACTCCTAGCAAGTAGCTGAACTTCAGACCTGTTTCTTCACATGTAAAAGAAATAAAACAGCCCATGTGTAGTGAGCACTTGCCATGTGCCTGGTTCTGTTCTAGACATGAGAAAATGAACACATGAGGTGCTCATAGCAGCCTTCTGAGGTGAGACAAGTGTCACCGTTAGCAGCACCAGGTGGCAGTTGAAGAAAGTGGCTGCGGTGACTTTCCCAAGGCCACCCAGGTTAGGCCGGGCAAAGCTGGGATTCAAACCCAAGGGCTCTGGCTCCTGAATCTAGGTTGTTCAGTGTTATATTTCTGTTTTATGAAAGGTTTGCCGAGATTCAAAATACATTTCTCCTTACATAATGTAATCAAATAGGTAGGATTTGATTTACGTTTCTTTGTGGTAGCTTTTCATAAACCTTCTTAGCATATTGGAGGATAAATATCACTAGCATATAATAATGATGATGAAAATAATAATAAAGAAGGAATTACATGTATTTCCATGCACAACACTAAAGTAGTTCAAAATTACTTGTTTCTTAATATATATCTATATGTGTATATAATTATTTTCATTAACTGCTCTAGAATATGTTCAAGGCTAATTCAGTATTTCATTTGCCTTGTAGATTTGTCAATGGATACACAAAAATAAGGCATTAGAGAGTAGTAAAGTACGTGAACCACAGATGCATGAAGACTGCACTTTCTAAATAAACAGAGAGCATGACAGTTGAGTTTGAGTTTGCATTATGAATTTACTGCTTACTGGCGGTGTCACCTTAATTTCTCTCTGTTTCAATTTCCTAATTTGAAAAATGGGAACCAATAATATCTCCTCAAAGAGTTGATGGAAAGATAAAATGAGATCACATCTACGCCTGTCACAGTGCTAAGCATATCATAGATGCTCACCAGTTGTTGGTTCCCTTCCCCCTTTTTTCACTGTCCTTGTTACTTGGCCCCTATCTCAGCCTTTCTGGAAGCATCATTTGAGTTCAACCCTCAAAAGTAAACAACCTCCTTCTCCATTCATTCTAGAATTTGGCAAATTAAAACAACAACAACAACAACAACAACCTGGACTTAGGGATTCCATAGGCGGTTCACAGCCTTTACTGAGGGATGAGCCAGACTCAGTTCACATAATCAAACCTCCCTGGGGATGCCTTGCAAATTCGTCCCCAAGTGCCACCAGCTGTGAGGATTATGAAGTGTGGAGATATTCCAACATGTCCAACCCCACCAGGAAAGGCAAGAAAACAGGACATTTATGCAAAACCTTACTATGGACAAAAAAAAAAAAAAAAAAGTGCCTCTTGTGGCCTTGGCTTCTTATCTGGCAAACCTGCTGCAGGGATAATCATTTAATGCCAGAACAGGAAAACAGCCGCAGCTGTGGGAGTCTTCGCCACTGACTGGCATTCTCTTAGCAAGAGGGTTTGAAGTGACATAGTCACTGGCCCTATCTTTCAGGAAATGAAGGCCCAGTTCTTACCTACTGAGGGGAACATGCTAATTATGCTAAAAGTCTACCTTATATACATTCACCACTGCCTCAAAATCCTCTAGAAAGATTGGGTAAAATTAGGAGGAATTAATACAAAATGGCATTGATATTAAGAGGAAATATCTTTTTTGAAATTAAAAAGAAAATTTTTATGGCCCTCCATTTGTCCCTTGAAGAGGAAATATCTTAATGAGAAAAGTATTTTATTTTATTTTTTTAAACAACAGAAATTTATTGAGAAAAGTATTTTAAAAGGGAGTATATAAATCCTTCACCATTGATTCATCTGGTAAATCCTGTATTGCTACCCTGAAGTAAAATTTTTTAAACTTTTATTAAGACTATAAACCTTTGGAATAAAAAACTTCAATGAATCCCAAACAGAATAAACATAAAGTTCAAAATCATACAAAGCCACTCACTTTATTGTTTAGGAATCGATACATATATGGTAAAAACAATAAATAGCAAAGGCAAGGTTAACCAAAACTCAGGATAGTGGTTACCTTCAGGGAGGAGGATGGGGGATGCAGAGGCTTCAAATATATTGGTGACATTTTTTTCTAGTGATCCAAAGGGTAAATAAGCATTTTTATTATTATTATTATTTTTTTTTTTGAGACAGGGTCTCACTCTGTTGCCCAGGCTAGAATGCCAAGGCGTCAGCATAGCTCACAGCAACCTCAAATTCCTGGGCTCAAGTGATCCTCCTGCCTCAGCCTCCCAAGTAGCTAGGACTACAGGCATGGGCCACCATGCCTGGGTAATTTCTTCTATATATTTTCAGTTGTCCAGCTAATTTCTTTCTATTTTTTAGTAGAGATGGAGTCTCGCTCTTGCTCAGGCTGGTCTCGAACTCTTGAGCTCAAACAATCCGCCCACCTTTGCCTCCCAGAGTGCTAGGATTATAGGCGTGAGCCGCCATGGCTGGCCTTTATTATTATTCTTTAAATTGTATATATACAACATATTTTTTACATGTATGATAGATATCACAATAAATAGAAAATAAAATAATGGAGTTCATCCATTCTTCTGTGCTACTTATAATAACACAAGCCAGGAACCTGGGCATCACCTTGACATTGCCCTGGCCCACCAAATCCAATTAACTATCACTCCCTTCTTCTCTCTGTGTCCACCAGCACACCCTTGACTCTCACCTAAAACACTGAAATCCCTTCCACTCCCTTAAACTCCCACTCTTATCCAACCTCCATACAGCGCCCAAGGAAGACATTTTAACATGAGTAACCTTGTCTCTCTTCAACTCGAATCCTCCTCACCACCCCTCTTGCTTACAGAAGCAAGAGAGACACAAGTAAATTGCCCAAGGCCACACAGCCAGGAAATGCCAGAGGCAGTATTCAAACTCTGCTAGTCTTAACTGGGAGTCTATGAGTCTATCCACCCACTATCCCGCCTTGGGTGACACTGGGAGAGGTTTAGCGCTGCCTAGCATCCATTGGGTAATGTCTGGATAAAGAACAGATTATTTCTCCTCCAGTCACCTCCTTATCTGCCTAGCACCTAGTTATCCTTGACTCAGAGCTCAAACCACACTTTCCAAGAAATGCCTTCTTAACGCCCTCACCCTGTGACAGCGAGTCCCCAGTATTTGTCCTCCCAGCACTTTGTGCTTTTCTAATAACATCGTTCCTCCACTAGACTGTGACCACCACAAGAGTAGGGGCCTGTTGTCCACCAGGCATGTGGACAACATGGAGCACGCATGGCACACCCTTGCCCACTCTGGTTCCTTTCCTCAGTGAAAGTGACAGGTCACCAACCAGAGCTCTCAGCTTGCATTTCAGCAACAGCCATCTGACCTGCCAACCAGGTGGGGCTGTGGGGGTGGGGGCAGGTGGAGTGGGGGATGGAGACCAGCCCTGTCCCATGGAACCCGAGATGGCCTGCTCTGTGGAAGGCACTGGTGCTGGAGTGTGAATGAAAGAGACGTTGGGTTCCCAAGACCTCAAGCTCTGGGGCCAGTGATTGGGTCACAAATGAGCCCCTCTTGCCCCTTTTTTTTAAAATCATGTCCTTCCCCTCACTCAGAATTTGTGTGGAGGGCACCTGGATGTCCACCCCTGGTATGCTGGGGCCACTAGCGAGACAGACAAGGCAGCCAAGCAGGACAGGGTGCAGGTGGGGGGCAGGGCAGGAGCGGGCACATCCAAGGCTGGGGGCTTCCCCAGCGCCCTGAATAAGCTCGAGCCTGCTGAGGTCTGGCCCTTTCCCCTGGTAGCTCTGAACACATTCAGAACTTTTGTACGTGGCTTTTCTGCTCCACAACGGAGGCAGGGAGCCTTCATGCACCTCTGAATCCTTAGTGTCCAGCACAGGGTATATGTCTAAGAAATGGGAGGTAAACTAATCCCCATGCGTCCTTCAGGTCTGGCTCAGGCACCTCCTGGAGAAGTCAGTAGTCTCCCCTGCCACACCCTTTAGTTGTCTCTGTGTTCCTCTTCAGGTCCCCACAGCCTTGGTGCCCTTTGCCTTTTGGGCTCAGAACACATTTGTTGGGTGAATGGAAGCTTACAGGCTGGCTCTCCTCTGAGCGGGTGCCAGGTTCAGTGTTCTCTGCCTGGAATCCTCTTCCCTCCTTATTCACCTGTGCAGTTTATCTCAACATGTGAGGGATTACTGGATGTTACACTCCCTATGGGCCTCAGGGTCACCTCCTCCAGAGAGTCTTTCTGCCCCCCTTTAGGGGCACCTCTTCCCCACAGCCACTGCATGCAGGGGGGCCTCTCAGCCCCTAAACCGAGAAGGTTCCTTGAGCACGGAAACCAGACCTGCCTCATCTCTCTGTGGCCATCGTCTGGCCATGCCCAGCACTGGACTGGGCTCAGGAAACCCCTATAGAAAGTGCTGTCACCTAGCAGAGAGACCCGCCTCTGGGGCAGACAGATCCTGGTTGGACTCCCAGCTCTGTACTCCATAGCTAGGCCAAGTTCCTGTCTCACTATTAGCTTGTTGGTTAGTAAAATGGCCCGCTGCATGCAGAAACGAGGTTCTACACGACCTGGCTGAGTTGCCAGGCTACTCATTATCCCCTCGACCTCAGGGGAGAGCAGGGCGGGATAAGCCCCTTAATGTCTTGTCCTTGGCGGTCCAGGAGCCTGGGGTAGATGGAGGCAGGAAGAGAAGTTACAATAGAGTCCATCCTTATCTGCCCCAGCCTAATGTCATCCTCTCCCTTTACCCCCAACTCGCCTAGAAAACAGAGCCTAAAAACAAGAGCTAAAGACTGATGTTTTATTTGGGAGATGCAAACCCAAGGCACTGGGAGTGAGCAAGTGGAAGCGTGGCAGAAAGAACAGGAGCTGGTGCAGGCCGATGTGTTACACGGTGACGTGCTACCCGGCTGGGCACTGCTTCACCTCGAGCCTTGAAGAGGCACGGCTGGTGTGTCCACTCGGGAAGCCTCCCTAGCAGCTGTCCTGTTTTGCAAAAATGGTGACTTGCAGCAACTGACAGAAGAGACAAAAGGAGGGGGAACTTACCTGCCTCATTCTCTCCTATCTGCCATTAGTCAAATTTTACCCCGTGAGCTTTAAGCCCCCACACTTCTAGGTTGCTAGTGGCAACTTGGGATGTGGATCCCATGCCCTGTGGAGGGGCGTTCCGTCCTGGTCAGGAAGCAGTGGGAACAGACAGAAACTCTGGGCGGCCCGTGAGTGCGGAGAGAGTCCGCTGGGTGCGGGTGTGCCGCGTCCAATACGGTCTCATACGGCTCTTCACACTTTCCCGAAGAGGAAACAAGGCTTAGTGATCAAAGACCTTTCCCAGGGTCACATGGCTAATAAGTGTAAATTCAGGATTTGAACATCGTCTGGCTCTGGAAACTGGGGAAGACCAAGATAAAGAGCTTGGATTTTATGTGGCAAGCAAAGGAGTCACTAAAGGGTTCTAAGCTGGGGAGCGGCAGGAGACAAGGGGTTTTTAATAAAGCTCATTATCTCTGCTGTGCTCCGTCTTCCCACCTGGCTGAAGTCTGGCAGACGCCGGTGGCCCCAGAGAGGTTAGGGCTCCAAGACGGTTTCTGAGGGTTTTGAGGAGTATCTGAAGGCCCAGAGCTTCATCTGGGCTTCAGGCAGGAGTGCTTGGCGTAAGCTCTTCCACAGTCCTGGGCCCTTTCCTGGGCCCTGGGGTTCTACTCTGCTTTCTGTGCAGCAGGGATGGGCTGCCCAGGCAGGAAGGGTCTTCTTGGGGCTCTAGCTGGCTCTACAGTAGAGTCTTGGGGCTCTGCCACTGGCAACAATTGGGACCCTGCTGGGGACATCCCAAGGTTGTAGGGGTCTCTGAGGGACATCCGAGCCAGAGAGGGGAGCGTGGCCTGGGCCTCAGTGGAAGGCAGGGTTAGGACAATAACAGCTGAGGTGTTAAAGAGGCTCTGTTAGAAGGTACAGGTGAGGGGGCAGAGTAAGGCCTCGTTGGCGCCCTGACGTGGACATCACTGGGATTGCACTGGAAGCTGAGGCTGGCAGCCCCCTGGGGGCATCATTAGATTCCCATTACAGGTCATGCCACCCCTGTAATACTGGGCTCTCCTAAGGGCATCATCTGGAGCCCCTTGAAAACCATTATCCGTTGCTGAGAGGGAAATATCATCTGACAGTGAATCATCCGGGAAGGAGTGGGAGTTGCTTGGGGACAGTAGCTTACACTGTGCTCAGGGAGTGACAACTGAACTGTAGCCCTACTTCATCCATCATCTGCCAGGTGCCTCAACAGACACCAAGGGGGTCACTGACATCTCTAAGCCCTGAGAAAATGTTGAATGCCTGGTGCTTGGAACCTCCAGGTTCTGAGAGGTGTGCACGCCATTGCTTCCAGAAGACAGAGACATGTCCCAGGTGGACGTTGACTTTTCATTATCCTGGGCAGGCTGATGCCCAGCCTACCCCTGGCTCCACTGCTCAGCCTCCTGCTGCATCTCAGGCTGGGATGGGCTGCACTTCAGGACTGCGTGGGGTCCATCCCACAGACGGGAGACCCCAGTCACCGCAGCGTCACAGGTGGGTATCCTGGCACCATCATGCTACAGTCACTGTGCTCAGCTTCTTTTCAGAATTCGCTGGCACTACTCAAATTACATGAATCTGTTTTCCGAGTGCTCACATGATGACATAAAAAATTTTTAGACCGTGATTTTCCTATTGCTTTCTTGGCATCTATACTTAAAAAAAATCAGGGCCTATTTTTCTTCATTAGTTGTTCTGTGCTCTGTGATCAATTGGCTAATCAGGTTAAGCAGATTATGTCACCATGAGAGCCAGTCAGCCAGGTCAAGTCTGTGTTATTTATGTGGTGGATATAATTGAGTCACTTAAGTAACTTCTACAAATAAATTGAATCATTATTGATTTGAAATGAATCATTAATAGACCCAGGCAGGGTGGAGGAAGGGAAGATACCAGCCACAGGCATGAAGCTTTAGTCTGAAAAGACTTACATTATGAAATACTTGCTGCAGTGCCATGTTTTGCAATTATATATGAGTTTTATTCATTCATTCTTTCTTCCATGTATCCACCCATCCTTCCATCTACCTATCTCAAGAACCTACAATTATTATTAGTACCTACGATGCTAAGCACTAGGGGTACAATAATGTATATGAATTTGAAAGCACTAGGAAGTCATCAAAGAACATACCTCCCAGAAGAGGAATGTTAGAGATGCTCTTAAGAGATGAATGACAGTGGTTAGCTTAGATGTAGGCGCAGGCGGTTGGGGGGCAGGAGAGGGTAACAGACTGACAAAAGGCACAGGGACAAGAATTGATGCGGCTTGTACAGGGAAGCACCTTTAGCTTAGTTTTGCTGGAGAATGGAGTACAAGGGAGAGACCGCTGGAGACAAAGCTAGAGAGACAGGCAGAGGCCAGGCGCTGGGTGCATCTGAATGACTCATGAGGAGTTTAAACTTGAACCTAGACTTCAGATGGGGAATCCATTGAAGGTTTCAAACAAGGTAGTACCAGAGTCAACTCATGCTTTAGATCATCCTCCCAGGCTCTTCACTCAACCCCTCTGACCTTCCTCTCCTGTGCTTTCCGTCCCTTCGGAAGAGTGAGCACTGGAGCCCAGCAAAGAAGAAAGCCAACTATGCATGTCCAGATGCTAAGTCTCAGACAGAATCCCAAGACAAAGTCCAAGATGGAATAAATGGAATCTAAATAGCTGTTGCAAAGACATTTAGCTTGAAGAACCACACAGGTGTCTTGGAGGGGCGCTGGGGATAGGACCCTGGTACTCTCCTCTCTCCGCCACTAGCTCATTAGTGCAGATCAGTTGCCTGCTGGGTTACCAGTCACCCTGGGCGGGACAGACCACCTGGCCTGGTGGGTGATGGGGTGAGCCCCGTAGGAGTCAGTGAGGGGAGGACATCACAGTGACAGGCTTGGGGAGAGTTGCAGCCAGCAGGTCTACTGACAAGGAAGGAAGGTTTATTATGAAAGTTCTTGGGTTGCAAACCAAAGAGATATTTCTGATTAACTAACACAAAAGAGACTGTTTTAGAAAGACCTGGAAGAATGGCATAGGACTGAAGGTCAAAGCTGCAGAACAACTTTTCGGGCAGGATTGAGAATGCAATCTTGCCAGAAGACGTTCTTGCCAGGGAGCTTCTTACAAAATGAATGAATTTTGTAACTTTTCCCTCCATCCTTGCTCCCTTCTTCTCAGGATAGAAGGCACCAGAATATTCCATCAGACTGGCTGAGCTTAGGCCTCCACTTGGCAGTCCCTGAGCGCTAACAGATGTGATCTTCAGGGACCCAAGACCATGCACCATGAGCAGGGAAAGCCCCTAACTTGACACCTGGGTGCTTTCAGGCAGCAAGAATGGATGCCCACAAATTAACAGTATTTACTAGAGCAGGACTTAGTAAGGCCTCGGGAGGAAGGGCCAGCCCAGATGTGCTGGCAAAGGGCACACTTGGGACACAGATGGTACAGATGTCCAAGATCTGGGAAGGGAAGGGAAAGGGCACTTGCAGAGAGTGAGATGAAGAAGTTATGTTTGGCTGGGCGCAGTGGCTCACGCCTGTAATCCTAGCACTCTGGGAGGCCGAGGAGGGAGGATTGCTTGAGCTCAGGAGTTCGAGACCAGCCTGAGCAAGAGTGAGACCCTGTCTCTACTATAAATAGAAAGAAAATTAGCCAAACAACTAAAAACAGAAAAATTAGCCGGGCACGGTGGCAAGTGCCTATAGTTCCAGCTACTCGGGAGGCTGAGGCAGGAGGATCACTTGAGCCCAGGAGTTTGAGGTTGCTATGAGCCACGCTGACATCACAGCACTCTAGTCCAGGCTACAGAGTGAGACTCTGTCTCAAAAAAAAAAAAAAAAAGAAGTGATGCTAGAGGAAGAATACACTTGCTCACTTTGCAGTCTTGCCTAGATGCAGCCCTGGATAGGGAGGGTGTTACTGTCTGCTGAAGTTTATAAATCAAACAGACCCAGCATCTTGTGATGAGGACGGCAGGTTCAAGTCCATACTGGCTAACTCAGGCCTCGAATGTGGCTCCGATTGCATCATAGATAAGATTTACAGACCCGAACAGAGACACCTGGGTCTGGAGAAGTTGAAAATGCAATTTGAAAGTAAGTTTATGTGATGGGTGGTTAAAATGGTGCAGTAGAAGGAAGGCAGGGTATGGAGCAGGACAGACATAGGGATAGTGCTGTGTGACTGTGAGCCGTGACTCAGCCTCTCGGGGACCTGACTTGTCTCATCTGTAAAGTGAGATGATAATACCTATCATATAGAGTTGTTGGCTAGGGTTTCAAAAGGATAACTTGTAAAATCTCTGTGTACATAATGCTCGGTAAACATAAGTCGTTTTTATTGTGCTACCCATTTAAGAAATTGTTATTTTACTTTCTACTTTGTTAGCAATATCTATTTGAGGTTTGGTGAGGGAGGAATTCAGTAAACTCTACCATTAGTCAGCCAGTAAACATATTTCAATATGCTCCAAAGACTATAAATATTTCTACAGAAAAGGTCATGATTGTGTTAACAGAAGCCATGCTTTGAAACTGAGCAGGATTAGGTAGCCAGCAGGAAATGGATGTTTGTTTATCAGTTGAAACATTATTCAGCAACATATATAGTTATTACTGATTATCTTCCAAATCAAAAAAGTCCTGGGACGCCTGGACACCTTGGCATCACTAGGTTGGGATATTGGTGTGGCCCTGAAGAGGAAGTCTCATCTCGCGGCGCAGTATTCCAGATCAGGCGTTTACCATTGGGGTCCGAGAAGGCTACTGGCACACTTAGTATAGCGTCTGGTACGCAGTGGGCTTAAATAGCAACTTCATGAACGAAGGAGCCCCCTCTACTCAATGCTCCATTTCTGCATCTGTAAATGTGAAATGCAACTACAGCATTATAGTTACTGTAAAATGAAGCCGCAGGACAGATACCTTACTGTGGGTGTCTCGGAAAGAGTGAAGACTCGAAAGTCAATGAGAGAGCAGTGCCGAAGGGCCTCAAAACTAGAGACTGTAAATTGTGCCCCTGGAGATGTGCGACTAGAATGGCTTTAAAGACAGGAGTGTAAGGCTACATTAAACAGCTATAGCAACAAACGTTGGAGAGAGAGGACAATTGTGATCTCTGCTCTGTCACCTGGTAGCCAGGACACTATGTGTACTTCTTTTGTTTGTTCATGTGTTATTTCATTGCATTTGTATACCCAGAACCCAGAATAGTGTCTGGTATATGCGCTCTCAAGAAAGGTAGAAATTGGCCGGGCGCGGTGGCTCACACCTGTAATCCTAGCACTCTGGGAGGCCGAGGCCGGCAGATTGCTCGAGGTCAGGAGTTAGAAACCAGCCTGAGCAAGAGCGAGACCCTGTCTCTACTATAAATAGAAATAAATTAATTGGCCAACTAATATATATAGAAAAAATTAGCCGGGCATGGTGGCGCATGTCTGTAGTCCTAGTTACTCGGGAGGCTGAGGCAGCAGGATTGCTTGAGCCCAGGAGTCTGAGGTTGCTGTGAGCTAGGCTGATGCCACAGCACTCACTCCAGCCTGGGCAACAAAGCGAGACTCTTTCTCAAAAAAAAAAAAAAAAAGAAAGGTAGAAATTTATAAACTTATGTTTAATATGTGAATCAAGGAGTAAATACACGAATGAGTAGAGCAAAGTGGAGAACTGCATGTAGTATTCTCCCTACCACCAATGCAGTAGTTTTATAGTTAGGGAAATAATGAGGGTGGCTTTTCTGTGCAGTAGCTACAGGAACGAATGACTCCACCCAGGAATGCCCCTGCACGGAGCACATTCCTCTCTACCAGGGCACTTGGAGAAGCAAACAAGCCAAGAAGAGGGAAGTGGCTAGTTTGTCCTGTGTCTGTAGAGGATAATAGATCAAAATAAGAATGGGGCAGCTACAGAAAAAGAATCAAAAGAAGTAGACACTAAGTGGCTGGGGCCGCCCGAAGGTAAATTGCTACTAATCAAATTACCTTTAGAATTATATTTCATTTGGATCAGATTTGTGATCGATAGATAACAAGTATTCATCTAATTTAGGAAACATACCCTTTTCTACCATGGGCGGCTGAGATGAATTCAGAACAAAGGGATCTTAAATTCTTTGAAGCACTGTGGTAGAGGGTGTAATGATCCTTTCTCAAGTATCTCATCATCTTAAGTCTCTTTTCAGTCACTTTTACAGAAATTTTTAAAAATAGTTAAGCTTCCAGGGACCGTTTAATCCTATGCGTGATGGTGACAGAGACAGACACAATCAAGTCATCAGATCCAAACTGTGGTCCATTCTTTCTTTGTATAAAGGATCAAAGCCGTAGCTGTGTTTAGGGAACAAACTATCATGATTATTAGCATCAATCTTTCATTCCAAATCCTCAAAGCTGTTTGGAAACACAAACTCATTTATTCCCACTTGCCAAGTACCACTCAGAATGAAGGAAGTGGAATAAAGTAGTGAAATAATTATAAATATCATATACTTTCCCAGGTTTGCAGTATTAGTCTGTATGGTTAAGAAGCAGCATGGCATGGTCGTTAAGTTCCTAGGCCCTGGTCCCAGATGTAGGTGGTTCAAATCCCACCTACACATTTTTCCAGGTCTGTGACCTTGAGCAAGTTTACCTCTTTGGGTTCCATTTCCCCTGTGCAAAGTGGAGAGGATGATAATAGTGGAACCTACATCATGGAGTTGTGAGGATTCAGTAAACCAAGTGCTTAGAACACTACAGTGGCACCTAGGAAATGTCATTTAAGTGCTAGCTATTATTTTTATTGTGGCTGCAAGTAATGAGAATGCAACTCATACTAGCTTAAGGCCCAAAAGAAGAAGTGGTGGTGACTACTTCAGACATGGCTTAGAAGAGAGTTTCCAGTCATGCTATTAGGAGCCTCCCCAGCATCTCAGCCTTATTTCTCTCTGGCTTCAAGATTTGTCAGCCAGGCTGTGTGGTCGCAAGATGGTCACTTGTAGCCCCAGAGCTACCTTACCCCTACAGAGAAAGAAAGAAAAAGTTCTTGTTATGAAGATATGGCAGAGATATGGTCCCAGGGAAGTGGCCCAGCTGTGGTCACTTACCCAGCTGTGGTCACATACACATTCTGGAACCCAGGCAATGACCCAGGCCAAGTGTGGGTCATGTGATAAGCCCTGGGACAGGAGGGCTGGGTTTGCTCAGCCCGAACCACATGGCCTAAGGGAGGAGTTCCCGTGTAAAGGCTTTCAGGGTAATGCCCCAGAGGAGGGATCAGGAAGAGACCAAGCATGTACATGGTCTCATGGCTGGCAGATAACAAGGTGGAGATCAGAACTGTCCTCCCCTTCCAACAGAAGTTTTGTTACTTCAACAAGTATGTAATTTAGCCTTACGCTCCTGTCTTCAAAGCCATTCTAACCGGGCTGTGTCACGCAGCTCTCGGGGCACAATCTACACAGCACTGCATTGTCTAGCTTTGGGGCCCATCGGCACTGCTCTCTTATGACTTTTGAGTCTTCACGCTTTTTGAGAGGTATCAGTCCTGTAGTTTCATTTTATAGTAGCTATAATACTATGGTTACATTTTACACATACGGATGTAGAAACAGAGGTTGTCACAGGTGGAATGGAGAAATGGCTAAAGCTCTGATGTTCACATTTTGACTTCTGAGACTGGCTCTTCTTGAAGGACATTCCAGAAGCATTAGTCAGGAAATCCAGGCTTTCAATGACCAGAGTTTGGCCCTTGAAAGTTTTTTAAATTCCAAAGCCTTCCCCGTTAACATCTAGAACCAAAGTGTGGCAGTTTGGCACCCATGATGAAGAAGGCCGCAGACAGTGATGAATAGAGAAGGGCAGTGTGGCTTCCACAGGAAAGGAGCTTGGGAGAGTGGGCAAAGAGAGAAGAGAATTATATGTAAGTGGGTCTCTCGAAGAGGAAAAGGAGTTGTCAAATCTGCCCCTTCCTAGGTTGAAACTCTGGGATGCAGGGTGGTGTGGAAACTTATGTGCCATCCCCACCTGAAGCTCTGGGAAAGGCAGTCCTGCAGAGAACCTGAGATGGTCCACACCTCCCAGAATCCTTCCTAGAGGGCATGGAGGGGACCCAGAATTTTCCACAGCTCCAGCAAGAGCTGGCTGACAAACACCTTGAGGAATGACTATTGTTGGAGATGAAGTGACCTTGGTGGAAGGTCTTGGAGTCGATTGCCCAAGCCAAGAGTCAACAAGTAGGTGTAGCTGGGCCACCGGAGATCCCCAGTGGGCATCCTAATGAGCAGTGGGAAATGCTGGTGCTCCCAGGGAGCACTGCTTATGCCAGCAGGGAGATGAGGCACTCCACCAGCAGGGGGACAGTGTGGACAGAGCCCCCCGACACACCACAGGCTAATGCAGCTGAGCAAAGTCTAGAGGACAGCATTATCCCCACAGTGTCTCATAATGTCCCCTGTGCACAGACGGGATCACAGATCAAGCAGAAGACAAGAACCCAGGACAGGGGAGAACAACCAGGATAGGAAGTTGGAATTTTGAGCTTAAAACCTGAACTGAGTGATTTCTTAAAAAAGACTGATTTATATCAGAAGAGACTTAGTATCTTTGAAGTGGCAGGACTAGAGCTAAGTTGAGTTCAAGGATAGAGGAATAAGGTATGTTTTTTTATACATCTGACTTGTGACTGTATTAGAAATGTAAAAATCATTACATGAAGATAAACTTCCTGTTTAAGAAGTTTGTAATCCAGGGGTGTATTATAAGGTGGGGCATGGAAGCCAGAAGTTTTCTACTACCTGATAATTTTGCATATAATTGGCCTTGACATATTATGAATAAATACACTTCATGCTTATAAATTGGGCCTATGGGGCTAAAGTGAGAGTAGATGAAGCCTCGGGCCAGAGGTGCTGATGTTCTATTTGAGCAATGTGATGCCAATTGAGAAAACAGGTAGAGCTGGATGTAAGCCCAGGAAGGGAAAATCTAAATAGGCTAAGAATGATGCTTATGAGAAGAAATATTAAGATGATGAATCAGTCAAGAAATGCAAATTCTGAGCGAGTACAGATTGAACTATATCAGTTTTTTAAAAATAATATCGAAATTGTCATTCCCACTCCAAAAAAAATAAAAAATGAGCTTGATGACTCAGAGGTCTGATTAACTTTGGCAATTTTTTTGACCCAAAAAACCCCACATGATCTCAGAAATGGCAGGATCCCAGGCTTTGGCACATACTGTATCTGCTAGGGAGATGGGCAAGGTTTGCGTTTGTTGGTATTGCTCCAGAAATGTCCCAGCAATGAAGAACAGACCCTAGCCAAGATGAGATTTTCCTCCAGAACACTTTAAAACTAGATACTGAGGAACCTCAGATGCCATGGTGGAAGAATACGCATTCCCCAGTGAGGTCTTGGGTATAGAGACACTGTCTACATTGAGCAATCATGAAAAAGGCTTGTCTTAGTCCATCTGTGTTGCTATAAAGGAATACTTGAGGCTGGATAATTTATAAAAAGAGTTTTGTTTGGCTCATGGTTCTGCGGGCTGTACAAGAAGCATGGTGCAGCATCTGCTTCTGGTGAGGGCTTCACTTCCACTCCCGGCAGAAGGCAAAGGGGAGCTAGAGTTTGTAGAGATCACATGGTGAGAGAGAGACAGACCAACAGACAGAGATAGAAACCGAGGAAGCAGGGGAAGGAGATGCCAGTCTCTTTTAACAGCCAGATCTCACAGGAACTAATAGAGTGAAGTGAGGACAATTCATCCCCACCCCAGATAGGGCACTAATCTATTCACGGGGATTCACCCCCATGACCCTAACACCTCCCCTCTGGCCCTACCTCCAGCACTGGGGATCAAATTTCAACGTGAGACTAACTCGGAGGGGACAAACATCCAAACTACAGCAAGGCTCAAAGAGCTACAGACTGGCACAGTCACTCCTTGGGCGGGCAAGGCTCAGGACTCAGAGTGGGCAAATGTGTAAGAATGGCTGGACTTTGTACTTGGGACTTTGAACCAAGAAGCAGACATCTCAGGGCAGAGGAGATTTTGAGTTATGGCAGCAATGTTGGGCTCGCAGCAGACAAGGCGGCTGAGGCCAGCAGGGCCATTCGATCACAGCGGATGGAGCACTGTCATCAGTTCCATGGAGGGGAAGAACCAGACATACCTCTGCTTCCTTTATAGTTAATTTTCCATGTTCTAAATCATATAGAGCTCTTATTAGAGAGTATGGGTTTAGTCATTCTCAACAAATGCTTTTGATGCTTTCATAAAAATCCAAGTTAAATATCCCTCTCTGCCTGTATCCTGACTGGTTATTAAAATCAAGATCTGGTAAAGGAGCAGTTGTAGCATATTTTTGATGAGTATGCTAAGTGGACTATACTTATTTACGCCTCTAAAGCGCCCATCTATTATCATCTTTTCAAGTGTACAATCTTGCGGAGGTTTTGAATCTCTTGTGTATCTAGGCCGGGGGCTGTGCTCTCCATGTACTCCCTATAAGCCAGCATGTGAGCTCCGCATCTCCCACCAGTGGTATGCTTGAGCCAGTTTGTACTGGCTCCTAAGAGCTGATTATTAAATGTTCAGGAATTTTGTGAGCCAGCTGTTAAACATAGCTGTGATTAAACATTGAATTATAGAAACATATGATTAAATAAATTATATTTTAAGCAAAAGTAAGGAGCTCTTTTAATTTGTTTTTTTTCACATTTTACTGTTATTTATGCCTATGAGGCTATTTTCATTTACTGTTCCCGTAGTGTAGAAATACAACATGATGGTACACATCCCTTCTCAACTCGTCATTCAGTGGCGTCATGTTGCAGCCTGAGGTAGGCCCTGGCGGGGGTATTTACACCAAGGAAGTCAACAAATTACTTTCTGCAAATGGAGCTTGATTGTTTTGGTGATTACCCAGACTTTAAAAAAGGATGAAAGAAGTGTTCATGTTGCAGATTAAAACTGAAAATATGTTGTATTTCTAACCACTACATTGTGAATAGCACAAATAAATGAGGAAACATTCTTCCATTATGCAAAAACAATTTTCTGATTCAGCAAAGAAGTGATTCATGTTAAGAGTGACATTTGCTTGGGACCAGCCTGGGCAACATAGCGAGAGACCACTTTTCTACAAACAATAAAAAATTAGCTGGGTGTGGTGGCGCATGTCTGTAGTCCCAGCTACTCAGGAGGCTGAGGCAGGAGGATCTCTTCAGCCCAGGAGTTTGAGGTTGCAGTGAGCTATGTGATGCCACTGCACTCCAGCCTGGGCACCAAAGCAAGATCCCATCTCAAAAAAAAAAAAAAAAAGAAAGAAAAGAAAAAAGAAAGAGTGACATTTTAACATAATATTCTTTTACTTTTTAAGAAAATGATTATAGTTCAGTTGTTAAGGGCAGAGACAGGAAAACCACAGTACCCGCATTTTAAACGCCAAACTGCAACCTTCCAGGTCCATTAGCTGTTTAGATAACCTCTTTGTACTCAGTTTCCTGATGTGTACAATGAACACGATAATTGAATCTAGGGCATAGGGTGGTTGTGATAATTAGATTACTTAATATATGGACAGCATTCGAAACAGTGCCGGGCACACAGTAAACACTGTATGAGGTTTGCCATCATCATTACTACTACTGCTATGGCCACCACCACCACTACCATAATTGCCACTGCTGCACGAAGTTGTTGATTCATTGCCTTAGAGATATTAATATTACAAGTAAACTATAAAAGGAGTCTTGCTCTTAATTCATTCTGGTGCAGAAAAGTTAACTTACAAAGATCATACAACTTTTAGTGTTAGAACCCAAACAGATTGTCACATCTCCTGGTGATATAGTCTCTTCTTCAGCTGAATGGCTTCTTTCTGAGCTGTACTTGAGCATTTATCTTAGTCAATTTTCAGAACCTCTATGGTTCTGAAAAGAATGCTTTTCTCTAACTATATCAGGATGCGGTATGGGAGCCATCAGTCATGTGACTGCTGAGCATTTTGTGTGTGACTAGCACATATTGACATGTGCTGTAAGTGTAAAATACATGCCAGATTTCAAAGATTTCATATTAAAATCAAATAAAAAATGCTCCACTAATAATTTTGTATTGGTTATAAATTTAAATTGTAACATTTTTGATATATTGAGTTAAATAAAATATTAAAATTAATTTCACCAGTTTCTTTTTACTTATTTTAATGTGGTTTCTAGAAAACTTAAAATTGCACATGTGGCTTGTGTTATATTTCTATTGGACAGATCTGCTTTATACGAGATAAATCTTCATGTCCCACTTCAAAAGCTGAAAATATTGTTTCATTTAATAGGTCTAGAAGTGTTGTTTGCCTCAGTTAAGGGCACTATCATCCAGCTAGTCATCCAAGCCTGAAATCTGAAAAGTATTTTTGGCTCTGTCCCCTTCCTCTACCCCACTCCCAGGAACAGTTGACTCATTTTCAAATCTCTCTCTCTGTCACCAGCCCTTCTATCAGTGCAGGCCTTGCCATTTCAGATGTGGACATTATAAAAGCCTTTATGCCAGTTTTCTTGGTCATCAGTCTTGACTCCCAAAAAATCCCCCTATATTACTGGTAGAGTAATATATCTAAAATACTAGTCAGATAATGCCACTCCACGGAGAAAAGCCCTTGCATTGGTCCCCATTACCAATAAGTTCACTAGTGTTGCACACCAGCCTTCCCTCCTCCCGGCCAAGACTTGGCCACAGATTAGTTGTTAGGCCTCGTCTCGTCTCGTCTCGTCTCGTCTCGTCTCGTCTCGTCTCGTCTCGTCTCGTCTCGTCTCATCTTTTACACCTTGTCTTTGGAAGTGACATAAAGAAATTCTTAGGTATGCATATTTTGTTAGGTGCTGGATGGGGTTGTGGGGAGTGGAAGAGAATGAAGAAGACCTGGAAATGGTATGACATTATCACCTATTATATGTAGGAACTCATTAGTAACTTGCTTGAATGATATAGAACACAGATTCCACATCTTACTGGATGCCCCCGCCAATGCATGAAAACAAGGGTGGAAAACAATCTGTGTGGCTGTATTAGTCATATCCTAATATGACTCCTCCAATATCCTCAGAACCATGACCTCCTAGACAAGGGGTCCTCAAACTTTTTAAACAGGGGGCCAGTTCACTGTCCCTCAGACCATTGGAGGGTCATTGGAGAGTTTGGTGCACATTCCACACATGCGCACTGTGGACCCAGGACGAGTTGGCTGCTAAGCAGGACAGGCAACAGCGGCAAAAACACCCGGCGGGCCAGATAAATGTCCTTAGTGGGCCATAGTTTGAGGACCCCTGTCCTAGACCTATATGAAGGGGACGATTGTACCTGGCTTATGAAGATGCTATGAGTGTATCATTTATGAAAAGAGTTGAACATAATGCCTGGCATATAGCAGATATTTAATTCACAATCACTGTTAACAAATAAGCTGACGCACATTAAAATATTAAAGAGTTTATTTGAGCGAACAGCGATGCATGAAGCAGACAGCTCTAAGCTGCAAATAAGTCAGGACTTCAAGGGGAAGACCTGTATGGGGTGAACTCATAAGCAAGGCAAAGAAAATATTTGATTGGCTAAAGTGAAGCCGTATTGGATCATTCCAGTGGAAAGTCCCCAGTTAGAGGCTAGTTGGTGGTTTCTGATCGGTTAAGCTCAAGTTGTGCTTTAGTGTTTACATTGTGTTCTAGTTCCGTTTGCTTAGGTAGGAACTCAGGGCACTGGAGCCACCGCAGTCTAATGGGCTCCTGATTAATATTTTAACATCACTTTCCAGCTCTTTGATCACACCTCTCCATCACCAACCCTACCCCCATTATCCTAGGTCTACGGGTGGCAGCCCAAGAGGTGAAATCCAGACTTTCAAGCAAGACATCACTTTCAAAGCCTTTAGGTCATAGGCCACAGAGTACTGTGAAGCTTACATATATATTGCTGTGTGGAAAATTACTCTTTGTTGATAATGATGAAGACAGAAAAAGACAGAAGAGCGCAGAAGGCAAAGTGAGCAATAATGGAAGAAAAAAAGGAAAAGGATGCTTCATGTCTGCTTCTTTAACATAGTAAAGAAATAAGAAAAAAGAAATCCTGTGAATGGCCAAGTTATCTCTATATTTCAAAAATAATATATCATAATATATGAGGGCATATTGGAGAATTTCATTTAGTGTTGACATGAAATATTCATCTTGTTGAAAGCTAATTTGCTTTCTGGCTAACATTCTCAATAACTATCCTGCCTAAAAACTGTCTTCACTGTCTTTAGTGACTTCTAACAATTAAGATGTAATTACTGACTGACATGAACATTCATGTAAAAACCAGTAATTATGGAAACATCATTGTTTGATGCTTGATGAAAACTGCCATTTTCACTTCGATAATTTCTAGATTGTTTTCCTTCAGAGATGTAGAGTTAACACTTTTATCTTTAAGATTAAAAGAACTTTATTCACCCTCAAACTGTTACCAAAATAAAGATGCATTTATAAAATTAAATTTCTCTATTCTATGGCAGTTGCTTAAAAACAAACTTTCTGATAGGTTCTGTTGTTAAGCTGATGAAGTCTGAAGAATATTTAGAGTCCATCTAATCCACTTCCAGTCTCAATTTTGCCATTCCATGAAATTCATCAAGAGATTTTCCCTTTCATTCTCAGATATAATTCATCAGTCTAATATAATGCTTGAATAGCCTTTAAGCTTCCTGTAAGTTTAACCCTCAAAATGATACCACTTGCTAATTACCTCACTCATTTGGAATTTTGATTTCCAAAGTCAAAATTTCCCCCTTTGGGAGTGTTCTGGCACAGGGTGGGACTTACTTGTAACTGGATTAAAATTACCCAAATTTCTGGAAGATTTAGCTTTTACTGCTCCCACTTGGGCAAGGCAAAAATGAGATCATTCTTTTCTGATTCCTACAACTCATAAAAGGTCAAGAGGATTTTGATTCAAAATTTACACATTATTTCTATGAAATTTCCTAAGTGGGAATGGCCATACTAGAAGTCTTAGCTCTCTGAGGGTGCTAAAATAAAGAGACAGTGATGTTATTTTGACCTTTTCCTTTACTTCCTAGACTTTACTATATTTCCAACACCCCATATCCCCACTTGCTCTCCCACTCTGATCCTTTAAGCCAGGACCAACCATGGCCCATGGGCAAAGGCAGAGTGCCACCTGTTTTCATAAATAAAGTTTGATAGGAACACAGCCATGCTCCTTTGTTAACATATTGTCTACGGCTGCTTTCATGGTACAACAGTAAAACGGAATAATCGTGACAGAGATCATATAGTCTGCAAGCCTAAATTATTACAATCTGGCCTTTAAGGAAACATTTCCTGACTCCCAGTTTAGGGTGTCTCTGAGTTCTCTCTTTCATCCGCTCCTCCCTGAAACACACATGTGGTGGATGATCCAGCCAGGGAAACATTTCCACTATGTCAAGAACATGGCAAGTACTTTCATGTCACGCCGATGCTCCTCTTGCAAAGAGTACTCTCCTTTTTCACTGTTACTTCTTTGAGTTCCTACTTATCCCTTAAAATCCAGCTATAGTGTCATTGCATTTGAGAGTCTTTTCTTGGTCGTCCCATGATAACATTCTTTTGTATCATCTTACTGTATAAGTACATTTATCACAATTTATTTCATTCTTTCTCTTTCTACACACACACGTATGTGTATACACTCACGTGTGTGTGTGTGTGTGTGTATTTATCTTTGTGTCCTCAAGTATACCATTAAATTCATTTGGAGAGAACTGATTTCTTTATTATATTATCTTCCCATATAGACTCACTGTATTCATCTACTCAGTTTTTCTTAAGAGCTGTTTTGATTCTTCTCCTAGTAAGAGCACTCTGACATGGAGATGGTGTCTTTTACAACTCTGTATCTCTTTGTCCTCAAATCCCTGCCCAAAGCCAGCTTTGCCATTCTCTGGCTGAGTGAAAACACAGTGCCTGGTTTATGGTATAAGATAAATTCCAAAAGAATTGGAAATTAGATGTAAAAACTTAAACCACACAAGTACTTTTAAAAAATGGATGTCTTTATTTTAAATTTGGTAGTGGTAAAAACTTTTCAGTTAAAGTTATAGGTTGTTCTGCACTCACCCCAAACAAATTTAGAAGCAAATATGCAAGTGATCCAGTTGATTCTAAGTAAATTAACTATACACCAGAACAAAACATAAAACTCTTGGAAGGAATACAACACAATTCAGCAACCAATAGCATAAAATACACGCTTTCTGGAATCCAATTAATAATCATATAACACAAAATGAAGCAGTAAATATAACCCATAACCTGAATAAAAAGTAATCAATGCAAGCAGAACCAGAAATGACAGAGGTGATGGAACCTATAAGCACATCAAAGCAAACATGATAAATACATTCCAGATGTTCAAGAAGATAGTGAATAACATCACAATAAAGAAGAGAAATTAGATGATATAAAAAAGACCCAAGTAAAACTTCTCAATATGAAAATTACAAGGTCTAACATTAAATATATACTGGATGAGAATAACAGCAGATTATACGCTGTAGAAGAAAAGATCAGTGAACTTGAAGACGGTAATAGGATGCCCCAAAATGAAACTCATAGAAAAAAAGACTTAAAAATATATTTCAGCATCAGTGAACTCTGGAGCAATATCACGTACAATTGTAGTCCAAGAAGGAGGACCTGGAGGACACAAAAATTCCAAATTTTTTGAAACTATGACTCTGTAGATTCAAGAAGCTCAATGCAACTCAAAAGCAAAAGAAATGTGAAGAAAACCACATCAAAGTCCATTATCATCATCACATTTCTGAAAACCAGTAATAAGGAAAAAGTCTCAGAAGCAGCCAGAGAAAAGAACACATCACATAAAGAGGACAAATGTAAGGATGACAGACTTCTCATGAGATAACATGCAAACTATAAGACAATGATGAGACATAGTTACAGTAGTGAAAGAAAAAACTGTTAACCTAGATTTTTTTACCAAAATATCCAACAAAACTGAAGGTGAATAAATTATTTTCCAGAAAAACAAAAACTTAAAATATTTATCTCCAGGATATATGTACCACAAGAATTGTTAATGAAATTTTCCCAGGCAGAATAAAAATAATATCAAATGGTAATTTAAATCAACAACAACAAAAACAAATGAAGAATATCAGAAATGGTGTATGTACAGGCAAACATAAAAGATATTTTTCTCATTTTTAATCTCTATAAAAGCTAACTGCTAAAAGCAAAACAATAATAAAAATGTATTAAAAATGAAATAGAAGTATATTGTGGTAAGCTTCTTACACTATAAATGGAGTGTTATATTTTTTGAAGATAGACTATAAGTTAAAAATTATTTATTGTGAACCATGTAGAAATCTCTAAAAATAAAAATAGATGAAGCATGATTAAAAAATCAATAACAAAGTCAAACCAGAATCATTAAGAAAAAGTAAACTCAATTAATCCAAAGGAAGGCAGGAAAGGAGAAAAAAAGTAACACAGAGGAAAAGGAAGAAATAGTGATCAAATAATAAAATGGTAGACTTAACTCCAGCTATATAGAAAATTATATTAAATGTGAATAAACTAAACACACAAAAGACAGAGATTGTCAGGTTGGATAAAAAAAAGTAAGAACCAAGTATATATGTTGCCTACAAAAAAAATGCTCTATATTTTAAATATAAAAACACAGTTTAAAAATAAAAAGGTGGAAAAATATAATATTCAAGCACAAATTAAAAGAAAACTAGAGTGGCTATCAGACAAAGTAGACTTAAGAATAAGGAATATCTCCCAGGAATAAAGAAGGATATTCACAATAATATAAA
Source organism: Mirza zaza (assembly GCA_008750895.1). Classification (NCBI taxonomy): domain Eukaryota; kingdom Metazoa; phylum Chordata; class Mammalia; order Primates; family Cheirogaleidae; genus Mirza; species Mirza zaza. Next base: position 66,118 of record VSMD01012207.1, on the reverse strand, counting down.
GATTAGTTCATCAAGAGGACATAATGCTAAAAGTGTATGCACCTAATAACAGAACTTCAGAATATACAAAGCCAAAATATACAGAACTAAAAGGAGAAATAGACAAGTTGGTAATTATAATTGAAGATTTAAATTCTTGTCTCTCAGTAATTAATTCAATAAGAAGATAGAAATCTGTAAGAATTTAAAACACTTGAACAACACTATTAACCAACCCAACCTAACTGATGTTTGTAGAATATTGCTCTCAATAACAGCAGGACACACATTTTTTGAAAGGGTCTCTGGAATAGTCACCAGTACAGAACATACACTGAGCTATAAAACCAGTAAACAATGTATTTAAAAGGATTGAAATCATACAAAACATATTCTCTGACTACAACCGAATTAAATTAAAAATCAATAACAGAAAGATGTTTAGCAAAACACCACATATTTTTAAAGTAAAACATTTCAAAATAATACAGAGGGTAAAAAAAATCACAAGGGAAATTTGAAAATATGTAACTAAACTAAATAGAAAGTACAACATATCAATATTTGTGGTATACAGATAAAGTTTTACTTGTAGAGAAATTTAGAGCATTAAATGTTTGTACTTAAAAAAAGAGAAGTCTCAAATAAATGATATAAACTTTTACCTTATAAAACTAGAAAAAGAAGAGGAAATAAATGAAAAATAAGCAGAAGAATGGAAATATCTAAGAGCAGAAATAAATGAAATAAAAACTAGAAAAAGAATAGTGACAAATAAATGAAACTAAAAGCTGGTTCTTTTGTAAAGATCAACTTAATTGACCATCTAGCCAGATTCATCAGAATAAAAGAGAGAAGACATAAATATCACTATAAGTAATGAAAGAGGAATGAGACATCACTACAGATCTTATAAATATTAAAACTATGATAAAAGAATACCAGAAATAATGTCATGGCAATAAATTTGGTAACTTAGATGGACAAATTCCTTGTGAGACAAAAACTATGAAAGCTCACTAAAGAAACAATAGATAACCTACTTTGTCCTATATTTACTAAAGACATTAAATTGATAGGTAAAAACCTCCCCACATAGAAAGCCCCAAATGCAAATGGTTTTGTAAGTGAATTCTACCAAACATTTCAGAAAAAACATAGCCAACCCAAAACGAAGATCCAGAAAACAGAAGGAGAAAAACTTAATAGTTTTAATGATATCTGCTTTATCATAAAAGCAAAACCAGAAAAAGAAATACAAGAAAAGTAAATTATATTATGATTTTCCTCATAAACAAAGACACAAAAATCCTTCACAAAATTTTATCAAATTAAATCCAGCAATATATAAAAAGGATACTATATTACTACCACATGGATTTCATCCCAGGAATATAAGATTACTTTCACATTTCAAAATCAGTTTAACTCAACATATTAAAGGGTTAAGAAGGAAAGCCATGTGATATCTCAGTAGATTCACATAAAGTATTTGACAATATTTGACAATTCAATTTGACAATTGAATTTAATTTTCAATATTCAGTCCCATTTGTGACAAAGACTCTCAGTAAAATAGGAATAAAGGGAAAATCTCTCAACTTCATAAAGGGCATTTATGGAAAACCACCATAATTGATAGTGAAAAATGGATTGTTTTTCCCTTAAGATCAGGAATAAGACATGGATGCCTGCTCTCACTACTTCTATTTAGCATTGTGCTGGTGGTACTAGCCAGGGGCATAAGAGAAGAAAAAGAAATAAAAGACAGAGATTGAAAATGAAGAAGTAAAACTATCTTTACTCATAGATAATATGATTGTCAAGATATAATTAAATTTTTTAAGTGATTTTTAAAATCATTCTATAGATCAGTAGGGTGACTATAGTTACCATTAATCCACCCTGCATTTCAAAATAGCTAGACAAGAATAATTCAAATGTTCTTAGTGAAAAGAAAAGATAAATATTTAAAGTGATATATATACCAATTACTCTTATTTGGTTATATTAATGTATCAAATTATCATATATACCTCTGAAATATATGCATCTATTATATATCACTTTTAAAAAATTCCAATAAATTTATAAAAAAGCTACTAGAATTAAGAAGTAAATATAGCAAGGCCACAGGATACAAGAACAACATTTAAAAGTTTATTTTATTTATATATACTAGTAATAAAATTAAGAAAATGAATTTTAAAAAGCATTAGCTTTTCCAGTAGCATCAAAAATATGAAATACTTAGGGACAAATATAACAAAATATGTAGAAGACATGTAAACTGAAAATTATAAAACATTTCCAAGAGAAATTAATGAATGCCTATATAAATGGAGAAATATACTAAGTTCATGGATCAGAAGACTTAATGTTGTAAAATGTCAATTCTTCCCAAACTGATTTATAAAGTTAATGCAATTCCAAACAAAAATTCAAGTAAGGTTTTGTTTTTTTTTTTTGTAGAAAAAGACATGCTGATTTTACAATTTATGTGGAAATCCTAAGGACCTAGAATAGTCAAAAATTTTTGAAAAAAAATGAGTCTGAAGGACTTACACTACCTGGTTGTTAGTGGGTAATCCAGTGGGTACTGGATTATGGTAAGTGAAAGAAGCCATACACAAAATATTACATATTATATGATTCCATTTATATAAAATTCTGAAAAAGGCAAGCTATAGGACAGAAAACACATCAGTAGTTGTCATGGACCAGAAAAGATATAGCTGCAAAAAGACATAGGTAACTTTTTAGAGTGAAGAAAATATTCCATATCATGGGCATAATAGTGTAACACATAGTGATGTTACATGTTTCAAAATCCATCAAGTCATGCCCATAAAATGGGTTAATTTTATTGTTTGTAAATTTTATATCACTAAAGTGGATTTTTTAATGCAAGAAAAATCATTTTAAAATGTAGTTATATTAATGAGAGGAAGTAGAAGGTATAGGGATAGAGGTTTGATATCTTTGAATATATATTATTTGGTATATATACATATTTTTACATAATAATAAAACAAAATTAAATGTTAGAAAAGTATTATAATCCCTATAAATGTAATGTGCAATATAACAAATTAATCTAACTCTATATTCACTTGAAGGTATAACTCTTCCATATGACTCTACAACATAGTAATTTTATTATACATTTCTAGTGGGACATACTAATAGAACAAAAATATTGCAAAAAAAAATCTTTTTAGTAACCATATTATTGTTGGCAGTGTTTTCACACCAACAGCTAACAATAACTACTGTATTTTTTGTTTTTTTTGAGACAAGGTCTCTGTCTGTTTCCCAGGCTGGCATGCAGTGGCACAATTATAACTCACTGCAACCTCAAACTCCTGGCTTCAAGCAATCCTCCTGCCTCAGACTCCAACAGTGCTGGGATTATAGGTGTGAGCCACCACATCCAGCCTACTACTGGATTTTATCAAAAGATGAACTCAGAAGCAAATCTGAATAATCCCTCACTTGCTGAAGATGAAATAATACTTCATTAATACAAGTAATAACTGCAGTGCATTGAAACACATCAAATAGCTTTAAATCAATGAACTCTAAAAAATTATTTATTGTGAAAAGTGATAAATGAAGGAAAAGACTTTAATATTGATTTGTCTTGCCTTTATTATAAAAATTATACTTCAGGGTAATAAAATCACTGACGAAGCAATCTTTTCTTATAGAAGCCTTCGAACTAATAATTGAAGAAGGATTAACAGAATTAAAATTTCACCTTTTTACAATGTCTAATGAAGTAATGAATCTACAACAGTGATTATCAGTGGCTACTCACATCCTGAAAAGAGAGAAACTAGACATTACATATTTCCTGGTAAAGGGAAATAATACCACTAATGAAGTATTCTTGTAAAAAAAAACAAAAAAAAACTAACCTAAACTGAATCAATTTAGATTGAACTCCTAGTGCAATGGACAGAAGAACATGGTAAATACCACAATGGGGATGCAACCAGTGGTCCCCTTAAGAAGGGAAACTCTTCAAAACAAAGACTTGCTTTCTTCAACAACAACTAAGTTATAAAAAGAAATGGTGAGGAAACTAAGAATACAGTAGTAGTCCTCCCTTTATCTACGGTTTAACTTTCTGAGCCTTCAGTTTCCTGTAGCTTCTATTCCCCACAGTGCAGTACAATAAAATATTTTGAGAGACAGGGAGAGAAACTGCATTCACCTGACTTTTATTATAGTATATTGTTAGAGTAATAACTGTTCTATTTTATTATGGTTATTAATTTCTTACTATGCCTAATTTAAATTAAACTTTATCATAGGTATGTACATATAGGAAAAACATAGTATATGTAGAGTTTGGCACTGTTCAAGGTTACAGGCATCCACTAGGGGTCTTGAAATGTATTCCCCAAGGATAAGTGGGGACCACAGTATAAGGAATGATGGTTGATTTGAAGGAGTATGATGATGGTATTGGGATAACACCTAAAAAGAGTGTTATCTCTTTTTAAAGAGATACGTATAGAAATATTTATAGATCAAATGACATGTTATCTGTGATTTGCATCAAAATAACATAGGGGTGGTGAGAACATAGGTTAGTAGTAAAAGGAACAGAATTAGCTATGAATTAATAATTATTAAAAAGTAGATGGAGTTCTTCATTATGCTAGTTCCTCTACTTTGTGTGTGTGTGTGTATATGTATATTTATATATACATATACATACATATATACACATATATATATAAATATACATACACACACACACACACACATATATTGGAGATTTTCCATAATAAAAAAAGCTATAGGATACTTATTGTCACAAAATGGTATACTAAGGATTTTTCAATGCTTTTTGGAAGCCATGTTATGATTAGGATTTATAGAATGAATCCTTTAAATGGTACCATAAATAGCAAATCATGCCCTCAGATTCAGATATTTGAAGGGTAAATTTTAAATTACAGAATCAGGATTGTTTATGAAAGACAGCATGCAGAATGAAATTAGATTTTTAACTTGGAAATAGCAACATCAAGAACTTAGAAAGGTACCAAACAACTTTTTATAAAGCCAGTCTCTAATCTTGATATTTCCAAAATAATACTTGTTTTCTCACAACACTGTAGAGAGGAGAGCACTTACCAGGTTGCAGTACCAGTCAGGCAAAACATCAAAGCTGAGACAAATGCATGCTGTCGTGGTCTTACGAGGCTCCAAAGAACATGTTCTACAGTGAGTGTATTAAATTGAACTTTGCTGAGGAAAGTAACCTGAAATGAATTTAAATTGGCAATTGAGACCTTGCCTACAAGATCAGTGCTTCTTACTGATGTGAGGAACTGAAGCAATCTTCAGTCTCTACAGTTATCATGGCTTCTGGAGCTGCACATTCCCAAACATTCAGCTCCATTTCTCCACTAAATTCAGCAGAGTAGGGAGACTTTGCTATAATCATTCCACCAGCAATTTAACATCAGAACACGCATTAATAGTTTGCTTCCCAAACTTGCTGATTGATTTACTTATAACCAGACATACAGTACTGTATTGTATTGTCTGCTGTTTTTCAGAAATAGTTGTTTTTCTTGTATTCACCTTTCTACTACCTGTGCCCACATACTAACAACAACACATGATCTAGAGATGGTTCAGCTTGGTGTCTTCATTCACATTGAGTCACAAAAGCAGCAGTGAAATGTTCCCATATTACTGCCTAATACTCAGAGTTTTCCCCTAATACTCAGAAACTTCCCAGACAGCAAGGGTCTGAGTTACTCCGCCCCACCGTTGCACCTGATGTAGGGAATATAAAGGGTTTTTAAGACTAAATGGGTTTAGTGATTTTCATAATCTCCAATTGCTTAGCCCCACAAACAAGGTCTAGAGTTTTTCATAATAAAGACTCAAATGATAATTCAGTCATTTAGTACTTATCCAAAGAAACGTACAGCTGAAATTCCATCAGAAGTATTTTTATTGCTAATTATGGGAAGAATTTTACTTAACATTTATTTTGTACCAACTACGAGCTAGCAACATTCTTGGTACTTTGTAAATATTAACTAATTTAACCTTATAAACCTGTGAAGTAGCCACTATTGCAACAACTGCACTAAAGAAGAATTCCTTAGCTGAGATTAAGGAATTTGTCCAAGGTCACATAGCTAGTAAGTGGCACAGCTGGGATTTGAACTCAAGCTTGGGCTTAACCAAAGTTCATATACCTAATTACTATGTTCTGTTGCCTCTCTGTTAGGCTCCTCTGACACTTCAGCTATGCTGCAGACCAGCTCCCTTTCTCTCTATAGTCAAATGTCATATTTTAAAAGTATCTATCAAGCAAAGCATATGGTGGTTTTAAAAATATCTTTGAACATGGTCTTAAAATCTATGTAAAAGAAGACAGTCTTCAAAGCAAGGGTCAAAGGAAAGTTAATAATAATAGTAAATTGAGTTATATATACAGCTCTTTTCCAGTGTCTCACAGTTGAGTCCCTAACTGTTCATTTACTAAGAAAAAATATACATATCAGAGGAAAAAGGAGAAGGTTTTCTCCATCTGCTACTCATTATAGTGGCAAAACCTCATCAGCTAAAAAAATAAAAGTTGTAGGTTTATTGGCCTTTTTCTTTCATTAAAGCGATTCTGTTTCATTTTATTTGCCAAAAGCTTACCTATACTCAATACAACACACAAGCTGGCTCCGGCAAGACTAAAGGAGTACTGCTCCCCGACTGATTCTTAGAAGTACATACAGGGAAACAAAAGCCCCAGTTCTAGTACATGCCCGCAGGAAACCAATGTGAAAGCCAGTGAATATGCCATAGCAGAAACTGTGTAAAATGTAACATGACTATATTCTACATATTTAAAAACAGATTATGTTAGAGACAAAGTTATATTGCTATATAATTCATGCTTATGGTGAACCTGCTTTACAATTAGTTTGAGAAAATGGCCCAGTGATAGGACAGTGTCTTGCACGTCTTTGTGGCTGACCCACACTCCTAATATCAATTGCCTTCCCTACCCCTAATGACTCAAAATGCCTAAAAATAAAAATATATTGAAGTTCATGTAAATTTCAGGGATTAGTGATAGGGCTATTCTTGTACTAGATGGAAATACCCAATGAAAAAAACCTCTTCAAGTGTCCTGCTCACTTAGCCAGAAGAACTGAGTAAAATTTTAGGCCATTAAGACAGATACAATGTGTTCTGAAGCAAAGTAGAAAGTCTCTTCATCCTGAGAAAGAAAAAAGGGAGTTTTAAAAAATGATCTTATAAGGAGAATCTCAGAGCAAGGGTGGAAACTTTAAGTGAGGGAAAAAATCCATTGGGGGCTATATACAACCAATAATTGGATTTTCTATGAAAGAATAATATTCCCTGACTTAAGCATTATACAAGATATCCATGTAACAAAAACACTTGTACCCACTTAATTAATATTTTGGAAAAAAAAGTAATGTTAAAAAATTTTTTAAAAATTATAATGGCTGAAGCAAAAAAAAAAAGAAAAAGAAATGGAAAGAATACTATAAAATCAATTTATCTGCTTCTAAGACAAAACCTAACAAAAATGTATTTCAGTTTAGTATTCTAGCTAGACAAGGGGGAAAATGACAGAAACTAGGAGAAAGAAAAAACCATCAGCTCAGGCCTACCTCAATTGTCATTTCTATAATGATAACAACCATATCTGGTACATTTTCACAAACCATTCCAGTTTGAAATATTCTATATTGTTCAGATATATTCATTTACATTTTCCACATGTTCTGATTTTTGGTTTGGAAACCGTTGTCAGCTAACCTCCTTCTCCCCCAGCCTCAGGTTCAGTCCTGTTGTGTAGCCCCAGTTCCTCCCGCCTGACCTGCAGTCAGACAAAAGCAACCCTAAGGTTCCCCTTTCCATCATTCCCCTCTTCTCCTCCCCCACACCCAAGCAACCTCCAGCCCTCATCTGTTTTGGTATTGTAATCTTACCTTCCACCCCTCTGTGCCAGCCAACATTCCCAATCTGGCCCTGAACTGGTCTCAAAGCTGTAAACCCAATCCCATCCCCACCTCAACTGGACACAATTATTGTGCTTGGTCTGTGCCCTGGGCTCCCTAATATCCCCAGGCTGCTGCTTTTAGTCCACACGTTCCCTTTTCACAAACCTCAGCCAAAAATTTATTTCTTGAGTACTTACCTTTGTATTAATAGTTCCTCCTTCCCTGAAAGATTCTCTGAGTACAGCTAAATGAGGAAATACTAATATGAAAATCAGTCCAAATTCTAACGTTTACTGAACATCCATTGTATGTTCCATGCAAGCATTGTGCTCTGCACTAGCTGGTGGGGGCTGGAATAAGACCTTCCTTGCTCTCAAAACCCTTAGAATTCGCCTATAATCCTAGCATTCTGGGAGGCCAAGCTGGGAGGATCGCTCAAAGTCAGGAGTTCGAAACCAGTCTGAGCAAAAGAGAGACCTCATCTCTACTAAAAATAGAAAGAAATCAATTGGCCAACTAAAAATACATAGAAAAAATTAGCCGGGCATGGTGGCGCATGCCTGTAATCCCAGCTACTCAGGAGGCTGAGGCAGAAGGATCACTTGAGCCCAGGAGTTTGAGGTTGCTGTGAGCTAGGCTGACACCACGGCACTCTAGCCAGGGCAACAGAGTGAGACTCTGTCTCAAAAAAACCAAAAAACCAAAAACCCTTAGAATTGACTGGGTAGGGGACGGGGTGAAAATGTATCTAAGATATAAGAGTAATTATTAAGCAAGATTTATCTGGCTTCAGTGGAAGAGTGAGCATACACTCACTACATTGTGAGCATAAAAGGGGAAGCAAGTGCTTCTGACCAGAAGACCTGGAAGTCCCGTGGTGGAAATGGAGTTTGGACTAGATCTAGAAGGACAAGTGGGATTTCGGTGGTGGACAATGAGAGAAAGTACAGCAGAACGTTCTTGGTGTCCCTGCCTATGTCACTGTGCCCTACACTCTATGTGGCCACTCTTGCTTATTTTCTAGTGGGGAAGTACGTTCATTTGCTAAGGCTGCCATAACAAAGCACCACAAACTGAGTGGCTCACATGACAGAAATGCATTATCTCAGATCTGGAGGCTAGAAGTCCGAGATCAAGGTGTCAGCAGAACTGGAAATTTCCTTGGTCTGTGAGGGAGAATCTGCTCGTGCCCCTCATCTAGCTTCAGGTGGTTTGCGGGCCATCTGCCATTCCTTGGCTCACAGAAACATCCCCCTGATCTCTGTCTTCGTCTCACGTGGCATTCTCCCTGTGCGCATGTCCTTCTCCAAATCTCCCCCTTTCACAAACACACCAGTCCTACTGGATTAGGCCCACCCTAATGACCTCATTTTCACTTGATTACCTCTGTAATGACCATGTCTCCAAATAAGGTCACATTCTGAGGTATCGAGCATTAGGACTCAAGCATATAAACTTGGTGGTGGTGGTAAGACATTATTCAACCCATGGCTGGAAGATACTAAAAATGTACAATAATACAGGAACATTATATTACTAACTACCACTAAAATATTATACATTTATATTATATTAATTGAGTAAATAAATAATTGATTAAATTGCTACAGATAGCAAAGTTGTACCAAGGTCTGTGTCACTATACTTGTACTCTAATAACTGCACTAAGAATAGTATTAATGTACACATGCATTTACAAGTGGATAGCCATAAAGTAATGAAATGGACTCTTCTGTACGGTTTGTGAAAATCATTCTATTTTTACTATATGTTATATAGACAAATTAGAAAGATTTCTTGCAAAACACATAGTCACTTTCACATTTACAGCTTTCTGTTAGGTGAAATATTGGTCATACTCAGATTCTTCACTTCAAATCCCATAGTACTTTAAAGAACACCTTAAGTTTCAAGTTTTTAAATTCTCTATTTCTGAATAGAAAGAAGAACACATTTTATATCTACAGATTCCAAGTCCACAACTGACTTGTTTTCTTCCCATGAGAAGTAAATGAACAATGAGAACAGATAATATACTCTGGTACAAACAGGATCCGAATAAAAACATTAGAGAGGTTGGCTCCTGAACAAATGATAAGGTTTAATACCATCTACTCTTACTGCAAGTACCCTTAAAAGGTTAGCAAGTTTAAAAGGGAGGAAAGCAAATGAGTGTATTTTCATCTTTCCATTAAGGTAATAGAAGTTGTACTAAGAAGGAACCATAATGACAATAATAGTTTAGATTTTCACAGTGCTTTAGAATTTTCAAGGTGCTGCCACATTTTGTTTCATTTGACTATAACAATCCTGTTGCGTGGGCAAAATAGGTATAATGACCCCAATTTTACAGATGAGGGCACTGAGGCTCACAGAGTTTAAGTGGTCACTCAATGTCACCCAGCTAATAAATAATGGGAAACACAAATAACATATTCTACACCTTCAGAACAGCCTTTTCGTGGCCTTTGGGAATGCTAGCCTTTGGGACTAGTGTGTAGCATCCCAGTGTCAAAAGTGAATTAAAATTTTCACCTGAAAATTTGTTGCAAAAGACATTGAATTGTTTTGTCTGTTCTTTTAAGACCTCATTTTTTAAAGAGCAGATTTAAGTTCACAGAAAAATTGAAACAAAGATACAGAGATATCCCATATACCCCCCGCCCCTACACAGGCATAGCCTTCCCCACCATCAACACCCCCATCATAGTGGTACATGTTACAACAAATGAGTCTTCATTGGCACATCATTGTCACCTAGAGTCCATAGTTTACATTTAGGGTTCACTCTTGCTGTTGTACCTGTTAGGGGTTTGGACATATGTGTAATAACATGTACACACCATTACAGTATCATACAGAGTAGTTTTACTTCTCTAAAAATCTTCTGTGCTCCACCTATTCATCCACCATTCATCTGGGTTGCCATCTGGCAACCACTGCTCTGTTTACTACCTCCAAATTTTTGCCTTTTCTAGAATGTCATATAGTTGGAATTCTATAGTATACAGCCTTTTCAGATTGGCTTCTTTCACATAGTAATATGCATTTAGATTTCCTCAATGACTTTTCATAGCATGAGAGTTCTTTTTATCACTGAATAATACTCCATTGCCTGGATGTACCTCAGTATATTCATTTACCTACTGAAGAACCTCTTGATTGCTTCCAGGTTTGGGCAATTATGATTAAAGATGCTATTAACATCCTTGTGTGGGTTTTTTGTGTACCAAGTTTTCAGCTCCTTTGGGTAAATACCAAGGAGCCTAGATACTACATCATATGGTAAGAGTATGTTTGCTTTTGTTCAGTGGCTATGCCATTTTGCATTCCCACCAAAAATGAGAGTTTCTGTTGTTCCATATCCTCATCAGCATTTTATGTCAGTGTTTTGGGTTTTGCCCATTGTAATAGGTGTGTAGTGGCATCTAGATTTAATTTTCATTTCCCTGAAGAATATGTAGAGCATCTTTTCATTTGCTTATTTGTTTTATTTTATTTTATTTTATTTTTGAGACAGAGTCTCACTTTGTTGCCCAGGCTACAGTGAGTGCCATGGTGTCAGCCTAGCTCACAGCAACCTCAAACTTCTGGGCTCAAGCAATCCTGCTGTCTCAGCCTCCCAAGTAGCTGGGGCTACAGGCATGTGCCACCATGCCTGGCTAATTTTATATATATATATATTCGTTGGCCAATTAATTTCTTTCTATTTATAGTAGAGATGGGGTCTTGCTCTTGCTCAGGCTGGTTTGGAACTCCTGACCTCGAGCAATCCGCCCGCCTCAGCCTACCAGAGTGCTAGGATTACAGGAGTGAGCCACCACGCCCAGCCTGCTTATTTGTTTTCTATATATCTTTTTTGACTAGGAGTCTCTTAAGGTCTTTGGCCCATTTTTTCATCTGAGTGTTTTCTTATTGTTGAGTTTTAAGAGTTCTTTGTATCTTTTGGATAACAGTCATTCATCAGCTATATCTTTTGCACATATTTTCTCCTAGTCTGTGACTTATCTTTTCATATTCTTTTGTGTTTGTTGTTTTAGAGACAAGGTCTTGCTCTGTTGCCTAGGCTGGAGTGCAGTGGCTCAATCATAGCTCACTGTAACCTCAAACTTCTGGGCTCAAGTGATCCTCCTGCCTCAGCTTCCAAAGTAGATGGAAATACAGGTGGGTCCCACCATGTCAGCTAATTTTTAAATTTTTTTCTAGACAGGGGGTCTCACTATGTTGCCCAAGCTAGTCTCGAACTTCTGGACTCAAGCAGTCCTCTCGTCTCAGCCTCTCAGAGTGCTGGGATACAGGCATGAGCCACTGTGCCCAGCTGTATTCTTCTGATAGTGTCTTTCAAAGAGCATGATTTTTAATTTTAATGAAGTCTAGCTTATTAATTCTTTCTTTCATGGGTTGTGACTTTGGTGCTATATCTAAAAGGTCATTGCGGAACCCATGGTCATCTAGATGTTCTCCTATGTTATCTTGTAGGAGTCTTATAGCTTTGCATTTTACATTTAGGCCTGTGATCAATATTGAATTAGTTTTTGTGAAGGGTGTGAAGGTCTGTGTCTAGATGGATCTTTTTGCATGTGGTTGTGTGGTTGTTCTAGCACCATTCTGAGTTTTTTTTTCAGGTCAAAATGTTTACTATTAATAGCTGTCCATCAAACTGCTCCTGATAGAGCTTTGCTTCACATGATTTCACAAATGGCTGCCAAGTAGCCTATGTAAGCAATGAACTACAGATAAAATAAAACAGCCTAAGACCACATCATTCATGCAAGGTATTAAAAGATAATATTCGTTTATTCGAGAAATGAATGAATATCGAGTAACTACGTACTGGACACTTATACCCCTAGATCATATGCTAGGGATACAACAATAAGCCAGAGTGAAATGATTGCATCTTCATGGAGCTCACTGTACAGTATGTGTATAGTACATGTTTGTGACGATGGGGTAGATCCCAATACCATATATTTATAAAGTATGAAGCATACTGTGAAAGAAAATTGCAACAAAAAGACCTTTTACAAGAAGACAGACTGGGAGAATCAGGAAAGCTCTTTCTAAGGAAGAGAGATAAGAGCTGAAATTCAAAGTATGTGGATGAATTAACTAGGCCCAGTTGTGTATTGTGGGCAGGGCATAGTCAAGAGGAAAGACATGCGAGGCAGAAGGAAGACAGTGGGCAAAGGCCTCAAATTAGACAGAGTATATCATATTCTAAAATATGGAAGAATTGTCAATAACAGCTATCTCTATCCTAAACTCAATTTTTCTCTTCAACACTCTTCAATTGGGTTTCAAGCTCCACCACACCTCTCAAACTGTTCTTCTTAAGGTCACCAATGCCCACCATGTTGTAATCTAACAGATAGTTCTCCAGCATCTCATTCAGCCTCTCACTGGAATTCAAACTGCTAATCACCACCCTCCCTCTTGAAAAACCTGGAAACAGTCTCTTTTTGTGGCTCTTCTTCTTTTGCTTGACTTCTTAATATTGGAGTCCTAGGGTTTAACCCTGGGCCCTTCACTTTTCTCTACTTACATTTTTAAGGGATGCCACCCAGGCCTACAGCCATAATTGCACTCATGTCGAGACTCCCAGATACATATTTCTAGACCTGACCATTCTATTGAAATGCAGACTCCATATATCTAATTGCCTTCTTGGCATCTCCACTCGAATGCCAAATGAGCCTTTCAAAATTAATGTGGAAAAAAATTAATTCCTATCACTTCAAATTTGATCATCTTCCAGGTTCTGCATCTCAATAAGTGAGGGACTCATTTCTCGTTCTTCTTTTGCCTTTACTTTAGCTCCATATAAATATTTTAGCAAGTTTTGACCTCCAAAATACATCCTATAGTCATTCCCTTCTCTCTACCTTTATTGCTACCACCTTAATCCTACTAACCAAGCCCAGACAAACCCACGTGTTCTCTAGTTTCCCATCCCTTGAGAGCCACTCTTTCCCTCTTAAATACAATTCCATATGGCAAGCAGAATGTTCCTGTTAAAATGCAATTCAAATCACTTAACTGCCCTTTTTAAAATCCTTCAATGGCTTTTCCTTTCACTTGGAATAAAATTCAAACTTCTTAACCTGGCCTACAAGCCTTTCATAACCTGGTCCAAACCTCTTTGACCTCATCTCCTTTCACTCTGTTATATCTGTGGTAGGCATAATAATTCCTTTCCCCTCTAAGATATCCACATTCTAATCTCTGGAAACTATAAATATGTTATCTTATATGGCTATTAGGAATTGAGGTTGCAGATGAAATCAAGGTTGGTTATCAACTCACCTTAAAATGTGGAGATTATCGTAGACCATCTGGATGGTCCAATATAATCAGAAAGGTTCTTAAAAGTCTAAGAGGGAGGCAGAAGAGTCAGAGTCAGAGAAATTGTGATGATGGAAGCAAGATCATCAAAGCGACCTTGCTGGCTTTGAAGATGGAGGCAGAGGTCCATGAGTCAAGTGTGGAAGCCTCTAGAAGTTGGAAAGGACAAAGAAATGTATTCTTTCCTAACGCTTCCAGAAAGAAACAAAGCCCTGTCAACACCTTGACTGTGGCCCAGTGAGACCCACTTTAGACTTCTGATCTCCACAACTGTAAGCTAGTGAATTTGTGTTGTTTGTATGGTAAATTTTTTATAGCAGCAATAGGAAACTAATACTAGGACTAGCTATATTGGTCTATTTCATGAACCAGTTTCTGCCTCAGAGCTTTTATCTTTATTGCCACCACTGCATAGAATGCTCTGTTCCCATATGTTAACACGGTTGACCTGGGTCCATCTTGTCATTCTGAGCATAGCTTCACAGAGAGGTCTTCCCTGACTACCCAGTTTAAAGTAGCGTGCCATTACTTTCTATAACATTATATTTTATTTTCCTCATAGCACTTTACCATATGAAATTATCTTGGACATTTATGGGTGTAGTTGCTTAGAGCCTAATTCTCTAATCTAGAATGTAATTTCCATGAGAATAAGATGCTTGGCCTTTTCCACCACTGTATGTATCTCCAGTGCCTGGCACAAGGTTCATGCCCAATATATAGATGTTGACCACTGAATGAATAAAACCTATTGTGGGTGGCACACAGGGTGATAGGGAAAGGGGTGTGAGAAGAGGCTGAAGAAGTAGACAGGTACAGATCACATGGTATCTTTGATCTGTGTTAAAAATTTTGGGCTTTATCCTATGACTATTGGTAAGTCATGGAAAAACTATAGGCAGGAGAGTGATGGTGATGGATTCATATTACTGATTTTTAAAAATTAGTTAGAGCAATGGTGTAAGGAGAGTATATAAGAAGAATAATTAGAAAGGATGCTGGTAGGTAGTCCAGGCAAAAAATGCTGATAAACTTGGACTAGTAGTGAACAAAGCTAATGTATTAGAGATATCATTTGGAATCAAAATCAACAAGGCTAGGTTACAAATGGGAATATAAGGGATCCAGATGAGTAGATCTCAAGAATAACTTCCAGATTTATAGTCTGACCAACTTAGAAGACTGTGATGCCAATTTCTAAGATGGAAAAAATGAAGAAGCAAGCCTGAGTGCATATACCAAGGGGAAGGATAGGGAGTTCCGTTTTGGCTTCATTATATTTCAGTAGTCTTCAAGACATTAAAGTGGAGACATCATGTAGACAGATAAATTTTCAGCCCAGAACTCAGCTTAGAAGCAATGGTAGTAGGTAATATGTTTTGAAGATTAAAACATTAAAATCTGTGGGATTGGATGAAATCATCTAGAGAACATAGAGAGAAGAGGGCTCAAGACACTGCAAGTCCTCCTGTTTTGAGAAACCTTATCTTTCTAATTGCAACTCAGAGAGCTGTCCATCATCCAGCGGGAAAGATACCTGTTTGTAGCCTGAGACTTTGCTCAGACCATTCTAACTACCGTGGGTAGAATGCCCTCACTTACCCACTCTCCTCTTGATATTAGGTAGAGGTAAAGAAGACTGGAAAAGAGCAATCAAGGAGGTTGAGTGAAATTAGGAGAATTTCTTTTCATAGAATTCATAATGTCCCCCAAAAATGAAGAGATAAAGAAATAGTGATTTTTTTGCAGGATAAATGACTCTTCCCTTATCAGAGTATTATGAAACCAAAGACTGAATACTACCATCTCAGCCTCAATTCTTACACTGGAAGACAATATAGGAAGCACATTATCTCATGGAAACAATTCTTGATATAATTGCATCAAGTTTTCCTGTGCTCGCATTGTCAAAAGGATGATCCCTCAGAAAGCCCTCACCTCTAGGTGTGTGCTACAAGGCAGCAGCCAAATTCAAGCACTCTGACCTGCTTCATTGTGGAGGTCATCTTGCTCCTCCAAACCTCCTAATCCAGTGGTTCTCAAAGTGGGGACACGGGGGTTCCCAAGGCCCTTTCAGGCTGTTTACCAAGACTATTTGCATAATCATGCCAAGATGTCACTTATCTTTTTCACTCTCATTCTCTCTGAGGTGTAAGGTGAAGGTTTCTAGAGACTATATGACATGTGATAACACAAGGTCCCAGAACCAACTGCTCAGCCTCACCCTGACCAGCTCCTTTGAATTTAAAGGTCTTTCCTTGGCCTTTAAGTTCTGATCCTTCTGTTGTTAAGTCTAATGACTTTGTGTAAATAGGTCTATTTGACAGATGCTCCTCAGGTGCTCCTCAAATTAGGATGGGGTTACATGGGAACAAACCCATTATAAATCAAAAATATCATTAAGTTGAACAGACATCACTCCATCATAAGTTGAGGAGCATACTCAATGTATATCGCTGTGGCACATCTGAAAGTTGAAAAATCCTAAGTCATACCATCGTTAAGTGAGGGACCACCTGTACGTTAAAATGTGTTCAATTACTGGCTCCCCAGAATGACATGTAAATTTTCAGAAATTCACATTTTCATGTACCCATTGCCACTTGCAGTGCTAATCAATACTATCTTACGTTAAACAAAATATTAGCCATATCAAATGGTAATCTTCACATTGAAAAAGCAAGTGCTAGTTAAAAACTCCAAGGTCAGCTAATGAAAAGCCTATGTGTGTGTTTAAGATCAAGGCATAGTACAGTGCACCTAGTTTTAGTGCACAAGAAATGTGAAGGAAATAGCCCAAGAATTCTAAAGTGGATTCCTAGATCCCATGAAAAGCATTTGGAAACTATTAGAAGCACTGCATCCTGGCAACTTTTCAGTAAGTTTGGAGACCCAAAAGTTTACCAATTCTCCATGTCCATTAAGGATTGAGTGAAATCTATGTGTTTGTTCTGTTCAGTCCTGTTTTCATGTTTCTATACAGTTGGGTTTGAGAATGCAGTAGGGGATTTAAACGCTGTGTCACAATATATATTTTGACATCTGGGAGGCTCTTTCACCTTACCAAATTATAAATGTTTCAGACATCATTGACAATGACACAGAAATTGTAGAGTGTAGACCGACAACTGAGTTCTTAAAGCGCAGAAGCTGAAAGGACAGGCAGTTTGTCACGTGCTGCTTTGCAGAGTCGGCACAGCTCCTGAGGACTGACAGTGAGCCTCGAGGAGCCTGAGGTCAAATACCAGTTTACACAAGGGAAATACTGTAGGGAAATAAGTCCATGAGGTTTCTTAGAACATGGAAACTCTCATTGGGGTCTGCCTCTTAGATTAAACATTACCCAGTAATGATTGATACATGAGGAGAGAACTGAATTGAGAAGGAGTAACAAAGGTGAGAAAGCTGGGCACCAGAAAAGAAAGCATCATTTTTATTGTTTAGAGTTTGATAAATTGATTAAATTGACAATCACATGGCTTCAGGGTAGAGACTTAAGGAAGGTGGCTTGATGGTTAAGTATCAGGACTCAGAAGTCGAACTGCCTGGGTTTGGATTCTGGCTTTGTCATTTTTCAACTTTATAAACTAAGCAAATTAATGTCAACTTATTTAATAAGGACAATAGTGATAGTATCATGAGGACTAAATAAGGACATGCATATAAAACACTTAGCATAGTGCTTGGCACACAGTACATGCTCACGAGGGTATTTAGCATGGAGTGGCAGGACAAGGCCACTAGGAGTGAAATTCTAAATTTAGCCCATCTCTGACTATTAAGCTATGCCCATATGAGCCCCGCCACGGGCCAGACATGAGAGGAACACAGTCTATGTGCACAGACTGCTGTTACAGTGGAAGTGAGATCACAGACAGGTGAGCGTTAGAAACCAACGGAGACTTCACTGAAGCACAGACTCAAACACAAGTCCGAGTGACAGATTGTCATAGGTTATTTGGACTCCACAAGGACAGGAATGTTGGCTGTACACAATTCTCTCAGCCTTACCCACAAGCCAGTGGCATAGTACACAGAACCTAGGACAGTGTCAGACCTCAGCTCTCCTCAGCTCCGTGCCATCCTTTAGCTCATTTGACTTTAGGCATGTCATTTAACCTTTCTGCTTCTTCAGCCGATAAATGAAGATAGTAGAATTTTGACCACTTACTTAATCATTTTGCTAAGAAAATACAAATATATGAAAGTATTTGGGGGAAAATGAGTTTAGGAGATAGAGGATTAGAACTCTACTTTTAAGGTTTATTAAGAGGTGAATAAATAATATTTATCGAACTGAATGCCTCACCATGGATATAATTTACAGATGTGCATAAACACAAGTAGAAGTGGAAGGTGTATATATTTATGCAGCCAGAGCTTCATATTTAGAAGCAGATGCCCTGGGTTCTGGTCTCAGACTTGACACTAACTAGCTTTGTGTCTTTAAATAAGTCAGTTAACCTATTTTCTCTTTAGTTTTCTCAGCTGAAGAACATGTAAATTCTTAACTCACAGTGTTATTCTGAAAGTCAAATATACATGAATGAACAGTTTATTATATTCTCCAAAGAAATACAAGTGTTAGTAATTTGTATCAATAGGATATTAATGTGAATAATTGTCCTTTTTGTTGTTCCTTATTTGGAACTCATTTTCCTCCTCCTGGAGATATTTTAAGCTTTACCCTCTACCGACTTTTATATCTTTAAATGTGGTTCTGTTATCAAAACCAGCCTGATAAACTTATTCCTTTCACATCAAATGCAACTCTGCTTTCTTCTGAGAACATCTGGTTTTAAAAAAAAATGAGGAGCATGACAGTATCTATAATAGGCTAGTGCTTTACCAACCTGACATAAAAAGCAGTTCAACAAATGCAACATGATTGATGATACAGTCTCTTAATTTAGCTGTGGAGAGAGAGATTGCAGTGACTTGGTGGTTGTCTGTCACTGTCTTCAAAGAAAAGCCATTTTTTATAAGAGCTATCATGTCCATTATTATAATTGATAATGTGGTCTACTGCTAAGGTTTAGTGTCCCTGTTTTTACAGGGAGAGAAGTTTGCCTAAACTAGAAAGCATGTATTTCATTTTTTTTTGCAACTGTTTATTGAAATAAAATTATCCAAACACAATACATTCATATCATCTATAGTAAATAGTACTCTATAGATATTAGTTACTGAGTGTTTTAGTTCCAGCGTTTTTAAAAGCACATCTTATTTTCCCCCTTTGTTAGTGAAAATTCTTTTATGTAGCTTTCAATCTTACTGCAGTGAGAAAGTTTAAAATTTATCTCAAATCTTTCAAAATCATTTCTTAGAATTGTTTGGAGTTTTAAAAATTCCAAATAAAGGAATGCCACTATTTCTTTCTCAGTTTTTATTTGCACTCAGTTTGAACTGTTTTCTCAAATGTGAAACATATTCATTGATACAGAGGATGAAATGAATTTGAGATGAGTATCAAGGTACTTCTCAGGAGAAGTCAGGCTCGTTGTTTTCTATTGCAGTGTTCTCTCTCAGCCCGAACCAATAATTTTCTCTGCATATTTTAGCAAAGTGGCATGAATGATGCAAAGCACAGCATGGATCACAGCCTGAAAGAAATCTCTTCTCATGCATAGTTTATTTGGGGCTGAGAGTGGAATGATAAGCTCCCCCAGCGTGGGCGCCCAGGGGCCTTCTTTCTCCATGCTGCCAGGGCTCCAGACAGCTCTGCCCCATTCGTCCTCCTGGCTGCTGCTTTGTTTCGAGGTCATGTCTATAAAATGGCTCCTCTTTTCAAGGATGCTTTATCTCCGATGCCATACTGTCCCTGCAGGGAGAGCAGAATACCTCCTTCAGCAGAAGGGCAGAAGCACTATTCCCCAAGGAATCTCCCCATAGTGGAAACAACAATTGTGTATGTTTCTCTTCCATCCGACCAAAAAGGATTTTCTCAGCCTACTACCTTTCTGCTCCTAGGACAAGGAAAATGGCCTGGTCTGTGATGTTTGGAATAAGAGAAAGATGGCTTATTTCCCCAAAACCTGCTACAGCTAGCCAATATTTTGCAGGCCTTTTTGACAATATCATGCATTGACACTTTTTAATGTAATATATATCTTTTTTCTGATTATGAAAGTAATTCACGTCACACTTCTTGCTATTTATCCCATGGGGAAAAAACCTTATATGTAGTTAAATGTACATACAACTTTAATCATTGTATTATTATTTATAATATCAAAAAACTGAATATAATCTTCATGCCTAGCCATAAGGAAGAGTACTGTAATATTCTGCCTTCATTGCCTTCTTTAAAAATAGTGTTTTTAAAATTAAGGATGTGCAAAAAAGCTTTCCATACAATGTTAAGTGAAAAAACAACAAAACAAAACAGGATACATGACTGAACACCCGGTAATAACTCAGGTTTAACACATATACCTTCATATCTGGGTACAAAAAATGGAAATGAAATATACCAAAATGTTAACAGTCACTTTCTCTAGGTGATGGAGTGGTAGGATGATCATTATTTTCTTTTATACACTTACTTGTATTTCTCAATTTCTCTACAATGATCAGGTATTACTTTTATAATCAGGAAAAAAAAAAAGTTCTTAAAAATGCATGCTGGTGGCCGGGTGTGTTGGCTCATGCCTAGCATAATCCTAGCATTCTGGGAGACCAAGGTGGGAGGACAGCTTGAGCTCAAGAGTTTGAGGTTGCAGTGAGCTATTAATATGATGACAGCACTGCATTCTACCTGGGGTGACAGAGTGAGACTCTGTCTCAATAAATACATAAATAAATAAATGCTTGTTATAAAAAATTTGGAAATTACTAAAAAGCATGCTATGATTTGGATATTTATCCCCCAAACCTTATGTTGAAATTTGATCCCAATGTGGGAGGTGGGGCCTAGTGGGAGGTGTTGGCTTGTGGAGGCGGATCCCTCAGGAACAGATTAATACCCTACCTTAGTGGGGAGTGAGTTCTCATTCTATTAGTTCCCACAGGAGCTGGTTGTTAAAAAGAGCCTGGCACCCCACTCCCCTTTGCTTCCTCTTTCATCATGTGATCTCTGCACACTCCCCTCCCGCCTTCAGCCTTGAATGGAAGCAGCCTGAGGCCCTCACCAAGTGCCCAATCTTGAATCTTCCAGCCATCAGAATTGTGAGCCGAATAAGCCTGTTTCCTTTATAAACATACCCAGCCACAGGTATTCTGTTATAGCAGCACAAAACAGACTGACACAAAACGTAGTAAAAATAAAATTCAATTTTCCATACTCTCACTATAAATGATTAACAGACTTTTTAAAAAAATGTATTTCCTTCTGAACTCTTTTCTATGTAAACAGCATTCACACTACACAGTTATTTGACTTATTTTAACTGAAATATGAACTGTTGAGTCCACCTACCATCACCGAGCACCTGCCGCAGGGTGAGTGTGAGATGAGAGGCGTGGATCTGCGGTTCCTCCCATCCACTGAGGTTCTCAAGGTGCTGGCGTGTAAGCTGCTCACCACTCTGCAGTGTAAAGACAGAGTTACTTGTGTGGTCGTTGTTATTATTTTGATATGACATAGCCCCTAAACACAAGCCAACTAATTTAATTGCTATGCAACAAAGAAATAGCAATCTGTGCCAACGCTGGACTTTCTGAGTGACGGTATTATGCTTACTTCATAGTAGATTTAAATAATAGAGATTTTCCAAAGGTTATTTTGATTTCTAAGCAGTTTTCATCTTGGGTACTGACGCGTAGCTATCGATGAGTGGCACATGGGCTGTGGCAAGGTCTCCTGCAGGTGGCCTCGGGCAACACTTCCTCCAGGACGCTCTGTGCTCAGGGCAGCCCTCGACCTTCATTGCATGCTCAATACTTAAACAGAGTTATAGCCACAAGGCCTGGATTTCTTGAAGCCTAAAAACAGCATAGAAAAAAATTGAACTTTGTTTAGGATTCAGGATCAGGCACCACAGACACACCTGCTGGCCTAGTGGGGTTGATGATGGCGGACTTCGGGGAGAGTCAAGAGCATCCCGCCAATGAGAAAGCCGCCAATGAGGAAGAAACATGGCAGGGCAGGGCAGACTCAGGGACCAGGTGCTGGTGCTGGAAGGAGCCCAGGGAATCCAGGTCAAGTACATTTGTGTGTGTCTGTGCATATAAGTGTGTGCACATGTGTACGTGTGTGTGTGTGAGAAAACTCATGGACTCAGGACTTCTTCCTTCCCCTTAGAAGCCCTTGGTGGCTGTGAAGAAGAGGGAACTGATGTACAAGAAAGAGCTGGACTGCTAGGAGCACACCTTCTCCTGCAGGACTTGTCTGTCCAGGGGCAGGAGCGACAGAGCAGCACAGTGTCAGTGCCGACTAGAGAGAGGGAAGCCCACGGACCGGCTTCCCTCGAGGAAGGGAGCCACGAGCGCAAGGGCTGGGGACAGTGGGCCTGAGAAGTCAAGGGCAGGTGGCGCTGCATGGGTACCCCAAGAAGACCAGCCGGTGACCCCAGAACGGCAGACGGTGAGGGGTGGGGACGAGGTAGCAGCTTGTAACCAGCAGAGATGGGCACTGGCAAAGCCACACCAGATGAGGGGGCTGAAGGGTGACGGGACAAGGACGCCAAGAAGGGTGGGTGAGGCAGGTGACTATTCTGATCACACCCCACACACAACACACATATTCGTGAACTCCTGGAAAGACAAGCTGGGAAGGCAATTGTATCCCAGCAAAACGACCATGCCTAGGACGGGCCTAGGAATTACTGGGAAGAAAGCAGTGACACCTGTAGAACTGGACTGCGTGGGCGGGGGCTTATGAAAATTCTATTTGGAAAAATTACTGTAAATGCATCTATAGTCACACTCACTTGCCGACACTTAATACCTTCATCCATACCTGTGTCTACACACGCACACACACGCGCGCACACGCGGTGGTGCATACTGCGATTTCCCTCCGCCCTGACCCCTGCCCCCTTCGAGGCAGGCCTGAGCACTCACTGCGCAGCGCTGAGCGGGTTGGGGGCCCGCAGCTCGTCGCTGAGTCCCTCTGAGAGTATTACCCTTGGGCTGAAGACAGCCGTTCACCCACGGTTATGCCCCCGCCGCGGTCTGAATGCTTACGTTGCCCCAAAATTCATATGTTGAAATATTAACCCCCAAGGTGATGGGATCAAGATGTGGGGCCTTTGGGAGGTGATTAGGTCACGAGGGTGGAGCCCTCACAAGAGGGATTAGTGCCTTTATAAAACAGGCCCAGGGGAGCTCGTCTGCCCTGCCGCCGCTCGACCCAACCAGATGGTGCTACGCCGTATCTGCTGGGGCCTTGACCCTAGACTTCCCAGCCTTTAGAACTGTAAGAAATAAATTTCTGTTGATTGTAAGTCACCCAACGTGTGGTATTTTTGTTATGCAGACCAAATGGACCAAGACAGCCCCTTTCCCAGGCAGCCCAAATACGGTAATTTGTTGGTGTGGAGGAGCAGAGCCTGGCACTCCTGTCTCTCTTGGGGACAACTCGGAAGCACCATTCCAGCTGGAGAGCACCTCATGGTACCCACCGAGGCCTTTGGTTTGCTGCATCTTGGTTCAATTTCTCTCCCTACAACTGTTAATCCTCAGTTAATCCTGGGCTCTCCCCAGCGCATGCCATGCTCACAAATCTGTGTCTCAGAGTATGTTTGTTTCCTGTGGCACCTGGTCTGCAACAGCGGCTACCAGAGTGGTTCAAGGAGGCAGGCACCAAAATAGGATTTGGGAGCTGGAGCATGTGCTGACCAGCTGACAATGAGGTCCCCCTCACTGTCGGCAGCAGCCCCTGGCCTGTGACAGCAGTGTTAATTGTTAAAACTTTCAGTGGTAGTGAACTTGGATGAGATATTAGTGGAAGAAAATGCATTGTCAGGTACAAGGTAGCAGGCGTTTGAGAGGTTGGGGGAAGTACAACTCCTAAGGACTATGGAACTGGATGGCTATTGTCAAGGGCAATCAAAGCTAAATTTGCAGAAAGACTGTGAAAAGTCATCATATTAGTTTCTTATCGTTGCCATCATACATTGCTACAAACTTGGAGGCTTAAAACAACACAAATTTGTTACCTTATAGTTCTGGAGTTTAGACACGTGAAATGTGTTTCAGTGGGCTAAAATCAAGGTGTCTGCAAGCTGTTCTTTCCAGAGGCTGTGGGGTACAGTCCATCACTTGCCTTTTCCAATTCCCAGAAGCCACAGGCAGCAATTGCACCCCTCCAACCTCACTCTCCTCGCCCAGCCTCCTTCTCTGACTCTGACCCTCCTGCCTCCCGCTCATAAGGACCTTGAGATTACATGGGGTCTGCTCAGATAATCCAGGCTAATCTCCCATCTCAAAAATCTACAACATCTCAGCAGCCGTAAATCTGTTCTCCACAGGTTTCAGAGAGCAGGATATGGACATCTTCAGGGGCCTGTGCAGGGGTTAATCATCAATGACAGCTAAACGTGAAAGCCATCGGGCCTTCTCGGCAGTGTAAAAAGAAATCCTCACTTCCAGCACCAGGAGGACAGAAAACGCTGAGCAGGCCCAGGACTTAACTAGATGCCATCAGAGCTGCCGAGGGGGTGGACGCTCAGCCTCGACAGAGCCACGACACCCAGGCCAGTTCCGGTGGGAAGGAGGGCGCTGTGGTCTAGAGAGACCCGAGTTGATGCATTTGATAATCTCAAATCCCCAGGTTCCTCTGAGCCCTCCGATCCTGCACAAGGAGCCACTCTTCTCTGTTTTTGGCCTGTGCTATCTCTCCTCTATCTGAAGAAGACACAGAGGCCTCTGCCCCACAAGACAGCACGCGCTGCCTTCGGTGTCTAGCCCCGTCTTCTCCCTGGCCCCCAGTGACCTAATTGGAGTTAATGCAACCTTACTGGGGAAGGGTCGTATTTCTTAAGAGAGGAAAAGAATTATACTCCAAAGGAGCTGTAGGAGGTAGCCAGCACAGATTACTATTTGGATCCAAGAGAATACGGATGGCTCTGTGTCCTCAGGGTGAATGATGAAGGCGGGGTGGAACATAAAAGCTAAATAAGGAAGAGTTGGTCCCAAGACAGTGCTAAATTCTGCTTCATGCCTTCCAAGGGCAGCATTTGAAAGCTTGGAGAAAGCAACGTCCCACATTAAGTGAACTAGAAATGTCAGAATCATCATGGAAGACTATGGGAGAAGGGATGAGAAGGCTTGGAGAGGTGGACATTCTAGTGTGAATGTGATCTCTGAGGGCTGAAGCTCCACCAGATGACTATGCTCTGAGGAAGGGCCCAGAGGACACTCCACACACACAGTGATAAGCACTGAGCCTCCCAAAGAAGCTCCGAGGTGGCCGTCTTCTGCAGGCCGGGCAATGATAGGAGTTGCTGTCACAGAACTTTGCTCCCTGACAGCAGTAGGAGGAAGACATCTTGAAATAAAAGAGGCCAGATGGCAGGGCTTCAATGTCAGAAGAAAGTGGATGCCATTATCATAAGTGGCAAGGCTGTGACTTGCAGGCGCTATGCAGGTGGTTAATGGAACACGGTGGCCCTCAAGCATGATAGGCAGTAAAACAGCAAGGGTTTTCCCAATCTGTACAACCAAAAGGAATAAAGGATGTACGATCAAGAAACTGAAGGCCGCCATCCAAAGAGAAAGTCATAATCCCTTGCCCAGTCTCCAGACCTGAGCCAGTTTTAAAGCCATGGTCTATTGACTGAAGAAGAGCATAGGTCCCCAGGAAAAAGGACTCTGCAATAGCAAGTGTACAGAGTAACGAGTCTCCTGGGTCTTCCCCAAAGAGACATAGGGCCATTTACTCAAGCAACTGTACATGGTGAAAGAGGATGCCAAACATTTCAAGGATTGCTGGGCCCAGGGGCTGAGCTAACACTGAGATAGGAAAACTCATGGTGGTTCTCCTGTCAGAGTGGGGCTTAAGAAATACAGAGTTCTGGCTAAGTGGGTCAGGTACACAGACCTAACCAGTGGTAAGTTCTTACGTCCCAGATTGTTTAATCGGAAATAGCATAGACAGCAACATTGGGGTGAGGGCTATCAAAGTGCGGTAGGCTAAGTGGAAACCTCCGAATCTATCCCATTCTCCCGATCCACCACCATCACACATACACACTCTCGACAAAACAATATCACATTTTGTAGAAAAAGCAGACATTAGTGCCACACTGAAAGACCTAAAGGATACAGTGGTGGTAGATCTTTCTCTATTTAATTCACCACTTTGTGCAGTTTAAATGAATCCTGCCATAGTAGACTAAAGCAACTTTGTAAGTAACATTAACACTTCATTTTAACAGTGGTGACTTTCCTCCTCTAGCTATTGGTTAATTTTTATGGGTTAAATATCACTACCACCCCCTCCACAATGTTCACTGCATCCCTCAGATGTGGGTCTAATCCCCCAACCCCTGAATCCCTGGTGAACACCACCATCATTTGAGCACCACAGTGTTAATCAGTCAGTACCAATTTGATGGTGAGTACATGTGGAGACCATTTTTCCTATCTTGTATCGCCTCACTTTGGATAATGGGCTCAAGCTCAATCCAGGATGCTGGATCTAAGATTCATAAGTGGTGCTAGCTCACTGTCGTTTCTTAAAATTGAGTAATATTCCATTGTAAACATATACCAAATTGTAAAAATCCACTCATGAATTGATGGACACCTGTGTTGTTTCCATGACCGTGCAATAGTGAATTGTGCTGCCATAAACATTCGGGTGCAGATGTCTTTATTATAGAATGTCTTAGGCACTTTTGGGTAGATGCCTAATAATGCTATTGCTGGATCAAATGGTATTTCTACTTTTAGCTCTTTGAGGTATCTCCAGATTCTTTTCCACAAAGGTTGCACTAATTTGCAGTCCCACCAGCAGTGTAAGAGTGTTCCTGTCTCTCCACATCCTCACCAGCATTTGTTGTTTTGGGATTTTTTGATAGAGGCCAATCTCACTGGGGTTAGGTGCCCTTGCTAGGGAGAGGCAAAGATATAAAAAGCAACAAAAATGTCTGTACTCTCATATTTTCTTGAAATAAAAAAAATAAAACAAAATGGATAAGTATATTAGGGTGTATTCATAAATGGAATACTTTAAAACAGTGAAAAATGAGCCAAATAAAAATATCACTACCACATATTCTCTATATAATTTATTAATGCTGGCTATGTTCTGGTTGCTATAGCACTGAATTTAAGACTACAGAGAAACTGAGTCACTTGTCTCATTAAAATTAAATTTGAGATGATATCTCCATATTGACTAGAACGATAGATTTATCAGAGCACTTTACTGTAATCTACTTTACCTTCACTCTTTAAAATAAGGAAATTTTTCATTTCTTCAAAGTAGCTATTTGCAATTTTATTTGGAGACATAACACTAATTTATCTTCTAGGAAAAGCTGTCTAACCAGATGCTATCATAATTATGAAAATGAAAACAATAGGAGTAAGTAACTCTTCAAGAAGAAGTGGACTCAGAGCACTCAAGGATATAAGAACTACAGAGGAGAGAAAATGGCCCGTCAAATTTCAGTTTTTTAAAATATTACTTTTGATTTTTTCTGTTAGGGAAAAAAAACCCTCAAAAATCTTCTTAAAAAGTCTCTACTGATTTGCTATCAATTTGCTTGTGTAGTGTATCAATTCACTTGCATAGAACAGTGATTATCACTTTGGAGTCAGACAGATGTGGATTTGAATCTCAGCTATACTACTTCGTACCTGTCTTACACTGGGCAAGATACTTAAATTTTATGGTTCTCAGTTTTCCCATCTAAAAAATGGAACTGACTAATCACACTAGCTTCCTTGCAGGATTAAATAAAATAATGCTTGTAAACACTTAGCACAATGTCTGCACACATTAAATGTTTAATAAAGGTTAGCTGTGGTTGATGAAATTATTCTAATAGTGACAATGATTCTCCAAGTATCTTTCAACTAAATACAGGGAATCAAGGTTTTGATCGTAATTATTAAAAACCACATCATCACTTTTTGACTTGTGGGAAAATTTGAGAAAGTCGACTTTCTGATGCAGGATTTTAAAGCAGTTATATGAGAAGAATAAGAATTCTTTGCTAAAACAAAATTGCCTCGTTGAAACATTACAGGGTATTTCTCTTATAAATGATTCTAATTGGTCACCTCATAAACTTTAATGAAATCTTTTCAATATGTTCATCTTGGGTCCTATAGCTTTCAATTTATGTGTAAGATTACTAAAGCAAATAGGAAGTAGGATTTGAGAAAGTTTTGTTTGGAAGATAGTATTTTACCATTCATGGAGAATGAAAATGTATCTTGGGTGAACAAAATCCGCCTGCCTGAAAGGTGAGGGCTAAATTTGATAACTTAAAAAAATTATTGTGACATATAAATTAAGTACAGAACAATGCAAAACAAGTAGCCACCACCCGAGCCAAGAGATATAATTATTGCCTGGGAAAGCTCAGATTGAGAAAGGGAACACTGGCAGCACCCCAGAGCCTCTGTGTGTCCCACCCCAGTCATAACATCTTTTATTTCCCCCTGGGGAAAACTCAGCTGAACTAAAAGAAGAGAAAAAACTTGAACAATTAATATATAATATTCATAGCTATCCCCCCAGATAAAGTCTAGTAACTTGAGGAATTACTCATGGCTGCTTCTTTCTTTGAAACTTTCTGATATTAATAAAACCTCCTTCTCCCCTCCCCCGCCTCTCCTCTGCCTCCTCAAATCTCTCTCACTCACTCACTCACTCACTCACTCACTCACTCACTCACTCAGTAATTCTTTAGGGAGCTCTAGCTACTTAATACATTTTACTTCTGAATTTCAAATTCTATTATAAACAAAGACACCTTTTCTATTGGTTTTGTCCCAGTTTTCTGGAAGCTCTAAATGATTCTTGGCTTCTCTACATCAATCTCACAGCAATCTCTTTCTTTTCCCTTTGGAACTTTTTAAAACAAATCAGCATAATTGTGTCTACTTACTCCTTTAGCATAAAGCCTTCATTCTAGTCTTTAAAGCCAATGATCTTGGAAATGTTTTCTTTAGATTTTTGTTAACTCTTTATTTTTAAAGCAAGTAAAAACAAACAATCCAGATATTTAACTTATTTTTACTAACAAGAAGACCCAGAAAAAAATCTCTTCCTTCCTGAGAAGTTAAGGTCTGCATGAAAATAACATTATGGCTTGAAACATAATTCCATAAAATATGAGACTGTCTTTTCTTTGGAGACGAGTGTACTCAAAGCCACCATTATTCAGCTGAACTACATTAGATGAAATGAACTTCTCCTGCTCTCCAAGATCAATATAATACCATGCACAAAAGGAAAACTGTATCTAAGAGCTTTTCAGAGGGAATTTTGAAACATTAGATGTTGTGTTCTGTTGTAAATACATATTCTTTACCCTGAAAAGGGCCACTCATATTCTTGCAGTAGTTGCTTATGATCATACACAATGGTCAATGTCTATCAATTCTACTTTCCATGAGAAAAGATAAACCATTGCTTGGGTATGTCCAAGGGTTTCTAGGCCATTAAGAGGAATTTCCTGAGAATTTCCCTTAAGATAAGAAGTCAGATTTGCAAAGGCACAAGAATGTTCACCATAGTATTTTTCTAAAATAATAAATCCTGGAAGCAATTAAAAATCCATTAATACAGAATTGATTAAATAAACTGTAGCCTAGCCATATAGTAGAGTACCGTGTAAGTCTTTGACAGAGGATACATATCTATATTCATAGACAGGGAAAGATCCACATGACATGGTGATTTAAATGCAAATTATGAAATAATACATATAATTTTATTTGTTAGTAATTGTGTGCTTCTATATATGTATGTATATGCATAGAGAAATGCTTAGAAAAATGTTCCCCCAAATGTTCAGGATGCCTAAATCTGGCTGGTGAAATTAGGAGTAATATTGACTTTCTTCATACTGTTTTGAACTTCTTTTAACCTTCTTCAAGGTTAAAATTAGCTGATTGTTTTGAGACATGGATTTGAGCAAAATTAAAATCCATATTTATATTCCTTGAATTTTCGCCATGAGTATACATTATATTTAAAAATCTGGAAAAAATAGTAAAATCGTGTTCTTTTAGAAAATAATTATCTGGCTAATTGATTTACGTCTTCATTTTGTTTCAGTAGTACCAAATTGGCTGGAAAGTAAGGGATAGGGACTTAGTGAAAGAACTGCCTTCAGTATGGACTATGTACTTCTCAGAGAAGTTTCTGTTCTTCAATTTGCCCTGGAATATTTCACAGCAGATTTTGATTTGGGCGGTTCTACCAAAAGTCTTAAAATTTGTATTAAATGTAAAAGATAAAATGACAATGAAATAGCTAATCATTACCTGATATTTCTAGAACTGTATATTAATATATTGTAGCCTGAGCAGGAAAGTTAGCATTAAAAATGCGAAAAGCACTTTGACTTCTTGTCCTCCTGATTTTTCTATGAAACTATTTTGGAAGACAGCCAAGCATGTGTTCAACAAATGTTTTATACTAGAAATGTTTTGCCATAATCACAAACTGATTGAATAACCATGATAATTTAAGTGTTCTTTTGCCCATATGCTTCAATGTTTTGTTCATTCGCTTAAAATATGTGCTTTGTTTTTAGCTAAAATCAGGTTCATATGTGTTGAAAATAAAGAGCTGTGTATTTCCATAGCCATATTGTCGTAACATGAGATCTGTAAGAGATTATAGAAATAAGTTAATAACCACTTGGCATCAAGTGAAAAGAAAGCTATATATGGAATATGTTTTCATAGTAAGAACATTTGATTTTGTTCAAGTCCATGTCAAAGAAGAATTAGAATTAATTTTAACCTTGGTATGCCTAGGGCATGGACAGTCAGATTATCTTAATTGGAAACATATTTCACATTCAGAATCGCTTACTCTCAGGCACAGAGTTTCCATTTCAAACACTGTAGCTTTATATAGCAAACCCCTCATTTATCTGAAAACCTCAACTATCCAGATCACCACTGAGAATCAGGAACAAAGCAAAAGAAGGCTGCTCGGCACAAAAATAGAGGTCACAAATCCTCTGCACACTAGCCTGTCTTAGAAGTCTATCGTAGATTAAGAAACCACAAATTCAGAATGGACTTTTGAAAGTCAAACTGAACATAGTGCAAATAGAAAACCATACTGTTGCCATCATGACAGTCAGAGTGGAACGGCAAAGCTATGCTGCAGGCGTCCCGGTTGGAATACTGAAGTCTGGGTCCGTTTCATGCATGGTCAGCGTTCTCTTTAAGGGAGGCAGTGCTGGTGACAAAGTACAGTAACGGGTACTCATTATTTGCTCCCCAACTACACATTCCACAGCCACACTTCTTGGATTGGGTCCCCTACGGCTCTCAGAGCTCCAAGGGATTGGCTGTGACTTGCCACTTATGAAGCATGTGGACAGCAGTTCTAAAGGGAAGGATCGTTCAGTTCTCACCCTCCTCAATTACCCTGGTGTTATCCTCACTGCTGGCATTTGTATGAATTAGTAGGATGGAAATATCAAGAACACCATTTGAGCACACTGTGACTTATAAGTGACACGATGGCTAACACAGTATATGCTTAGCCTGGGGAATTTTCATATTAATATTGCGAGAAATTTCTGGGTTTTCTTACGGAAAAGAGATTCAGTCAACTAGGAGGCAACCAGTTTATAAACATACCTCGCAAAATTATACTGTGATTTTGCACATGTATTATTAGGTTCCACTAAAAAAGGGGGATTCAGGTGAATTTGTTTTCTAATCAGCAGAAGCACAGGCGAGTTGAGAAAATGAAGCAGGCATCCTGTCTGCACTTTGCAAACAAGACTTTCTTGTTTTGTAACCGCAGAAAGTAGAGGTGAAAACTATTTGACCATCACTACACTCAAAATGCTCCCGGAAAGCAGTTGCATCGCCTTGATTATGAATTTGTGCCCTTCTGCCCCTGTTGCCTTAGCGATAATGAAGCAGGAGCATGTGGGAGCTGGTCAAATAAAACTTACAAAAAGTCAGGCAGCCTTAACAAAGGACACTCTTTCCTTGAGGTTTTTTTTTTTTTTTTTTTTAAAGCAGTTATCTTTTTTACAGGGAAAAAAAAGTGAAATTTAAAAATTTATTTTGTGAGGTTGAAATTTTATAATGAAAATGTTTAACATTTGCCTTTTTCTTCAGCCACAGGGGAGGAGTGTGGCAACATTTTTCTTCTTACAGCAATTGAGAATTCCTAGCTAGTGCTAATGAGCGATATCTTTCTCACGTTGCCTTTGTGTGAATTACATAACCCCGGATTAGGTGATCAAGTACAACAGCCCACCTAGCGGAGGCGTGAAACATGGGTTTCACACGCCTGGGTTTCTGTATTGAGAATCAGGTTGGTGCTCACAACAGCCTCAATTAAAATCATGTTGTATTATTAATTTTTTTAGGTGAAAATACTACATTCTGTGTATTTTATCATCTTTCATAGAAGATAATAAAATGATGACTGCAAAGAGCAGCATCTATCACGCAGAGCAGGCTAGAGTGCTGAGTAAGTCTTACAAACATTAGAATGTGCCAGAGAAAAACTAGACAACGGTATGGTTTTCTGAATATAGCCCCTTTCCTCCTGCTTTCCATTACTTACGCTGCCTTTTCTCCCCAGTGGGGCATCTCTGAGGCTGTCAGACATACTGAGACGACAAAGAGGTTTATAGTAGGCACTTATTCCTGATGTGAATACTGTCACTGCAGGCGAGGCAGTAGGGGCAGACAGGACAGAAACAGAATGAGAGAGAAGGACGAGCAGGCAGCAGGAATAGAATGAGAGAGTCGGCATTGCTGTGTGTGTTCTGAAACGTAACCATTCAGACTAACAGTGTTGAATATCCATCTCCAGTTATCAAAAGTCCTTTTAAAATTCTTGATGTTTGAAATGCTAATTCCAGATTCAATTAGAATATATCTGTAAATATTATTTATACTAGATTTGTCTAGGGCACTAGTTCCTGCTTCAATAGTCAGGAAGACATTAGTGAAGACTTATAATAATATTTTTCTGAATTAATTTTCTTTTCTAACGTATGTTTCTCAGAAACAATTAGCCTTCCCTGAGCACAAATCCCAACTCCTTGAACCCTCAGCTAGCTCACCTCCACGTTCTCCAGGACTCCCCGCCTAGATCCCTTCTAGGAAGATTCCTTGGACCTCCAAGTCTGGCTTTGCGCCCTGCACCTCTCCTCCTGAGACCTTAACACGCTGTCTTGTCATGATCTGTCCTTTGGTCTCCAATCTCTGTTAGACTCTAAGGTCTCCCAGGAAATGAAATTGATAGTTATGACCATGGGCTTCAGAATAAAAAACACTTTGTAGTTCATCCTATAAGCCAAGTGTAATTCTATTTTATTAATACATATATTATACTAACACATCTAAGATTCAGAACAACCCAGCAGAAAATTGGGGCAGAGGCAGGGTATCTTTCCTAAGGTCACACAGCTAGCAAGTGGCAGGTCCAGACTTTGGACCCCAGCCATTGTTGGCAGAGATCATGCCCTTTCCCATAATAAGTTCCTCTTAAATCAGAGAGGCTTGGGTTCTAGAACAAGACCAACCACTTATTAGGCATTTGACCCAGGACTTACCCTGAGTAAACCTCAGTTTTCTCATCTGAAAAGTGGGAATAAATACCAGTGTTTACTTCAAGGAGTTGAGAGGACTCAATGGGATAAGGCATAGCCTTATCCTATTCCTATTCTTATTATTCTCTTCCTTTTCCTCTTCTTCTTCTTTTCCTTTTTCTTTCTCTTCTCCTTATTCTTCAGAATTGTGTCTAGAGCTCTCAGCAGGGGTGGCTGCCAGCAAACATGTCGTGAGTGAAGGAACAAAGGATGGGTGAGTGAACGAATGAACAAAATAGCAGGCCAACTTTCTCTAAAGCCAGTTTGCATCAGTCTTCCCTGTGTCTTAGCCATAGCTCTTCCTCTTCAGCAGACTGGGGGACATCTGCAACCTGGGACAGAGCTGGCCTGTCAGGTAATGGCACCATTTCTCCCTTATAACAGCTTGGATTTATACAAAAATCTTTCTTCTTTTGGAGTTCATAGCTCCAAATAGTGTCAACATTTTTAAGCTGCCAGATTTTATCAGGCTAAACATGATTAGCAGACATTCCTCTCTGAACACACCCAAAGGTTAAACATAAACCAGAAGTCAACACCAGATTCAGGCCAGGCATTCGTGAATCGAATACCTTAGTGAAGGAAGAATGATAAAATCTCAGGTCTTCTCATTCTTGACAAGTACTTCTACATTTTCCTTTCTGGTGTTGGTTTTTAGGGGCAATTTTTACATAAGAAGAATTTCCTACCAAGTCAGTGAGAATTTCACTGCTTTATCTTTTCTTCTATTCCAAAGGGATTTCACAGAACTTGACATTTCATTCCATAGTCGATGGGTTCGATTCCTATTTTATTGATACCCATGCTTGTGTTTCCTGCTGCAAGTGGGGATTTGATCTGGCACAAAAGTGGACATAAGTAGACTAGGCCTTGCTGAGAGAAACTGGGGGAGTCAGGCCAACTCGGCTCTTGTCAGCTGGGGTCTTACCAGTTATTCTTTGTCCTTTAGTTCCCTTTGCTGCCCCTTTTTTTAATACGGTTCTACAGGGGTTTTTATTGTGCTGGTGGTTGTTAGGGTGATTCGGTTTGGGGGAATGTGTAGCTCCTGGATCTCTCCTTTGGCTTCTTATTTCTAAATGACAACCTAGGGAATCCAAATCTGTGTGGGGACCACAAGTACCTTAGGAGAGTCCGTCCTCAGATTGCTTTCGTTTTCTAGGTGGGACATTCAGAACCATTGGCAGAGACCCACCCTTGGGACTAAGCATTTTGTTTTTCTTGTCAAAGAGGTGAATGGGCCATAAAAAGTGAATCCTCCTTTAAACTTGATTCTTTGGAAATTTACATTGATCTTTTCCTTTCAAAAGAGTTCACTTGCCTTAATTCAAAATTTACATATTACTAAAGGAATTTAATATTTACCTTCAGTTCTAGTTCTTTGGTCCTTCAGTTCTGAACCTTCAGTTCAGTTCTTTGACTTTTTGACTCCATACAGCGTCTTGAAAATATGAAGGCAATAGAACTTCTGGAAAAAAAGAAAATAAAAAGTCAAGGAGATTCAGATTCAAACATATCAGGTTTATGGAAACTCCTGTTTTTTACCGGCAGAGGGTTTTAAGATAAATACTTCTGTCATTATGAAGTTCTTATATATTTACCAAAAATCTATATCATTATTTAATGAAACTTAAGCAATTTTCAAAGTCTCCACAAATATATAGAGATTTAAATTATTTAGCCCCTTATTTATAGAAAATAAAACTTAGTTAAAATTAGATTAATTAAATAAACTAAACCAATAAATATTAATTAAATATTAATTAATTAAATTAACTACAACCAATGACTTACATTTTATTTATGATGTCACCATGGACCAGGACTATGTTGAGGTTCAAAATACACCTTAAAAAATTAAGTTTAGATAAAAATATCTCCAATGACTTCCCTTGGAAAGTGGCTAGTCACAAAGTACAAAGCTTTATTGGACTATTGTTATGTGCAGAACCAGTCCTTTGGAGAAGAAAAAGTTCCCAAGATTCTCACTATATTGTGGGAAAAGATTCTGTAGAATGAAACCTCTTCATGGTACATAGGAAATATGCAAAATTTCTGTTTATAATAAATGATGTTTAAAAGGAAGTGCTAACAAGTGGGGAAAAAAAAACATAGCAACTTTAAGCAAACTAATTCCAATAATACTGCATCTGTTACTGAATGTGTGTCATGTGCCTTAGGCTGGAAACATGATATCTGGACACTATGGAGGGATAACAGATGTGCCTCCTGAGCAAGAAGAGACATGCTGGAAAGGGCACAAAGGTGAGACCTCCAGCGAGGTCTTGATATAAATAGCATGGGCTTCTAGAAGCAATCCTACCCTCCAGTTCACTTTTTTTTCTTTTGCAACTTGCAAGCATTTGGTGTCCCTTAATCTCTAGTTCCTCTTAATTCCTATCCATTGTTATCCTTCTCTTAATTCACATTCTTTCCCTTAAGGGTTCATGTATTTACTTGAATATTTTTCTATGTCCTGTTAATTTGGAACTAGTTTTGGGACTAGGAACTTAGCTTTTCCTCTCTTTGCAAGTTCTATCCTGCTGGTCCCAGAATCTAAGTGTTATAAGGTATCATTAAAGTCATCTACTCTAAACTCTTTCTCAGTGAAGGATTCTTGGCTTTTTATAACCCTAAACAGGATTGCTGGGATTTGGCTTTGTTGCTTAGAGAATGGGAACTCCCTCCACTGCAGTCTGCCCAAATCACTGTTAGAAAATCCTGTGTGTATCTACGTCTCCCGCTTTCATTTCTCCTCCTCTTGGTCTGTTGTGGTCTACCAAATGGTTTCCTAATGTAATATTTTTGTTATATTATTGACCATGTCCTTTTCTTTCTCCATCCTCCTCCCTTTTCATTCTTCACTGCCCCTTAAAAAATATTTTAGAAACAAAACGCTATAAAGTTATATATTTCTACCAAGCACTCTAAAAAAGTATACGCCACTTTAAATTGGTGTGGCCCGAATGAAGTCATTAAAGATAACCTCTGTTGATATGTGAGTACACACACACACACACACACACACACACACACCAGTTCCCTATAGAGTAGCATTAAGTTGTGGCCCAACCATCCCATTCATTGCTGTCTATGAAAAAGGAACTTCAACTTTTCACATGCATCTGGTATTTGTAACATTTGCAAAGAAATAACGGGTGCTCCACATGTAGAATTCTGAGTTTTAATGACCTTGGCAGAGACGAATGCCCTTAAACTCCCAACACCAGGCCTTGCAGGAAGCAGAAGGCACTCTTCGCCTTCCTTTCCGTACAGGGCAGGAGTTCACCACTCTGATTTTTTCTGAATCCTTGCCTTTTACTAACAACGACGGCAAAGGTAAAACAGAGGTTGTGGAAAGGCAGCCTACCAGCTGACTCTGGCCCTCAGAGGTGTTTTGAATGGCCTGCTCAGAGGGTTCAAGATAGTTTAATTAGTTGCTATCACTTACAAATGAGGACATTTT
Organism: Mirza zaza; assembly: GCA_008750895.1. Lineage (NCBI taxonomy): Eukaryota > Metazoa > Chordata > Mammalia > Primates > Cheirogaleidae > Mirza > Mirza zaza. The sequence continues at coordinate 28,613 of VSMD01012207.1, read as the reverse complement.
ATCTAAAAATCTGCATTTCTGCGTTCCTTCTTGGCAGCATTCGGTAGCCACCCCCCTGGTTTTTAGCACGGCCGCAGCAATTCACCCACCAATGCGTTTGGCCTCAACATTCATCCGCCTGCATCCTGTCACCTTACCACCCTGAACCCGAAGAGGCACGCGACGCTTTGAACCTGGTTGTGAAATGAACTGAGGGAAACAAACAAACAAAACCCTAGGTGCATCCCAAGGTGGGGTGGTATTGATGGTGAAGGTGGAAATGTGGGCACAAGCGAAACAAAGATCCAAACTGAGCAGCTTGTTCCTTACTGGGGTAAATTCCTTGCAAACAACCTATTTGCTAAAAATTGCTAATATAAGGAAGATGAATAATCTTCATTTTCCAACAAGATGGAAACAAATGAGGCAACAGAATGTGACGGGGAGACTGCTGTGAGCTCCCCAAGCCCCAGCTCAGGGCACTGAGCCAGACCACACTTCTGGCAGTACCTGCGGAGACCAAGAACCTGGGTGGAAGAAAGGGTGCCACCTACAGGCCTCACCCAGGAAATTTCCCACTCATCCATGCTGGGTCTTGGTCTCCACCCTCCAGCCACCTGGAGAGGACCCCAAGAACCTAGAAGCAGGTAGAAGATGGAAGAAGTCTGGGAAACAGCCCCAGAGCCCACTCCACATTGGCCTTTGCTTTGAGTGACAATAAGCACTTGTAGTTCACTTGAGAGGCTGAAATTTATGGGATGTTTGCTGTAATACTTAGCCTACTTCCAATTAATACAGAAAGCTACTACTGAAAGCCCACAGGGAAATAGATGGAGTACCATATTCTCAAAGACAGCAGTGATTGCTAATAAGCATGTCTGTACCATCAAAGAGATAAGAATCCAAATAGGAGCCCTTGGTCCCTAATGGGCGAGGAAGCCTGCTGCTCCCAGATTCCAGCTCCCTGCTGCAGAGCGGATGGAAGCTGTGGATGTATTTAGGAAATCTTTTACACAAATTGCTAGTGCAGCTGTGCTCTTCCTGCCCAAGCGGAGAGGAACACATAAAGGAAAAGCCCATCTGTTTGGGGACTGTTAATGTGCCTCTAGGCTCCCAGGTAACACATACCTGAAGAGGGAAGTAGAGAGACCAAAACGATAAGACCTATTTCTGCTTTAGAACAGACTCTGAAATCCGCAGCCCCCTACTGGGATACACCATTCCAAGTTAGATTGTTTTAGTAGCTTTGTACGGTTGGAATGATAGGAGTTTTAAAATTCTGGTGTACATTAGCCTTAATCTAGTGATAAGTTGTTCTGACCCCAAATTTTCTCTTTTCTGAAAAGACTTAAAATTTTTTTATTTTCTTTAATGGTGCCTCTTGTGGAGGCAACTCTAGTGAGAGTTTCTAAGGATTTAGCAATTTGTTGAGATAATTAGGAATAGAGGAAGAAGTGGCATAATAACCAGCTCATTACTTTGGACTTGTTTTGCTCTACTTGTAACGGGGTTGTTTGTAATCTAGCTATTTAATATAGAGCATTTTAATGGTAATGATCTTATTTTCTGGGTACTTGCCCAAAATGAGAAAGTTGATTCCTAAATAGTTCCAGCTCACCAAATTGGACCTGAGATGGTAGGGAATTGAGCTCTGTGACAGTAAATTTTGGTACTAAGAAAGGCTGAATGTACCACAGGGTGACAATCCAATGTCTAATTCCTTCCCAGTGGCACATGACACAAAGCTGTATAGACCCCAAGCTACACAAAGGAAGTCCTTTGAGTTATTTATTTTAAAAAGTATGCTCTGTCTCTTTGAATAAAATTAGGAAGAACAAAACATAAACAAATATATATACATATATTTTCAAATTCTACTGGTAAGATAGAAGACATACATTTTTTTAAAGGTTAATAAAAGAGAAATAAATAATCAAGGCTAAAGAATGAGGTTTTCCATAAGGATAATATAATGGTTTCATAATGGTTGCTGTGATTGAATCAAATCTGGCTCTGAGTGTCTGCTAGTGAAAACAAAGGAGATCGACAAATTATAAAATCATGGTGCTATACCATTGGGAGTCTTCACTGGCCTCAAATTCTAAAAGAAAGTTGAATCTGGAACTTTACGTGAGTGTCATGGAATAACACAACAAACTCTTTAGATACAATTTTATTAAAAACAAAACAAAATACATACCCACAATTTGGCAAGGAATATACATAATGGTAACTTGGGGATGGGAAATCCTGGTGATTCCACCAAGAAAAACTTTTCCCGAGACAAGCCCACTAAAATGCATATTGAAATCATATCCACTGTTTTCTTTTATGGTACCTGAAGCAGAGTTGGACATTGAATGAGCTGTTCATTTAGAGTATAATATGACAAAATTTTAAGTGATCCATGGATGCTCCCTTACATAATCGTTAGTGATGTACAGGATAGTTTAATTGTTTAGACACTGTATGTAGAGAAATGAACAGAGATTCATTGGAAATGACATATCAGTACTCTATTTCAAAACATTTACCATTTAGCTTGTTTGGCAAAATCCCACCAGGTGCAAGGCAGCTCTGTGGTGCATAAGATTAGAGCCATTCCAGCCTTACTGATAGTCATAAGGCACGTGTCAGGGGTGCACACGATGTCCTAAACACAGTGAAGAGGCATCATGGCTTTTTAGTTCAAAGGTTCAAGGGGATGTTTAAAGTATATATGTATTTCTTGGAGTCTGAGTAGCTATTTCCCATATTCTTAGGCATAAAAGCACTTTGCACATAGTACTTCATAGAATGCACTCAGTGATGATGTAGGTTCAATATTATAGCATCTTTATATAGATGAGACTTCTGAGACTTACAGAGTATTTTGCCCAAAGGTTACAATAGCTAAGGAGCAGATGAGAAAATGGAGGCCTCAGGATATTAAGTTACCAGCCCGAGGTCACCCAGGTAGAGTGTAGAAGCATTGCGATTTCAACTCGGGCTCTTAAGATTTATATTATACTGTCATCCTGCCAAAATAGTTTTAAGCTATAAGAAAATAAATGTGGTTTAACACAGATGCCTATGAGTGCATTGGCTCAGAGCAGCATTCATATTTCTAAATGACCAACTGGGAAAAATTAAGGGGGAAGGAAGCAGAGTTAGGAAGAATCAGAAGCAAAGGAAGGCAGGAAAACACAAAACATTCTCTTCCTCCACTTTTTTCTCTAGCTTTCTGGTGAGCAGATGGGCATGTGATGGGGTTGGTGTAGGTGCCAGGATTCTGACTATCCTAAGAATCCCCAGAAAGAGGCTGAAATGACCTGAAACCTCTAAGCTCTTTAGTTACAAATGAACCTTCAAGCTACAAGTTTGAAGATACATGTGGAGAAGTTTAAAAGCCTTCCTAGTTAGTCTGTAGAAATGCGAATGAGTGTCTAAAAACTCACAACAATCCCATGTTCCCTGCATACATAACTTCAAATTCATTTTTTAAAGTAAGGTTTTTTAAACCAGGATTTTTGGTTGTCTCAGACTAAAGTGAATTACCTGAAAGTTAGCAAGGATGAACTGAAGAATGGGTTGCTCTCCAGAATTAAATTTTTTTCCTCCCTGGCTTATCTTTCATTAGTATATTTGATCATTCATTTGTGCATTCCTTGAACACTTACTGAGAGCATACTGTGTACCACGATGAGCTAGGAGTGGCCTTGTGTGGGAGAATGAAAGGTACAAGTGGCAATTTGTGAGCCAGGTCTTGTAGGTCCAGGTCCCTGGGCATGTCAGAATGTTCTATGCTCACAAGAGCATGACATGGGGCTGACGCTGTGGATCAAACCAAAAAAAGAATCCCCTACCAGTTTGCCAGTCCATAGAGATTCTCCGAGGGGAAGGATGTAGTCCACACAAGATAAAATAAGAATGACTGCGGGCCCAGAGACAGAACAAATGGAGCATTATCTTGAAAAGGTGATGAGGGTAGATCAGAAATAAGACTAGGTACCAACAATTAGAGGTCAGGTCAAGATCAAATTCAGAGGATCATATCCAGCCCCTGCAAAGTGTATCTCCTTTTTTTTTTTTTTGAGACAGAGTCTCACTCTATTGCCTGGGGTAGAGTGCCAAGGCGTCAGCCTAGCTCACAGCAACCTCAAACTCCTGGACTCAAGCAATCCTTCTGCCTCAGCCTCCCGAGTAACTGGGACTACAAGCATGTGCCACCATGCCCGGAATTTTATATATATATATATATATTTTGTTTTTTAGTTGTTCAGATAATTTCTTTCTATTTTTAGTAGAAACAGGGTCTCGCTCTTGCTCGGGCTGGTCTCAAACTCCTGACCGTGAGCAATCCTCCTGCCTCGGCCTCCCAGAGTGCTAGAATTACAGGTGTGAGCTACCACGCCCGGCCCAACGTGTATCTCTTACTGAATGGTTTCTGTTGTTTTCCAAGGCTGGAGATGTGTTTGTAAAGAAATAAACTGAGCCAGGTAGATAGAACTTTGTGACCAAATGCAATGCAAGGAGTGAATGAGAAAGAGGAGTGGAGGGTGTAAACACAGGCTCATGGTGAGCTCTCCCATCCAAGTACTGACCAGGCCTGACACAGCTGAGTTTCCAAGATCAGGTAAGATCAGGTGAATTCAGGGTAGTATGGTTCGTGTATGTTCTGTCTGCCCAACTGAGGATCCCCTGGTCCCCCTAGGTGGGATTGTCCCATAGGCAGTTAAATATGCGTATCTGGTGCTCAGGAGATACACCCGCCTACACGCACTTCTACTTCTACAAAATGCTGATCTAGTATAGATTCTGTCTTGATGGCCCAGGATAAGTTTATATACTACTGACTCTCCAGTTCAGGCAGGTCGCTGAGTTTAAATTCCTTTCCAGGACTATAATTCTGGGATGCTATGTTTCATTTTTCCTTTTGCCCTTCATTCCTTAGGAAAAGAGTTTTTAAAACATTCTCTTTATGGTCTTGAATTTCTTAACTGATTTCAAAAACTAATAAAGCAAAGAAGCAGTCTATCTTGTGGCAACCATATGGTTTTGGTTTGGTTTGGTTTGGTTTTTCACCCAAACCAAGTTCACATTAGGAAATTTAACTCTACTCTCCCATCCTTGATCCCTCCCATCATAGAAATTCACGGTTTGGGGAGGGACTCTGGCCCATAGAGAGCTAAGATGTTTATTAATGTGAATGACCAGATCTATGGAACCTCATTATTGGGAGAGAAAGGTGGAAGAAGCAAAGTAAATCCCAGGCAAGCTCAGCTTGTAGGAGCAGCAGGAAGGGACTCCATGCAGATGTGCACTGCCAGACCCCCAAGGTCTGACCACTAAGGGAAGCCCTGCATTTCACACGCAGGAGAGCACTGCAGAACTCTTATTAACAGTTCTGCTAAAAAGCAATGCACGGGAAATGTTCAATATTAATTTAAAGGTCAAAAGGTTCCCAACTTTTGGTCTAAAAATGGATAACCTCTAGGTCAATGAAATGGAGAATGAAGCATTTCTGTTTGCAATTTTTACTGCCTCTCCCACCTTTTTTCTTCTTTTTCTCTTTCACTAGACTTTTGTGCTGTGAGATTTGTTTGCACTTTGATAAGCAAGCACTCTGTAGAGATGACCTGCTGAGGACCTTGGCATTTGTCTTGTAGGGCAGGGGGCGGCCATGTGACCTGTGACCTCTGGCACAAGGTCCCCACTCCAGTCAAGCCCCACCCAGATCCCACTAGCAGGGTGCCAGCAAGGCTTCTCGCCCTCACTCCTGACTTGTCCCGGTGCTGACTGAGTTCCAGGGTGGCCAGCCAGGCTTTGCTTCCTTTCCCAACTCTAACCCTGCTCCTGAATTCCAGGTCCTGATTTGAGCTCCTTTCTCCCAGCCCCCAGCTGTTCTCTCACCTGCAGGAAATCCCCAGGGCAGTCAGCTCCAGAACTGCCGCTCACAGAGCCTCCTGCTCTGATGGTGAGCTCGGGCGCGCCAGAGAAGGCCTTCCCGTCACTCAGTAGCATCATCTAAGTAAAGGAGCAGAAGTCTGTTCCCCTATCCCAAACCTCAGGACAGAAGGTTTGAAGGATAACTGGATTCCAATAGGCAGATTTGCTCTTTCACAACAGATAAATCAGGAACCTGATTAGAGACGTGTAATTAGAGGCACAATTAAATCTAATCAGCCTTATTTGAGCACCATTCGGTAAGAGATACTATTTACTGAAACGTCATTCTAAGTGTAGTATTCCATGTCAGGTGCTCTTTAAAGAATGGAGATAGATCAATAAAGATGGGAAAATGTAAGCTGTCACACAATCACCTTGCCAGATAACATTCAACTGGACACCCTCACCCTGAAAACTGCCACCATACTGATCATTGATTGAGTCTCAGCTTTCTGTCACATACCGTTTTTCCGATTATATGCTTACAAGGAAGGTGATCAATGGCTTAATTCTGCTGGCTCCTTCTGGAAGTTTTCCTACTTGAGCAATCTGTCCACTATCTATATTCTTTCAGTCATGTGACCTATTTTTGTGTACCAAACACTTCTTCCCTCTTCCTCATGAGCTCTGACCTCAAGTTTCTGCAAACAGCTTTGTTCTGACTTCTCCGGTGCTTGGTGTCCCTGTGCAGGAAAGCACATGCGTGGTCCTGTGGGGCTGCCCCACCCAGCAGTGCCCAGGGCCTCTCTCCATCAAGGGCACTCCAGGCAAAGGCCCTCTCCGTGGCCTCAGACCTGCCCCAGACCTCGGCTCAGAGCACAGTGAGTGCCATTGGCATTCACCCCGCTGCTTGAGACGACCATCATGCAGAGCATGCTATGGAGCTTTTCCTAGGACTGCTATTGAAAGGACCAAAGGGCTATTTGAGAAATGAAAACTACTAACCTTATGGAATAGATATAAACAGTTCAAATAGACTCTTACTTCCATATACAAAAACTGTAAATGTTTTATGATGTGGTTCTGGGATTGTGTCTTGCTGAGGCACTCGGTTAGGTGCAGCAAAGGACATTGGGCTTCCTACCTGTATCCAGACTTTCCTCTGTGTTCATGACTTTGCCCCGCCCAGTTCCTACCGCTGCTGAAAAGCACATGCCTTGAAAGTTTTACCGACTCTGGGGATCCTCAGCCTCCCTCACCCCGCGGTTTCCCAGTGCTTGGACTTGGAGTACAGTCACTTCATCGACCATTCATCCAGTTAGCTACCTAAGACTCGACAAGCCATTACACAAATCCCTGCAAATCTCAAACTTAATTGCGTTTGTTTCCGCCAAATTACTATCAGCAAAAACATTAGCCTGAGCCTCGTATCACCTGAGGATAGATTTTCTACTTTCAGGTTGGATTCTGCCTTAAAAACTCCTCGGTCCTAACACTTCTTGAATCCCACTGCTAGAATAGTCCCTGGTCTCAGCAGCCTGAGGTTTCGATACTTCATCATGTCCTATCCACACTTTCCGTGCCTCCCTGTAATTCTGTTTACTCCGTTGTTACGAAAGATTTTTCTTACAGGAAGATGCTCAGAAACATTGCTGTGCCACTGCCAGAAACAAGGCTCAGTGTGGTGAGTCTCCATGTCAGAAAAGGCTCTATGTTAGTCCAGGTTCTCCAGAAATCAGAACCCGCAGCAGAGCTCTGTGCCAGTGTTCTGTTCAGGAGTGCAATCCCAGAGAAGAGTAAGGAGGAAAGGACAGTGAGGAAGAAAAGGAGGGAAAACAAATCCCCTGGTGGTATGTTACCCAACTGGCCGTGGCTTCTCAAGGAAACATAGCTGGTTGCTCCGTCACGTGGGAATCCGCCACACGATGCTGTCTGAAAGCTGTGTGTCCACTGGGGAGAGGAGAGACACACATTTTACGGGCAGGATTTTCTCCAACTCTTTTCTTCAATACCTCCCTGCACTTCAGGGTTGTGGGATTTAGGACCTCCAGGAGCTGCTAGAGACCTGCAAGCTGTAAGCTCCTCCAGGGGTCTGGGCAAGGAGGCCCAGGTGCAGAAGCCGCTGTGGCTCCTACTGCAGCACGTGCAGTGGAGATCACATCTCAGCCTGGCCCTTGCATCTCACAAGTGTCTGGAAGGATGGCTGGTGTCAGAAGATGAAGCAACGACAGGGGTGGCTTCAGTACCTTCAGGACTGTGGAAACAACATGAGCTGCCACAGGGGCCATGCAAACCCCCAGTGGAGTCCTGGGAGGACGGGTGGGTCCAAGCTGATCTGGAAGGGCATCAGCATGGCCTGGTGCATGAGTAGAGCAGGAAATATGCATCATCGATCCCTTGCTTTTGGCTGTGTGACCTTGAGAAGGTCAGGTCACTTCTTTGTGCCCCTTTGGTTGGAGCTATGAATCCTCAGAGGGGAGGAGAAATAACCCCTTCCTGTATGAAGGAACAGGGCTGGAAGCTCTCTTAGACCTGCAGTGCTGGAAGGGCCTGTGACAATCTGCTCCAATGCCCTCATTTTCCGCTTTGGAAGCAGTCATGGATAAGGGCCTAGGTCTTTTGTTGGGTATATCTTACCCAAGCAAGACTTATGATTGGCAAAGAACTTTTGCATTTATCATCTCATTTGACTCTTCCCATAGCCCTCAAAGTAAGCTTGATAGATATTATCTGTGTCTGACAGTATTAGAAATGGAATCTGTGTCTGGGCTCCAAAATAAAGATCTTCCTGTTACACTCTGTTCTGTTTTCCTTGTGCCCACTTTCATCTGTACGTGGCAAGGGTGTCTAGGGCACTCTGATCAGCCTATACTTGTTGTCAAAGGAGCTACAGGAGGAGCGGTTTCCTCTCTGTTAACTCACCCGGTACTCAGTGGATGATGAATTCTAAGTTTTTTAAGTATTTTGGACAACATGTTTAATCTGTGTTTCCTGGCAGGGAGTCAGGGTACATTGGCTCAGGTGGCGTTAGTCCCACGAGCCAGATTGTGACAGAGGAAATAGCAATTTGTTTTTGGCACAAGTTACAAATGGTAAATATTGATTGGGTCCAAGACAGGATGCCAAGAATCAATCAGAGCTGCAGAATCATATTTGGAGATGAAATGTACCATCACAGCCAGCAAGGTAAGAGGTGGGTTTTCATGGCAGGAGGGAGGGCAGAGCCAAGGGTCCAGGGAAGAAGAGCCCAAGGAACAGGGGATTGACATAAGGGAGGAGGGAGATGAGATGGTGGCAGGTTTTGGAGGTGTTCTTGGAATATATGGCATGGCTGAGCTGAACCCATTCAAAGAGCCAGCCATAGAATAAAAATAACTCATTTTATGCTGCCTTAGTGGAAAATTCTGAATTTTATTATTATTTATTAAGCGCTTACTTTGGCTAGACATTTAACGATCAACTCTTAAAGTAATTTCATTACATAAAGAAATATAAGTTGTATACATTTTCCTAAATCACAAGATAGTATAAGTACCACATGAGTAGTATAAACATCATACTCTAGTTATTCAGACTGATAAGAGATCTGAACTTTTACTTTTAAGCCACAGGTTTTTGAAGAGAATAACATCATATGTTGAGAATATTTATCTGGAGGCAGAATACAAAACGGATCGGAGATGAAGTGACTGAAACAGAGAAGTCAGTTAGGATATTATGGTTCTAGTCCAGGCACAGGAAGGAAGGAAGGAGTTTTGGCAGTAAATGTATTTTGGATTTACTCATTTAAGTTCATCTTATGAGATTTTTTTTCTTTAAGGAATAGGACAAACACAAAGTACATTTAGCTGATTAAGTACATACCCAACTGAATATCTTTTGAGCCAACCTCTCCTCCTATACTGGTTTTGCTTTGTTCGGAGGGGCTAGAGATTAGAGGTAGGTGCTAAATAAAGGAGAACAATTATTTTGGAGAGGAGGTGGTATTGTAACGTATTTGTGCCTACATAAGTTTTGGATTCAGACACATCTGAGTTCAAACTCCAAATGTGCTAATCAGTTTGTAATCTTGGGCAAATTACTTAAAGGTTCTCTGAACCTCAGTTTTCTCCTCTGTAATATGGAGATAATAATGTCTACGTAGTTGTATGAAGGTAGAATTTAAATGAGACTGCATAGTAGCTATGTCTCTAGACAGCCAACACTTTAGAAATATAACCCATTGTTACTACACAGCCATTTAATAGGTCATATTTGTTTGCTATTTTACATACTAATGACACTGGAAGATGATCTATATCTATGGAGCTCATGAAATGACATTGGGCATGACTATATCCCCAAACCAAATATTGCACCCACCTATTTCATGCCTGAATATTAGTTTAAAATCACAGTATATTCCTCATTTTGATACTTGAAATTAGGACTATTAGGTCAATTTAACATATGCATCAATACGAAGTAATGTTTAAATCCATATTATAGTTCTTCATAGAACACTCTAACTCTTAAAAAATAGTTTTGAAATGTTTAAATTAAAATGCCAGGTACAAAAGTGTATGTTTGCTTTAGTATCTTATGTGAAGCAATTTCTCCTATGTGCGTCTGTGCACGCATGTGTGAATGCACATAGTTCTGGTGATTAGATCTAAGACATATCTGAGAATAATTAGGCCCGCAAAAATGTGGAAGAGGATTACCTGTTTCTCTTTTCATTTCATGTGACTGAACCCAGTGAAGAGGATAATATCCCTGAAAACACTTTGATGCAGAGTTTAGGCTTTGAGGGAGAAGGGGACACATACACATCAAGAGAGACAGAGGCTTAGCAACAGAGGTTGGTGTTACCCACTGGTGTTCTGGTCTTTTCCCTGTGATGACCAAGTAGAACAGGCATCTAACAGAGTTCAACTGTCACATTTGTTGATCACATGCCCTTCATTAGGGAATATTTACTCCTTCTTTTCCTACCCTTAAAGCTGATTCTAAATATCAGCACCCCTATACACACAAAAATCCCCAGATTTATATCAATCCTAGACTACTAAACTATTTATTTTTATAAGGCAGCATTAGGGTCCATCCAGAAAACAAAAAAGAATTATCTACAAGAATTTACAGGGTTTTTTTTTTTTTTTAAATGTCAAAAACCCCTCTTCTATGAAAAGAATGAAGAAAAACTTGAACATATAAAAATAAGTTGGCCAAGTCAAGAAAACGTCAAATAAGATGGTAAACACGTTGGTTTTCAGCACATATCCAAGAAATACATTTCAGGTCCACTGACTGCATTTTGAGGAGGCAATACAGACAAGAACAATGACAAAAGAAACTCCCTGACGAAGCCTGGCTGACTAGCTCACTGAATACTAAGGATAAAGTTTAATGATCTGTGACTCGACCAGGCACAGACCACCTAGTTCGCATCATCGAATGCCTTTGATTATCCCGGCCAGGAGAAATAACCTACTGAACCTTGAGTGGCTGTGGCGGACAGAAATCTAAACATCACCAAAGCAGCAAGTCCCAGGCATAAATCTTCAATAAATGTTTATTCAATATCTGGCAGCCCAGACATGCTCATTCTGGGAGAGGGTGACAAACTGAAGGAGGGAGGGAGGGAGACAGGCACATGACCAATCACAATTTATTTTCACAAGCCATGTGCTAGACAACAAAGACCTATGGGAACACATCAAAAAAAGCAATATACACAGCAAAAAACACAAAGACCTATGGGACAACAAAGACCTATGGGAACACAGCAAGAAAAGCAATTCTGGCTGGGCGCTTGGCACAGTCTGGAAGAACTCACAGACGTGGTGACATTCGAAGAAGGCCTTAGGAAGTAAAGAAACTCACCAGACAGAGAGAGAGGGCAGGATGTTTTATATCTGAGCAGGACCAGCATAAGCAAATCGTGATACTCAAGGATGGAATAAAAGATGTGGAGGTGGGTGGGATAGCAGAGATTAAAAAGTGATGTTGTAGTCATATTCTGAAGGATGCTGTCAGGAGGCCTGCTAAGAAATGTGGGCTTCACTCTCTAAGTATTATGAAATCACTGAATCATTCATTCATTCAAACAATATTTTCAGCAGACCTACTATGTGCTAAGTATTGTGTCAGCCGCTGAAGAGTAAAAGAAAAAGAACCGGCAGTCTTCCCTTCAGGGACTCATACTCTAGCAGGGAGAAAGACAGGCAAACCCCACAATACAGTAAGTTAAACATCAAGGCAGAGGAGCATACGCTGGGTAATTGGGGAAACAAGACAGTCTGCCCCAAATTTCAGGGAATGACATCAGCCATTACTTCCTTTGTAGCTTTTTTTGGTAAATGCTGGGAACAGTTACACTACATGTGTACACATGTTCATTTAATCTCACAACCATCCCCAGAAGTAGGTTCTCTTCTATGATTGTCCCAGTTTTACACATGGTAAGTGAGACGAAAGAGAGTTTCGGTGAGTTGCCAGTTCACATGGCTGGTGGCAGTAGAGGTGGGGCTGGAGGCTGGAAGTCTGGCTTCAAGCCTGAATGTTTAGCAACTTCACTCTATTGTCTCTTCAGGAAAAAATAAATTTGATATGAGGCTCAAGGGTGAGAAAGTGGAAACTTGTAAGATGAACCCGGTCTAGATTCTCCAGGCTGGTCAGATGAGAGGTGCGACAAGTGTGGGGTGTGCAGGTTCGAGGGGCGGGGATGGTTGCACCCAATAGCTCAGATTGGAGTACACAACTCAGTCTGTGTGGTGTGGCTGGTAGTCTACACAGGCGGGTCTAGACTGCAGACTCTAGAATGAGCATCTATCGACAAGTTCAGATCTGAAGAATATGCTTTGAACAATTAATATATGCTTTCAAGGCCCTAATTTCTAGCTTTCTACATGACTCCCTGGGTCCCAGCAGGAGTGAGGCCCCGTAGCCAGATGTTTCCTGGCTCTTCCTTCTCTGACATACCCTCCAGAGCCTCCAGTCTGTCACCTGGGACCACTTCTAAGCAAACTCCCCTCGCTCAGGACCTGGGCGCAGACTCTGCTTGGAGGAGACCCAGACTAAGACACTTTCTTTGCACCCTGTTGAGTGTCCTTCTTCTGGAGTTTCCTTCATCACCCCCTGCCCCCAGGGGTTTTCAGGCTGCTGCAGGAACCAGGGAAGGGAGTCTACGGTGTCGATGACCTAAAAGAAGATGACGTGATCCTTAAACGAAGGTCGGGTTAACTCTTTGTGGCTGGCAGGCATCATTGGAGAGAACCACGGATGTCCTTCCACAGTTTTCCACCCTGACCCTTGGGATTTCTGTTCCTAAAGTAAGGGACAGAAAATGGCAAATATTACTCCATTTGTCTTAACTTGACCATTCTCTAGGTAGGGTGCAAATCCCAGCCCATCCTGACCTCCTGGTGGGCTGCTATGATTACCCAGAGCAATCGCTTCCACCGGATGTGAGGATCTGACTTTGGGCACCGTCTTTACTCCTAAGGCCTTTTATTCTCCCATTACAATTCCTTCCTTCCTTCCTTCCTTCCTTCCCTCTTCCCTTTCCCCTACCTCCCTCCTTTCTCCCATCTCTCCTTCTTTTCCCTCTAAATCCTAGACTAGACTCCCCCAGATGCTGCGATTCCCATAGGTGTTTGTGTGTGTGCGTGCGCGTGTGTGTGCGTGCGTGTGTGTGCGTGCATGCGTGTGCGTGCGTGTGCGTGCGTGTGTGCGCGCCGAGAGGAGCGAGGTGGGCGGCGGGAGGCTCGGAGCCCAGGGAAGTCTCTTCTGCTCGTCGATCCTCACTTCCTGGTTTACAAAATCAGAATGGAGGGAGGCTCAGAGATGGCCTCTAAGGATCGTCATGAAATTCTGTGATTTGAACACAAATTCAACGATGAAATAAAGCTGCTTCCAAAGTAATAACGAGGGAACAGCACTGTCTCAAGGGAGGAGAGTAAATTCTCATCTGCTGAATGGGAAAGAGTCTTGGAGGCAACAGCCAATAATTGGCAGGGCCTTCTAGAAAAAGGTTCTAAAGTTTAAAATGAGAGCACCCCCAAAACACGGGGGATACATGAAATGGCACCACTCCCCTCTCCCAGCACGCACCCTACGCTACACTCCTTCTGAACAGCGACGGCTGATTCCAGCAGACCCGGTGACCTATGACAGCAGGCGATTTGCCCGTAATGAGGAACTCTTACACATCAAAAAGACCTCGAGATCAGAAGTAACAAGCTAATGGAGTGATCCGGCATGGTGACAGGCAGGCGACAGGTAATTGGCAGAGCTCGCACAGTGCCACCGAACTTACATCCATCGAGGGCTCCCTGTGTCCCCTGTGAACAACACAGGCCCCTCCGCCGCCACTGAGGGCCCCCTGCGGGACGAGCTGGGACCTAAGAAAATACATTATTAATATTTAATTAACCTATACCTGCAAATACAAAAACCTCAAAAATTTCATGGGAAGACAAACTTACATTTCCAAAATAACCTTTGAAGCTTAGAAACAGAAGCAGCCGCTGCTTCCTTGCAAGGAGGTGCACCTGCCGGGCAGCGCCTGCGCGAGGGGACAGGGGAGGGCGGGTGTCGTGGGCAGAGACCACCGCGGTGGCAGCGACTCTGGGGCCTCGCAGCCCAGGTGCACGCAGCACTTTTTGTTGCTCCAGACACAATGTTTTACTGGGAAGAAATTTTGTACTGAAAAGTCCTTTTCGTATTTCTTTTTCAAATTTGGGGAAGGAAAAATGACACATAAGGAAATCTGGTTTCAAACATTCACAGGAATAAGTATCAATTAGCTTTTGCTGAATAACAAGCAGCCCCAGAAATGAGTGGCTTAACTCAACATTTGTGTAGCTCATGATTCTGTAGGTCAGTGATCTCAGCTGGTCCAGGTGGCCCTTCGGGTCTCAACTGGGCTCACTGTGTGTCTCGGGTTAGCTGCCAGAGGGGTAGTTCCGCTTTTGGGGCTGGGGGCCTGGGGCTGGGGGCTGCTGGCTGGAACACAGGGTGGCGGCAGGGTAGCTGGGCACGCTTATAGGGAGGGGAGAGAATTGTGATCATTTTTGTAATCTAACACAGATGCTAAGATATGCCTCTATAAGACACAAAAATACTGAAAGTGGAAAAGAAGAGAGAAATCTTGGCATTATAGTTATTCATGACTGTTCCTACTGAAACAGAATCAATTCCAAAATAAGCTGATTTGGTTTTATAATGAGCTTAAACCACCTTAGCATACAATATTATATAAAATTATACATGATATATTTATTATATACCATATATAATATTAAATACATTACTTGTAAATATATCATAGTAACATAACTATATAATGCAATACCAGCATCAATATATTATATTAAATATATTTATACAGCATATACTATTATATTAAAATTGTACTTTTAATTTGTTTTACTTTCTCCCTATGACTTCACCTTGCCGCTATCTTTCCAGTCACCTTCACCTAAGGTCAAGGTTAGTCTATCACTGGAGGGAAAGGAAGGATCAAATTAACATGTATAGTTACTGCTAGCCATGGAATTATTCACTTAATGCTCAGAAAATATAAGCAATTTACCCAAAGTTAGTTAAATGTGGAAAGAGCACTAGAAGTCCAATATTTTGATTGTTGGTTCGATATTCCATTCTTTATGCTGTGCTGATAGCCAGGAATGATTTTTATGAGATAAATTTAATGATTTAATTATTTTTCAGAGGGCCAGAGTGCTCACGTACATAATGTCATGTCTGAAAAAGCTCTCTGCTGGCATAAAACACGATCACCCACTAGATCAGAATCTACTTGCCAATGTTCCAGTGGCTAATGCTGCTGGCTGGTTCCAGCTGCTCTGGCTGGCTCTGGTCCCTCCTCCTGTACTGTTGGCTGCCATTCTTTGGGGCGGGAGTAGGAGGGCATTATAGCTGGCAGCAGTTTCGATGCCTCCACTCTAATGGCAATCGCATTTAGGATTGGTTCAGGCAGTATAAAAGAGAAAGCCCCAAACAGCAGTTGTATAAACATCATTCTCTCATGAAACCATTCTCACATCATGGAAGCTGAGTTAGGCAAACAGAAGGCAACTCCACAAAGTCCTTAGGAGACTCAGGTTTCTTCTATCTGCAACTTTAGCTTGTTGCTTCTGTCCTCAAGAGCACCTTAAGGCTTCTGAAGCTCCAGCCATCACATCCACCACCCAAACAGTGATAAAGTGGGAGGGAGGAAGGCAAAAAGGGAAACAGCTTTCTATAACAGCCCGCCTGGATGTCCCATCCAACATTTCTTCTTACTTGTTAGCCAGAACTTAGTCAAATGCCTACATTTTGCTACGATATAGTCTTTTAGCTAGACACATCCCCAGACTGAATAAAAGTTGGTTCTCTGACAAAACAAGAAGAAAAGACTGAACATTGTGTAGGCCCCTGCCAATCTCCCACACCTGCCCATGCGAGACAGCCAAGCTTTGGTGAAATAAAATGGTATTTCTCCTCAAAACCACATTGCCCTCCTCCTGACTGTAGAGGGGCCCTGTACTCCGTAGTAGGAGGTCAGAAATTCTATATGGTGACAGGGCCGAAATATCTGGCAAAAGACAGGAATAGAGCTTCCAAGAGTTCTAGCTAAGGTGAACTTGTTTTTTTAAGTAAAATACATTTGGACACATGAGATTTTTTTTTTTTTGCCATGAAATTTCTTGTTTAGCATTGAACATTTAAAAGTAAATTTTGATTAATATGAAATAAGAAAAATGTTACCTAAAGCAACAAAAAAATGCTAAATATCATTAGTCATTAGGAAATACAAACTAAAACTTCAATGAAATACCACTGTACTCACTGGATACTCACTAGATATACTCACTGGATTGGCTAAAATGACAATATAATGACAATAGTCAATATTAATAAAGGTTGTTTATTGATGGTTATTCCAGAGTAGTAACTGGAACACACTTATATTACTGGAGAGAAAGTAAAATTGTACAGCCATTTCAGAAACGTGGCTGGTAGTTTTAAGAAGCTAAACTCCCTCTTAGCATACAAGCCTGTAGTTCTCCTTCTAGGCATTCAAAGCACTGAAAACAAATGTCCACACCAAGTCTTAAACACCAGTGTCTATGGCAGCCCCACACTGGAATCAACAGGTATATCAACCGGAGAATGGATACACAGATTGTAGCATATCTGTGCAAAGGAATCTTACTTGGCACTAAAAATAATTGCCATGTGCAACAACCATGGTGAATCTCAAAAACTATGAAACATGCTAAGCGAGAGAAGTCAGACACAAAAGGCTATATACTGTATTCTTCCACTTAAATAGGGCATTCTGGAATGGGCCAGGGGTGAGGACACTGATGACAAGGGGACACCGTGTGATAGGAATGTTCTCACCTTAGTTGTGAGAACAAGTGTATGATTTGGGAAAACTCCCCGAAGTGGGTTCATTTTATTTGTAAGTTATACCTCAGTAAAGTTGATTTTTAAAAGGAACATCAGGATATTCCTTTGAAGCAGTTACCCATTTCCCTGCAGATAGCTTGCCCCTCTGTGTCCCCCAGGACCATATGACCCCGCCAGGATGTTGGAGAAGAACCCCACTTTGTACAGGAGGTGGGAGCAATGCCAGTAAGACCTGAACTGCTAAGTGTGTGTTGTGGGCTGACTTCCGTTGCCCCCAAATTCATATATTCAAGCCTTTAACCACAGTAGCCCGGAAAGTGACTGTATTTGGTGAGAGAGACTTTTAAGAGGTAATTAGGGTATGTTGTGCCCTAATCCAAACTGACTGGTGTCCTTCTAAAAGATGAGATTAGGACGAGAGACGTAAGCCCAGTGTGCACAGAGGGAAGACCAGGTAAGGTCACAGAGAAGAGTGGCCTTCTGCAATCCATGGAGAGAGGTCTCAGAAGAAACCAACCCCGCTGACATCTTGATCTCAGACTTCAATTCTCCCAAACTGTGAGATAATAAATGTCTGTTGTTTCAGCCACTCAGTGTGTGGTGTTTTGTTATGGCAGCCCTAGCAAACTAATACAGTGTGTGTTTGATAGTGGTTAACAGGGCAGAAAAATCCTTTTGCTGATGTGATGGGAAATTGGCCAGGGGCTGCCTGGAAATTGATTTCTGAGTCGGGCCCACTCAAAGGGCTGTGTGCATGATCATAGCTGTGTCCTAAAACCTCATCTAGAAAGAGGGACTCATGACAAAGTTGTAAAATGTTGAGCATATAAATGACAACTTGAAGCGAGATGTGCAAATGGGCTAACCCCCATCACCAGGATGGCCCCCGAACTTAATGAGATCCTTATGGAAACGGCTTGCTCCCAAAGCCTGGGCTTTGGGTCTAGGTGGGGGTTTTACCAGTTCCAGAAAAACTCTGGAGAAATGAGCAGTCTGCTTCATACCACTGTGCCTGTCTTTGCATGTATTCTTAAGAGAGAAGCAAAATCTGTATCACTATTGCAGGGCAGGCTGGCTGGTCAGGTAGGTTAAATGCACTAATTACAATAACATGGAGATGGGATGGAAGTGATCTTAACTGTGTAGAGCTGATTCATTAAATCAGCTTTTCCCCGAGGCCTCACACTTGCTAAGTCCTATAAGGGCAAATGCATTTAGGAAATGCTACATACTCTAAAGCCCTCTCAGAGATTCACAGAGAATATTTGCACGTTAAAGGAGTTCAAAAGCACTATGTTTTAAACCTCTAAAACAATATTTCCCAAACTCATATCATCAGAACCCCCTTTTTTCTTCTCTACCTCTTGTTTCCCACACAGGACGTTTTAAAATTCCATGAAATGTACTTCAGGAAATGCTACATAAAATGAGAAGTTGAGTAAATTGCTACAGATTTACTCCCCAAAGGTCACTGGTGAGAAGTGATGACATGCTGACATAGGTTTTATGTATACATTTGGTCTTAATTCAATAATTTTATATCTATGAAAGTAAAATTTGGATGTGCATCCAAATAAAAAATTTAGTTTCTACAGTTCGGGTTAATTTTACACAATATAAATTTCTAATTTATACTCATAATTTGTCCATTTGCAGATGCAAAATTTGGTACCAAAATGATCATGTAGAAAAGCAATCTGATGCTGGCAAAATAAACTACTCTGGGCATAATTAGCCACCTGGCACTCAATAAATGCTGTTGACTAACTGGCTGGCTCACAAGTGGAGGCTGGAACTATTTCACTATGTCTCTTTCCTGAAATCATTTGTGGAGGAAATTTTTTAGGCATAATTTTAAGGGCAAAAATAGGAATATTAGAAGAACAACTGAAATCACCCAAAAGGTTACTATTCTAAAATAATTTTTAAAGACCAGCAGAAACTTGCCTTGGCCTAAGCCATTTCAAAAACTTTCAAAAGTAAAAACAACATATTAACTATAGCATGCCTATTCCATAATTTTGGTTTTATCAGAAGAATATACGGTTTCTCTTTATTTACCTGAAAGGATTGGATATTTAATCTTGTCGAGAGGTACTTAAATGTAGTTCCATGAGTAATTTTTATGTGTGTGTCTTTAATTTTAAGATCAGTTCATTGCAATCATTGATTGATTCATGCCAGTGGCTTTGGAAAACTCATGCCCACTAAGTCAATAAAGGAACAATGCTGTGATGATCTGAGTATAAATATTTAATAAAAATTCAAATGTAGTCTTACTGCATTTTTTTCTTAGATCTGGATATTTCTATATTTATATAAGCAAAATAAAAATGCCAAAATATGCTTTTCAAAGTTATAGGCAACTAGATATGTTCCCTGGTGGCACTCAGAGTTCCCAGCTGTCCTGGGACTAAGCCAGATATAACCGTGAATTTGATAGAGCTTATTAATGATTAGAAAAATTAATATTGGTAAAACTGACTGTGTGATTGTGATTAAGACCATGCATTACTACAGATCTCAGAACACTCCAACATGAGAGAAAGAGCCACTCTGATGGGAGAAGAGTGAAAAGAACCAGAGTTAGGAGGCTCTTAGTATTCCAGGGTTTCATTAGGTTGATAGTAAGGAATATACCCCTGATCCTTTATGTGCAAAAGTAGCATTACTCCTATCCAGGAGTGGAGAGGCATGGAGGATGGAGAGGGATTTACTTAGATTTTGCATGAAGACATAACAGACACCAAAAAAATTTCAAAAAATTATGTACATTTCTTCTGTTTCATTTAGAATAGCTGGGAAGACTGTATCATTTTGGATGCTACCCATGAATGACAGAAGAAAGGAAATAATTGGCAATTTGGACTTCATGTTCATTATAACAGGATTTTCCAAGGGTTCATTAATTTTAAAAAGTGCTTACAATATTGCCTCTGCTGAAATGTGTTTACAATTTCTCAATCACTCTTTCGTGATTGCAGTGACTTTTAAAATGATATATGATATGCTTCACATAGGTGTCTTATTATGGACTGTGCCCTGACCACAGAGTGGCCCAGGGGCTTTGAAAGAACACCTAGGCCTAGGCACCTCCCCACCCCCACCCCAGAATAACTAAACCGGGATCTCTTGTGGTAAGCACAACGCAGGCCTCTGTATTTTCTAAAGATCCACCCACACCACCTCGCCTCGGTGATACCATGCCCAGAGGGAAGGTAGGACCACTGGATTATAATTCTCACCATTAAAGAACCATTACATATGGTCTCATGAATGCTAACTATTAAAAAATAATGTTTATGTCTATTTGAGATACTCTTCATTAGACCTAACTAATACACATTTTAAAAAATAAATGATGTGCTTGGGTTGATCACAAGGGAAAATCCTAAAATACCCCCTCGTCAGTTTGCACTAGATCAATTTTCAAAAAATTGAAATGTATATGTTAATGTGACATAAATCTATGTAAATTATGTAACCGTATAATTAGCACCTTGAGGTTCTTTTGGTAAGTTTCTTCTAAGCTGTGGCTGTGAAGCTAGAAATTCTAAAACTGGCTGCAGAGGGAGAATGGTTTCCAATTAGGGTGTTTTCTCTTAACTAAATCATTAGGAGCTCAGTTGATTTGAACAGCCTGTGGGTAAGAAAAGAGAAAAATGGTAATGTCCTCATTAGAGAATAATATGTTCATGCAGGAAAATAATTAAGAATTCACAAAGATGAAAGAAAAAGAAATGGAAATGGTTCCCAAAGTATGATAGCTCTTTAGTGGAATTCTGTGCCCTGCCATCCCTTAAAGCGATGAAGTGTTGGCATCTTCGTGTAGTAGATATTAATCCAACGTGGTTCATTCTAATTCAGAATGCACCAACTCATTTAGATCTATAGAGATTCAAGGGAAGAATATGCATTGGATATAAAATGTATTCTTTACAAAGTATTCCCTATTTTTGTCCTAAGTAAATAACTGTGCAAGTATTCATAGAGTGAGTTCACTTTGCTTTGCCTTTGAGTCACTTAAAAGGGCACGGAGTTATTCCAAATATTGCCTATCAAGCTTTAGGCTTTTCTTGAGATTTTGGCTTCCTTTTAGGATCATATTTGTCCCAGCTACTTTAGGAGATTATCAAGGCTCACATAACCAATTGCAGGTTTAACTATTTTGGAATGTTACTTATCAACTGAAGATAATCTTAGGCTAAAAACTCTTGAATATCAAAAATCTCTTTGGATGTGCCAGATTAATTTCAAGGATGATTTATTCATTCACAATGTTCTATAAAGAATTATAAGTTAATTGAATAGCTCATCTGGTAGAAATCCCAGAGTTCAGAGGACACAGTTAATCCAAGCTTCAAAGAATACAAAAATAAGATAAACACAAGGAAATAGAAAATAAATGATCACAAAATGATGCCATACTTTCCTCCTATAAACTGGTCATGGTTCTTTTCAAATGTCACTTGGTGTCTTTTTCATATTTAAGATGAAAAGATAAGACAATGGCAGAAAACACACTCAAGTAGTTAAAAAGTTTCAATGATGTTTAAAAACAAAAGACTGCACTCACAGAACGCTGTCCTGGCAGAGTTTACAAACATGTGCCTCAAGACAGATGTTCAATTAACAAAAGTTGCCCTTTGTCATTTTGGTTTTTTGGTTCTGTTTCATCCTGAAGGCCCAGAAAAGGAGACAAGAATGTTTATGAAAGGAAACAGATCCTACCCAACAATCCCTCAGCAACATTTATTATATTAAGACATCCTTGATGAGAGAGCCATGTAGACAAATCTGAGGTACTTAGAAAAAAATTGATCAGATTTGAGAATTGCACGGGAGACATTCTGTTCAAGATGCAGACTACGCCCATGGGCCCCTGGAAATTAACACAAAGATATTTTGAAAACTATGCCACCATACATGTATCAGTAGTGGCCCAGAAACACTGAGGAATACCTGGAAGATAGAAGTGGATGGGATAAAATTAATGGAAAAAGAAGAAGAGGAAACTGTAATTAAAGAAATATAGTAACACACTGCCAAGAAGCAGCAGATCTTTGAGGAAAACTGAGAACAAGTAATAGAAAGACTAAGGTGAATAATCAAAATTATTGAACTCAAAGAAATAGAGTTTGCTCAGTAAACAGAATAGAACCTTAAAAATTGTCACAGTGTCTCAGAGAGGTTTTAATCTAGAGAATATTGTCGCAAAAAAATTGAGAACAGGTTAGTCACTTATTTATGCACCAATTTGACAAATATGCACTAGTGCCTACTGTGCGTCAGGCGCCATTCTAGGTGCTGGGGATATAGCAGTCACCAAAAAGGAAAAAAGTCTGTGCTTTCTTGAAACTATAGAAGTACATGGCATTAACCAATTAATAAGATACGGTATGTCATCAGTAGATAAAATACTACAAGGAAAAATAAAGCAGAGATTGGAGCAAGGGAGTGAATGACAGGGTTGGAATCTTAAATAGAAGCATCACAGAAGACTTTGCTGAGAGTTGAATGAATTGAGGAAGCAAGTCACACAGATGTCTGGGGGAAGAGTATTCCAGGTATGAGGGAGAAGTGGTGCAAATGTCCTGGGGTGACAGTTTGGTTGGTATAAAGCGAGAACGAAGACAACGTGTAGAAGAGGTGATAAAAGAATTAGCAGAGGTCCCTATCAAATAAGACTTAGTAGATCATGGCAAAGACTTTGAATTTTATTCTGAATAAGATGGAAAGTCACTGAAGTATTTTAAGCAAAGGAATAAAATGATGTGACTTACTCTTTTAAAAAATTACTCTGACTCTGTAGAACAGATGCTGGGGCCAAGGAGGGCGGGGGATGTGAGGTCGTAGGTTACTTATATGGTCCAGTTGAGAGATGATGGCAACTTAGATCTGGACATTATGGATAGATAACTTGGTGAGAGGGAATTGACTTCTGGTGGGTAGAAGTTTGAGAAAGTGTGCCAAGAAATAAAAAAATGTGATCCCCTAAAATACATACATATATACCTTCATTCATACATACATCAGTTGATAAGCTGAACTTAAAAACTGGACAATTTGTCATGCTACTCAGAATGGAAAAAAAACCTGGACAAAACTGAAAAGGAAATTGTAGAAGACAAAGTTAAGGAAATATCCCATAATATTAACCCAAAACAAAAAAGATTAAAAAGGAGAAAAGAGTTAAAAAAAAAAAGGCATGAACATGAAGGATAGGTACAGGGTATTTAAAATGTAACCTGTGGGAATTTCGGCTGGGAAGAATAGGGAAAATGGACAAAAAATTAGGAAGTATTATAACAGACGAAAAATTCTTGGAGACTAAAAACAAAATAGGAAACTTCAGATTGGAGTCTCCAAACACCAAGCAAGGCTAATGAAAACAACAAACAGCTTCTTGGACAGAGAACCCAGAGAGAAAGCCAGGTCTCCTACAGAGGAAAGAGAACAACTTCACATCACCATTCTAACTAGAAACCCTACATGTTATGCCTAAAGGAAACAATTCAACATTCTGTGGGAAAAAATATTTTGATTCTAGAAATCTTCACCCAGTCAAAATAACAATCAAATGTGACAACAAAACAAAATGTGTTCAGATGTGAATATTATCATCTTTGTCACATACTTGAAAACATTGCTCAATGGTACTTGTTAAGAACACTGAAGGTCTAAGATTTTACCCAACTTGCAAGCTAAGTTAGTCTGCCAGTTTCGTAGATGCTGGAAGAAGACACAAGATTCCCAGTTAGAGAACAACTTTATTATTCCTGGCACAACAGACAGCATGAGGCTTCAGGTTTGCATTGATATCCTTCCTACCTAAGGACTCCCCCAAGGCCCATGGGGCGGGGTACAGACCAGCCCAGGTAGGTGCTGTGTATACAGCAGGCTTGCATCACAGCCAAGGAAACCCAAGTTTTGGAAACTCTCGATCCTATAAGAGGCTGCTAGGCTGTTTTCCCATGGAGGAGGACACTATCTTTATTCTCCTGATCAAGAATCAAACCTGCTCCCTGCCCCACCAGAAGACACTAATCCTGCTATACAAATATCCTTGAAAAGAGAGTCGTGGTCAAGACATGTAGTGCCATGATGGAGAACTGCCTGCCACCTCCTTCAACGGTATTCTAGCAAGATAAAGGAGGAATCCAAGAAAGAGAACAATGTGTAATTTACTTATGTAAAAATTAATTACAGTAGAATATGACCTGGAAAAATGTATACTGCTAGAAAGAAATTAAAATGTAATTACTATGAGGTGGTTGGAAGATTCTCCTTTGGCCTGCAAAGTTTAAATTGCATAGCATTACGTTTACATTTCATTCTATATGGCTTATGGATATAACCACATTCTAATCACATAACTCTTTAATATAAATAATATTTGGTTTATTTATTTTAGATTCAACCTTCAAAGTGTGGAATATCTAATTCTAATTACAAAATGCAATATCAACATTACAAACGTAAACGTACATAGCCAGACGTGACAAAATAACAAGCACGAACTTAACTTCCCACCATTGAAAAATTGGACAAAATACATGAAACAATTGTTTCGGGCACTGGGCTACAGGCAATGCAGGACTGTGATTCCTGAGGGAGGAGAAACAAAGGCAGCCCTACAGTAGCCCGATATTTCTCCCTGGAAGCAATTTCCCAGACACAGGGGGAGGTAGGGAAAACCCAACAGGGCCCAGCAGCCTCAATGAGTTGAGATGAAGGTCAGAGTAAGGGGAGACTGAGGCAGGTGGAGCTTGCAGAGCAGACCCTCAGAAAGAATGCAGCCACACTGAAGTGGAGGTTCCGAAATCTGCACAGGTGCACTCGAGTTTTTGCTGACCACTAGGCCATGCCTGCATAGAGCAAGACCCTACAAAGCTGTGCACAGAATGACTATGTGGGCTGAACCTAAGATCTTCCACACAATGGAGAGAAGTTCTAGGTCTGAAAGGGCAGAATGGAGATTGCTCCGTGATCACTCAAGATGTTCAGTAAAGACTCCAGATGGGTCACTTGTCAGTAGCAATATTAGGTTGAACTATTCCTAGAGTCATGGATACTGTATGTACTCGCTAGCAAAAGCTTAAAAACAGTCCATGAGGGATCAGACAGCTGTGCGTGGAAGTTAACTGCATGCTAATACGAAGTTCAATTTTCTTTAGAGGAAAATGATAAAATTCAGATACTTAACAACATAACAATCAAAATGTACAACATCCACTTGGAAGTTACTAGACATGCCAAGAAGCAGGAAAATGTGATACATTAGCAGAAGAAATATCAGCGGGAATTATTACAATGATATAATTAACATACAAAGATATTAAGATAGCTTTTAGGGCTGGCCACGGTGGCTCTGTAATCCTAACCCTCTGGGAAGCCGAGGTGGGCAGATCGCTCAAGGTCAGGAGTTTGAAACCAGCCTGAGCAAGAGCGCGACCCCGTCTCTACTAAAAATAGAAAGAAACTAATTGGCCAACTAAAAATATATAGAAAAAATTAGCCGGGCATGGTGGTACATGCCTGTAGTCCCAGCTACTTGGGACCACAGAACTCTACCCTGGGCAACAGAGTGAGACTCTGTCTCAAAAAAAAAAATAGCTTTTATAACTATGTGCAAATATTTAAAAGAAATATACTCATATTGAAGAGAGAAATGAGAGATATAAAATAGAACCGGAATGAACTTCTAGGTATGAACACTATGATATCTGAAATGATAAAATAGCTGGATAGGATTAATAGCAAGTTAGGCATTGCAGAAAAAAAGATCAATGAACTTGAAGGAATAGTAATAGAATTTATCCAAAATGAGACCCAGGAGACAATTCTGGGGAAAAAACGAGAAGAGCCTGAATGATCTAAATAGTCTAACAATGTGTCCCTAGAGTCTCAAAAAGAGAAAAGAAGGGAAAGAGAAAAAAAATTTGAGGAAATGATAGCCAGAAATTTCCTAGATTTGATAAAAAGTTTAAACCCATTGATCCAACTTGTCCCAGATAAACTAAACATGGTGTACAGACTCTTTCTCCCCTCTCTCTCTCACGCACACACATACACACACAGACCCGCCCAAGTCATTTCATAATCAAATGACTGAAAATCAGTGATAAAGAGAAAAATCTTAAAAACAGACATAACTGTAACAGCACTAAAAGGAAACATGAAGGAATTTCTTAGAACCTTGAAATGCAAAAGATTTTTCTAAGTATGACATGAAATCCAGAAAGCACACAAAAAAAGTTTGAAAATACTCAGTTCTGCAAAAATGATACTATGTTTTCAAATGGTTTCCTTTTCCTCCTGGGTATGTTCGAAGACTATTTTTGCCAGCTCCCTGGCAACTTGGGTAAAGAGATTGCATTTTGTTAGTTGTGTTCAACAGAATATGGACTGAATTGACATGTACCACTTCTAGGACTTGCCCATAAAAATTCCCTTTTGAGAACAAGTTGTTCACTTATTTATTTATTCACCAATTCGACAAATATGTACTAGTGCCTACTGTGTGCCAGGCGCTATTCTAGGTGCTGGGGATATAGCAGTAACCCCAACAAGAAAACAATCTCTGCCTCCTTGAAACTTACACAGGGCATGGTATCAAGCAATCAATAAGATATGATCTGTCATCAGACAAAATAATATGGAGAAAAGTAAAGCGCAGAATGGAATAAGGGAATGAATAGTAGGGTTGTAATTTTAAATAGAAAGATTGTGAAAGACTTTGCTGAAATTTGAATGAATTGAGGAAGCAAGCCCCATAGATATCATGGTCCTTTCCTTCCCCCTTTACAATAAACTGGGGAGGTTTCATGTTGAAAGTGGAAAGAGCCTGGATTTTAAATGACTCCAAGGTTCAGTGTCTCCATCAGCTTCCTCCTCCATCCCTAGCAAACAGCATTGATGATAGAGTAAGCAATGAACTTTTATTGTGGTAAGCTAATGAAATATTCAGATTGTACATTACAGCAGCTACTTTCCTTAGCCTGACACACATAATATTTGTAAACTTCTGTATGGCAAAAGAATGATACAAGCTGTAAAAATGTGAAATATATATCTCAAAAAAGTGAAAAATCAGTAAGAATAAAAACTAACAACACAGTAGAAAGACAGGCAAGAGTCACAAACAAAAAGTTTGCAGGGAAACATGCAAAATAACATTTAAACACATCTAAAGATTCTCAACCTTACTAATTATAAAAGACATGCGAATTAAAATTAAAATTGTATAGTCGCTTGTATTTTTTAAAGTCAGAGTAAAGTGCATTTTTAAAAAGTGAAGCTAAAACTTAAATACCTTTAAAACAATAACTTGTAAACCTTAAAACTAATAAATAAGAATGTCCATATAAAAATGTATATATGTACTAGATATGTTATTAATGTAATATAAAGCATTATCAGGTGACGTTAAAAAATGTAAAGTGTTATTCAAAAAATTAAACTAAACACATTAAAATTGGAAGCATGTAACTAATCTTGAAAACATTTTAATGCAAATATCTTCACAGATAAAGAGAATCACAGCACTGTTGTTGAGTAATGATTAGAATATTGAGCAAGTGTTTCCAGCTGCTGAAAAAGCTCTATTTGACCTCATACCGGTCTTGGGAATGGTGAGCCAACAGCACTCCAAATATCCTTCACACATTTCTAACATTTGTTAATTTAGAGGATGACTTCTTCAACACCTTTGTTTTGGTAGCAGAGACTGCAATATTTTCATTAATAGCAAAGTGTAGTCCATCTTTGATTCATCTTTGACTTATTTAATTTCTGTAATTATAGATGGAGTTTCCAATGTATTAATATTATTACCTATAGTAGTTTCGACATTGTCACATTAGTGATTCAATTCCTTGGAAGTCTTTGAACTAAGGTCAGGTTTACACTTGCCATAGAAGCTTTGCGCATCACAACACCAGACTATGTAATGGGACTCTTGCAAGTTTGGTCTTATTTCTATTTGTGCACTACACATCCTTTTTTTTTTATTTCAGCATATTATGGGGGTACAAATTTTAAGGTTTCAATAAATGCCCTTTCCCCCCCTCCCCCCACAAGTCCGAGTTTCCAGCATGACCATCCCCCAGATGGTGCACATCTCACTCATTATGTATGTATATACCCGCCCCCCTCCCCCCTCCCCCCTGCCCAATACCCTATTA
Organism: Mirza zaza; assembly: GCA_008750895.1. Classification (NCBI taxonomy): domain Eukaryota; kingdom Metazoa; phylum Chordata; class Mammalia; order Primates; family Cheirogaleidae; genus Mirza; species Mirza zaza. The sequence goes on along the minus strand of VSMD01012207.1, from coordinate 180 downwards.
CTGTAGTACCTATGTGTCCACTTAGGTGCTGCTCAGTTAATACCAGTTTGCTGGTGAATATATGTGGTGCTTGTTTTTCCATTCTTGGGATACTTCACTTAGTAGTATGGGTTCCAGCTCTAACCAGGAAAATATAAGATGTGCTATATCACCGTTGTTTCTTAGAGCTGAATAGTACTC